>OZ005648.1:42218807-42800805 GCA_963930645.1 Salticus scenicus | reverse complement strand
GACTGAGCTCAACCCTATTTTACTGAACCAGCTATTAAGGGTCTTTGAAGTCACTGAAGTACCAGTTGCACGTAGTATCGACGATAATGATGAACTGGAGCTTTAAGTACCGCTTTGACGATTGACTGGTTCTCACTTTCTGTCCTCTCTTTAGGTCGATAGCTTCCTCCCTGACGCTGTGTTCGGCCATGGTTCACCCACTCCTATCAATATCATCTAATAGTGATACCGCTCCTATCCAATTGTCAAAAAATTCGCCGATTAGACCAACCGGCTTCTCTGAGCCCAACTACACACCACACTCAAATGCTGACATCTGCGCATGTTGTTTGCGCACCTGTAAGCGTGGTATAGTTACTGTCTTTCTGAGTAGACGGAATAAAATTCTCGAAGAATTTATGACCTGGATTCAAAATTTCTCATTCTGCCAATTGCGCATTTAACATGCGCTGCAGCGTCGCATGCTCATTCGATGGCAGCCAAACTTTAAAATTTTGCATTTTCCTTTGAAACCTATACGTATTTCAATTTGTGTCCAGTTTGCATTACTCCTCTTTGGTGCGTCTTTTTTTTTTTTTTTTTTTTTTTTTTTGTTATAGAGTATACTTCAATTCGTTGAAGATGTTATCCTAATATAAAGATGAGTTTTACTAACTAGTAAAATGTTCATTATAAAGAGGAAAAAATTCACTACAGGGTAGAAATTAATAGCATCTTAACAGGATTAATGAAAATAGGAAGAAAATTGAAGGGGAAAAAAATCGATTTTTATGTTATTCTTGCACAAAGTCTGCAATTTTTATTACATATTTAAAAAAAAAAAAAAAAATCAAAATAAATGTACTCTTTTGTTTCAATTTTGGGGGGGAAAAATCTATACAAATTTGTTACATTCAAAATATTCTTAAGGTGGTTAAAGACGTTTATTTGTATTTAACCAAGCAACAATAAAATGTTTATCCAGTTCAACTTTATTAGAATGCTTTTTAGTTGCCAAAGACTGAACTCCTTCTGAATAATATTCGGTATTATTAGAATTCTAGAATATAAAACCTAGAAAAAATTAAGAAACAAGAGAATTTTTGAAAACAGTACATTTTATTAATATCTAGAACAAGATGAAATGTGTAAATGTTTCGCTTTTTGACAGAAAGAGAAGATATAAGTAAGGATAACGCTGAAAAATGTAAAAACAAGAAAAATGCAAAATAAATAAGGAAGAATGACTATTGAAATTGTTATAATGTGTTTTCAATTAGACGGTACATAATAATTTTCATTAGAAGGATCATTTACTAGTTAAGGTATATCAGTATTTTACACTTACTGTTGTAAAAATAAATAAATAAAAATATAAAAATTGTATCTTTTTCATTTGAATTTATTTATTCATCTGTCGTACGCCAATAATAAGTGTTCCAACAGAAATGGTCTGGCACAAATTTTACTGAAGAAACTTTGGTGTTTCAGATAATAAAAAAGGATATAGGACTAAAATAAATAAATGATTTACTCTCTCTGTGTTTTTTGTTATTATACTCATACTTGCCAACATCCTAATTAACATTCCGTAGTTTTGTTAGTCCCGCCCTTTTTTTTTGACACCAGTAAATTTTTAAAGTAATATTCTGCAAATGCAATTACGATTAAATAAGAAGAAGAATACTCTAAATAATCTGGTGTGTCACTCACACGACTTTCTCTTACCCTGAAATTTAATACTATAAATACAGGTTGCAGATTAAAAGGTAAGATAACGAGTACTGTTATGTAAACCTGTGTTAAACAATTCATATAAGGCTTCTGAAGAGTTTTATATGATAATTTGTTCTGTGTGAGGGGCCCTCAACCCCCCGTTTCATTAATGCACCTACATTTATATAGAATTTAATTCGGTTATTAAAAAATAATTCTCTTTTTAAAAAATAATTTATTAAAATTATTATTTTAAAAAATTATCTTTTATGATAATGCAGATGATTTTCATATTAGAGAAGTAGTATAACACCAAATATCCAAAAAAAGTCCATTTTATTATCAACATAAAAAAAAAAAAAAAAAAAAAAAAAAAAAAGTTATTTTTCGTTAAAAGTAAAAAAAATCGATAACTTTGTTTTAAATTATCGCAGATCGATGGTTCAACCATTCCTTTTAAAGGTATTGGCGAGCTCTTTTGAAAGATACCCCTCATGAAAATTTACTCCCCTCGAGCGGGGACTCCCCCCCCCCAGGGGGGAGATGCGAAACTCCTACATACACAACATTTTTTTTCCAGTTAACTATCTCTGTTACAAAAAATATATATTCGGTTCATTTGATTTAGTGCAGTCTATATACGTTAAACTCTACTTACCTGCAATTTTCCCCATGGACGTAATGTATTAGAATTCTCTTGATTGTCCCTGTACACGAACCATTTGCTTGATCTTAATGAAAAGCTTACTATAGCATCCGTATATGATACACATTTAGAATACCAAGTTTGGAATGTCTGCTACTATTTGTTCTTGAGATATGCTGATAACACACAGACCATTTGCTAAAAACATGATTTTCGTATTCAGGACACCTCAAAACGTGTAAATATAACAAAATCTCACTTTCGAAAATTTGACCCCAAAACAATACTTTCTCTACCTTATGGGCAAGAGAAAGTAAAAATACTGGCGTGAAAAAAAGAGTTCGGGCTAACAATACTACGGAATATTAATTAGTATGTTGGCAAGTATGTATACCTATACATATATATTCACGCGTACACGCACACACATAAACATGCACATATTCATAGATATACAGATACATAACAAACATCTGTCTATCTATCTCATAGATATAGTAATTTATATAGATTTATCATCCCCATGTTAATGAGCAAAGATTTTTGATACCGAAAAAGTTTTTTGGCATCAGCCATTAGAGAGTATAAAACTCGGAAATAGTAATAGAATAGAATGTTAATGAATTTTCAAAATGTCGAAATATTGCGTGGCTTTTAATTGCTCTAATAAATATGTGAAAAGAAATGGGATAAGTTATCATAAGTAAATTATATTTGACTAAACTATAAAAAATATAATTTTTATAATCAGTTGCTTTGTTATTATTATGGTTTAAATACTGTTTTGATTTTTAATGGAATACTTTTTTTCAAAGTTAAATATTTTATATTAGTAAGTAATATAGAATTTTCAGAATTTTTAAAAATATAGTTAGCAGCGGCACAGGAAAAGAACGTTAGTTTTAGTATATAAAAGAGTTTAAATATTAACTAAATTAATAGATATAGTAAAATAATAATAAAACTGTATCTGGAGTTTTTTTATTCAGCTTTAGTACATAAATTATTCATAAATTTTATTTGCTAAATTATCCGTGTGTATTCTTGTGTGTATTTACTCGGGAAAAGACAGCCATTAGAGAGTCTTTCCCCCGAGTAAAAAGGAATCATTTTTTCCTCCTCGATGATCAATCTATGTCTTATTACTATATCTATGATCTGTCCATCTAAATGATTCATAGGATGTTCCAAACAAATTGAAACGGGCTTTAATTATTTATCCATTAGAGATAAGTGAGTAATGTAAATTGAAACACTTACAAAATAAGGTCGGGAAAAAAAGACTACGTTTAGAAAATAAATAAATCCTTTCGCTAAGTTTAAAAGAGTTACAGTTTTTAAATTTTTTTAGACCCCATACGCAAATCTGGTCAGCTTTTATTTTCTATCTAACAATTTCACACGAATATTACAAAAAACACTATAACTCTATCTGCAAAATAAACTGAATTATGACTCATAAAATTTACGGACATATGCAACTTATTCATATCAATTAGAAGGCCGTTTTCTTGCAGTAAAAATGTGGATCATAGACAAATTAAAAATGGAAAATTTCAGATGAAAAATACGATAACATTTGATAGAAAAAAAAAAAAAAAAAAAAATCCCCATTTAAATGAAACATTAATAGACAAAGGAATCATCTGCATTTCATTATGCAATTTTTAAAAATTAGTTTTACAAAATTATTTGGAAGGGCTAATTCACAATTAAATTAAAATAAATAAATAAAGTCGTCTGCGAGTTAATATTTTAGAGCGTCGTTTTGAAAAAAACATATTAAATTTGAAAATAAATTACATACATGCATATATTTACTTTTTTATTTTAAAAATCTTAAATAAAAATTAGTAGTCTTCATCATATAAAAATTAAAAAGTAACTTTTTGATGGTTGGTTGGTTGGTTGGGTTTAACGTCGCACTAGTACTACGCTATGGGTAATTGTCAATGTCTGGGTCGCACCCCTAGAGAGCGTAACTTTTTGAAATTTAACGGGAAGAAAATTTTATTAACGTCTTATTTCATACCAAATTTTTAAACATTTTTGCAATTTATACAGTCTAATTATCTCAAATAGATAAAGAATTGAATTTTAATCTTTTTGGAACACCCTGTATATATATTATGCATTATTAGGACTAAGGACTATTAGTCTCAATTTACGGATTTTTACGATAGCTGGACATTTATCGAATCGAAAATTTATTGAAAATATAATTGAATAATTTGAAAGCGATGTTATAATTTGAAAAAAAAAAAAAAAAAAAAAAAAAAAACGAATCGTACTAAACTAAATTCTGCTTTTGCCGAAATTTCATCAAAATCTTTCTTTCTTTTCTTTTTTGAAAGAAAAAGAAAAGAAAATGAATAATCATAGATATAGTAATAAGACATAGATTGATCAGCGAGGCCGAAAAAGTGATGCCTTTTTTTTTCGGGAAAAGACGGCCATTTTACTCTCTTGTAGATGTCTTTCCCCGATTGAATATACACGGGAATACACACAGATAATTTAGCAAATAAAATTTATGAATAATTTATGTACTAAAGATGAATGAAAAAACTCCAGATACTCATTTTTCTTTCTCTCTTTTCTTCTTCCTTTTTTTTTTTGTATGGAATAACGACATTTAAAGAAATTTATCGTTTCTGTCTACTATTTCTGTCTGGTTAGAAGTTTTTATGGTCGAAAAAACTATTGGACTTATCCTCATCTTTTGAGATATTAGAGTTAACCCTTTAATTGCCAATCGCAATGCAGTCGGACACTTTTGTTACCGACTGTATAGAGTAGAAATTTATGTTTACTCGGAAATGGTTATAAAGATATTAATAAAAGTTTGGGATAAGTGCTTTTTAGAGACCTAAAACAATTGGAACATCCTTAGCATCAAGAAAATTAGTGTTAACCCTTTAACTGCCAATCGCATCATGTAGTAGAAATTGAGTTTAATCAGAAATGGATATAACGATTTTGTTTAAAGTTTGGAGTTAAGTGTCTTTTTTTTTTTCTTTTTTAAGAACTAAAACGTTTGGACATATCCTCATCTTCAGAAAAATTTGTGTTAACCCTTTAATGGCCTGTCGCAACATATAATAGAAATTAGGTTTACTCGGAAATGGATATAACGATTTTTATAAAAGTTAAGATTAAGTGTTCTTTAGAGAGATAAAGCGATTGGACATATCCTCATCTTCAGGAAAATTCGCGTTAACCCTTTAACGGCCAGTCGCAACATATAATAGAAATTAGGTTTACTCGGAAATGGATGTAACGATTTTAATAAAAGTTTGAGATTAAGTGTTCTTTAGAGAGATAAAGCGATTGGACATATCCTCATCTTCAGTGTGGATATTTTAGAAAGATCTCGTCAATATTTCTAAAACGAATGGTTGAACCATACATCTGTATTAATTTGAAACGAAGCTACCGATTTCTTTTATTTTTAATGTTATATATAATGTATACATAGTATAAACATATATATATATATATATATATATAGTCAAACCTCGTTAACGTGAATTACTTTTAACATGAATTGTTACCACAATCCCCGTTCAAAATGAATTTTACTTTAGTTATATGACGATCAGTTACTGATAGCATGAACTACTGATAAGATGAACAGATTTTTGATCCCCCTTGAGATTCACGTTAGCAAGATTCGACTGTATATCTTTTCATGTCTGCACAAAAATGATTTTTTTCAGCATTTATTATTATACTACTTTAAGAAAAAAAATCGTCTGCATTCATCATGGAAAATATCTTTAATAAATTATAACTTAATAAATAATTTGTATTGAATAAATTTGTATTGGATTAAATAGAGAAGAAAGTCTTGTGGTAATCCGCGATTGTAATGAAATGCTCGCCCTCTGGTGGGCTACGGTGAAATTACAATAAACATGGTTTAATTCGAATTCCATATAGCCGCCATTGCTAGCCGATGTTTAGTTTCACATATATTTATTGAATAAAAATGAATAAATACGGTAAAAAAGATAACACATACTTTTGTGTGCCACAGTGTAAATCCAAAGCATCAAGAAATCCAGAATTGAGCTTCCATTTATTTCCAAATGACGAATTTAAAATTTCAGTTGCTTCGGCTAATGGAAGTAAAGAATTAATCAGATGATTTGAAATTAATATTTGTTCAACTTCAGTTAAAAATCTACTTCCGATCGAACTTTGAATAAACTGAAGTATTTTTTCCAAAAGCAATCAATTTTCCATAATGTAATGGCGGAGAAATTATAGTACGAATATTAAGTAGAATAACAAGAACACTATTGGAACACACGTGGCTAATGTTTACTAACAACTGCAGTGTTCACAAAGCGCCGTCTATCGATCATTACAAACGCGGATACTAGTTATAATATATTAAAACAAGTGGGTTTTACCTCTGCCACTGCTAACTACATTTAAAAGAATTTTGAAAATTTGATATTACTTACGAATATAAAAACTTAAAAAATATTACAATTTAAAAAAAAAGTATTCCATTAAAAATCAAAACAGTATTTAAACCATAATAATAACAAAGCAACTGATTATAAAGAATCATATTTTTCATAAATTAGTTAAATTTAACTTACTTATGAAAACTTATTTCCTTTCATAAATTTATTTCTACAATTAAAAGCCGCGCAGTACTTCGGCATTTTCAATATATATCAACCATGTCTTATTACTATATCTATGATATCAACATTCTATTCCATTGTTGTTTTCGAGTTTTATACTCTCTCATCATGGCTGATGCCAAAAACTTTTTCGGCATCAAAAATCTTTGCACGTTAACATGGGGGTGATAGATCTATGTATATTACTATATCTATGTGAATAATAATCAGTTTTGAAACGGACAGTATCGATTTTTTTTTTTTTTTTTAGATTTTTTTTCAATACGAATTAATTTTGAATTAGAAAATAAAAAGCGCGCGTGCAAAATGAAATAAAAAATAAAACAAGATAATTAAGTTTGAGTTGGTAAATTTTTAATATTATATTTAAAATAAATAAATAAATAGATATATTAGGTGTGCCGAAGAATGCTGTTGCTTTTTAAATTTAAAGAAACTGACCACAGAAAGTTTTCTGGACAACATTTAAATAAGCTTTAAGAAGGTATCTGGTAAAATATAAGTATTTTTAACTAAAATTTCTGGTGCCAGTTTACTAATTGAAAACAGCACGAATTTTGGGTACCTCTAACAATAATACTTAGTCTAATTTTAAAAATAAAATTATCATATTTTATTTATCTTTTTATTATAACGCCATTCAGCATTCTTCATATAAAAGTTACTGCCCATCCAATCAATATTTTCTCTCTATTTATATAACCACTTAAGGCTAATTAACATTCGGAAATAATATAGATTTAATTAAGTGAAGAGGATAATTGTTTTTCAGTCGTTAATCTAATAAACTCTTTAAGATATTTATGTAATCTAAATATCAAATATTAACGTTAAGTTTTTGCTAACAGATATTTTTATGTGTATGAAAATAATTTAACTATTTCACAGAGCGTTCTAAACTAATTAAAAATAATTAGACGTGAAATAAGAAATCCATATATATAAATGACTAAGAGATTTCCTTGGACTCTGTCTGTCTGTGTGTGTACCGAGTATATATAATATATATCCGGAGCTTTTTAAGGAAATGGCTGATCGCAAAGATATACGAATTTGCATGATGGTTCGTTATGACCTGTTCTGATGCACCTCAAAGCCTGAATTTCGAATTTTTGATTAGATTTTTTAAAATTAATTAAAATATAAAATAATAACTGGGTAATAGCTTTAAAATTAGACATTTAAACTTTTAATTAATGCCAAACAAATTACTTTTTTTTTTTTTTTTTTTTTTTTTTCCCCCAGCATAAAATGAAATATAGTTTAATGAGAATAATGAAATATAGTATATTAATGAAATATAGTTTAATTCTCATAAAAATGAGTAAAATAATGCAAATTTAATTTTAAATAAAGATTTATAATCTTAGGAGGTATTTACAAAGCATCAGTATTAAAATTAAATGAATAATATATGTTTCTTGCAGTTAAAAAAAAAAAAAAAAAACTCAGACATACAGTTGTTTAAAATTTAAATCAAAATAGACAGATTTGATCATTCTGCTCCTAATATAAAACAATAAAGATCTTAATTATCTTTGTAAAAAAAAAAAAAGGTAATAAAGAAATGAAAATATCATCAGCCATATTCTAATGAAATTTGAATTCTTTAAGTTTTCAATAGTTATGGTATTTAAAAAAAAAAAAAAAAAAATCTTTTAATAATAACACATTTCTCAGTATGCAAATATTAGTTTCAAAGCATTGTATAGTAATTCACATTCAAACTGAACTTGATAAATTTCAGGGCAAGATAAATTTCAATTTTCTTTCAAATTTTTTTACCCAATCCCACAAATTTTAAGCATAAATTATGCTAAGAGGGATAGATAAAAATTGCATCAGAAAAGCAGGAGAAATGAGTGGAAAATCAGGAGCATGGAAAAACAAGCAAAAATCAGGTGACTCCTGCCAAAAGCAGGAGACTTGGCATGTCTGCAGTGTACACAAACCAGCGGTGTATTTACTCTTTTTTCAACTAGGAACATCCGACAGTGAACTTGAATAGCACATTACAATTTCATTAAGATTTGTGCAAAGTAAAGTTATTATAATATGGTTTATAGAAATACTACTTCTTGTACAATGCAATACATTGGAATACTTTTGGGTGTTCTTGTACATAAACTAGAAGTGCTATTTATTCGGTTTTCAACAGGGAACATCCAATTGTGAACTTTAATAACATATATCCGTTTCAAGAAATTCCATTAAAATCTATGGGATTTAAAGTGCAGAATGATGGACACACTGACGGATAGATAAGCCGAAGTCATAAAACCAGGGCTCGAAATTAGTGGTCGTTAGTAGTATTTTGCAACTAAATATTTCGTTTTGACGACCACAATTTTATACCTAGTCATCACTTTGACGCCTAGTATTCTTTTCCCCCTTCAATGTGCAGTTCTAATGCGCGATGAAAATAAAAGCACTAGCAACAGAGTAGTAGAAGTAAATTCCTAGCTTTCTTGTAAAAATATTAGCACTAGCAAATTTTTAAAATGGAAAAAACTAACTAGATAAAGTATCAGCATTTTAAGTAACTGTAGTTTATGTACAATGTTTACACATATGTTTCTATGTGCAAGTAACAGTTTTAAAATGGCACCTAAGTACAACATAATGGCAACTAAGAAAACAATGCTAGTTACCATTTGGCACCCAACTTGCTGAATTCTAATTTCGACCCCTGCATAAAAAACACTTTTCAATCTTGTTGGAAAGTGTTAAGAATGGAAATAAGGATAGTACAAGTGTCATGGAGTTAGTCAAATATTAAATATAAGTAGATCAGTAAACAAACACAGGAATAATAAGCAACATCTAGAATGCCAAAGGAAATAATTGACTAACAGACAGCTGTTTCAGTAGCATTTAGCCTACCATCATTATTGAATAAAAGAAACAAAATGAAAGTGCTCCTATATATAAGAAATGAATCTGATTTTACAACTGCTTAATCAACCAATAGAAATAGGCGGAATGTGGGGGATTAGATTAGCCAATAGGAAATAGAGAAACGGTAGCCATGGAAAATATAGGGAAAAAATTAAGAAAGTTCAGATTGAATGTAAAATTTCACACATTCAGAGAAAAGGGGTACAGCAAAATCGTAACTGACACGACAATGTTTTTAAAGATTCTCATAAATATAAAATCCTTCAAAGAAATCGAGTCCAAGTGTTAGATTTGGACCTGCAAATTATTTTAGCAGTATATCTAAAAATATGGTTTTTCTTCCAGGAATGCTTAGAAATGGCCGATTTGTTGGTTTCTTGTTTCCGGACTTAACTGATGTGTTCTTTTAAATGGATTTCAAGACTGTATTTAGTTTGAGAAATATATGATAAACCACATTGGTAGGAAATACTGTAAATACTCCAAAAGTTAACACTAAATGCAATTTGTGATAGGGAAATTTTATTTTTCTAGAAAAATTTCCAGTATTTAACTTATGTGTGAATATAACTCTGACTTTTTCTAATAGCTGCCGTTTGTAGTACTGCTTATGCACAGTATAAGATGACGATATTTGTATTCAATTGTACTTGACGTCAGCTGTCAAATGTCGACATGAAAATGTCAAACTTTATTTCAAATAAACATCAATTAAATAATAATAATAATAATAACAACATTACTTTATTACAAATAAAAGTGCAGTGGAAATTTATGGCGAGCATGCTTCGTCAAATATAACTTGCAAAGAATGGTTTGATGATGACTTAAAAATGAAGATTTTAGCCTTGAGGATAAAGAGCATGGGAAACAGTGGCGTCGCTAGAAAATTTTTTAGGAGGGGGCAAACTTAAAAGTGCAAAATTTCAGAATATATATATATATATATATATATATATATATATATATATTTAAATTTCATAACCTATCGATGCAAGTCGGGTTGTTTTGACCCTAAATGACACTGTGACATAAATTTTATTTGACTAATCATTTCAAATCTAAAGACATAATTTTAAAGCTTTAAATGTAATTTTTTTAAATATTTTTTTTACTTATTAGAATTTTCCAGGAGGGGGCAAGTGCCCCCCCTTGCCCCTATGTGCCGACGCCCATGATGGGAAACCACCCAAAACATTTGAATGTGCTGATTTGGAAGCATTATTAACCGAAGATTCTTGTTTAATATAATCACAATTGGCTGCATCATTAAATGTTAATCGATCAACTATTGCAAAATGCTTATAAAAAATGGGAATGGTACAAAAAAGCTAGTAACTGGATTCCATATGCATTAAAAAAAAAAAAAAAAAAAAAGAGAGAGATGGGGAATGCTGAAAAAACATTCTTGAAATGCTGTTTCAAGTGCAACAAAGTAAAAGTTTTCTGCATCAAATAATTACTGCATATGAAAAATAGATTTATTATGATAATCTCAAATGTAAAAAAGGTGTGGGTGAAACTGGTCTATCACAATCAAATCTAGATTTTCATTGCAACAAGTTTATGTTCAAGTTTATGGAATCGAGTATATTATGAACTGCTGGAATCAGAGGAAACTATTAATGGCAATGTCAACCGATGATAATTAATATGTTTGAAGCAAGCTATAGGAGAAAAATGGCCAGAAAGGGTGACCAGATGCAATAAAACAGTTTTTCAGCATGATAATTCAAAACCACATGTTGCAAAACATTGTGAAAAATTACTTAAAAGAACAGACTTGGGACGTTTTCACCTGCTGTATTCACCAGAAATAACCGTTCAGATTACTACTTATTCTGATCAATGTCGTCATCTCTTTCTGAACAGCGGTTCAGAGATCTAAAATTATTTTAATAGTTGGATCGCCTCCAGAGACCAGGATTTCTTTTGTGAGAAAACCTGCCTTGTCTAGAAGATGGGGAAAAGTTGTACCTGCAGATGGATCATACTTCCAATAAATAATTCTTTCATTTTCTAAACTTGTAAATATCTTTTAATTTATCAAAAAATTGGCAGAACCATATTCTTACACCCAATACAGAAATTATTTATTTTTCATAACATTTCCCTCAGATTTGGGACCAAAATCTTAATTTCAAGAGCATTCCAGGTTTTCCCAGAAGTGTCTAAATCCTGCTTCAAGAAACAAATAAGTGCATTTATATTAGAAAGTTGTCACACTTTAAATTCAAAGTTAATACAGTAGAGAGTCAAAAATCCGCACAGCTTGGGATCAGAGGTTGTGCAGATTTTAGGATTTGGCGGATTTCAGGGCCCTTAAAAAATGATTAACACTTTTAATAATTAAAGCAGAATATTATTCAAACTAAACATTCACTAGTGAATAGTAACACAATTTCACTTAAATATTAAATTATTAGGCACATAGGAATAACACTGAACATTAAAACAATGTACATAACAGAAATAATAAATAAAAATGAAATTTATTTGTCAAATTTTGATGAAATCTGTTCACATGTAGTTTGTTTTTAAAACTACACTTGTACGTGCATACATACATCATTGAGATTTTTTTTTTCTGTATATTTAAATAGTCATCTATTCTTATTTTGTAACACAAATTTATTGTTTTAAGAATTTAAGTTAGTTCTTTCCTATGGTTATGTCTTCATCAGATAACATTTTAAAAAATTATTTTGTTATTCTATACCTCATTGATGGATTTAATATACTGTCAATAATTTCATTATCAGTAACTTGGTTCTGATAGTCTTTTATGTTACTAATTTTTTTTTATAATCATAAAATGCAAGTACAGAATCTACATTCAAGATTATTTTTTAAAATTCTGATTTGCAGTTTGTAATTTATTAATAGTAAATTTTACTGTTTATATCTGACAAGCTGTGCAGATTTTGGACTTCAGTGGATTTTAGGTCGGCGGATTTCTGGCTCTCCACTGTATAACAAAGCTTGCCAAGATTATGCAGCTGACTTATTTGACACTTTTATATTTAAACTAGCACAAGAAAATTATTACAGTAAAAATACTTTCACAATGTTATGGTTGATATAGTTGCTTATTAAAAAATTTTTTTAATTGTAAAATATCCCATTTTTTAGTCTGTATCCAAGGCCCCTTATCTCTCACGACCTTCCTTTTCACGGACCCTTTATCATCACCAGGATCATAGCTATTGAAAATGAGAAAGATTAATTTAATTTAAACATACAAATTATTTGGTTCAATTTTTATTTTTACACACATAAATCTGCTTCACAAGAAGCTACCTAATACACAGTTTACAAAAGTTACAAAACATAATATATACAAATATCTTCAATCATTATAATATTTCCCTCAATGAAGGGAAAATATTCAATTTTGGAAAGGAAAAGAAAAATTGTTAAGTAATTTTTAACACGATATGCATCAATTTTAAGATTATAATTTATCACTTTTTCGTTCACAAACATTTCATAATTTACTAACAATTTCTAGAGTGCAAGTACATAACTGTTTAGAAAACTGGTTTTAAAATTAATCTTTAAATTGATACACAATACGAAGTACAAGATTAATACACATTGATCAGCTTGTATACATATGACAGTGAGAAAAACTTATAAAGAAGGATCCAAAAGATCAAAAACTTTCCATTATTTTTTTTCATTACTGTTAGTTATGATATTGCTCTGAAAAGTTTAAAACTGTAAACTATAAGCCTAGTAAAAATACAATCAATAAAAATATATTTCTAAAATCATAATTTTTTGTCTAACTTCAAGTTTTTAAAATTCCAGATAGAAAAGAAAGTTTACATACGTCTTCTTCAATTACCTCAATTCCCAGCACATAACCTGGAGGTCAGACAAATCAGTTTCATACCAGAAATTTTATTTACCAGAAAAAGTTATATTTCTATGAACTTATATTTCCTTGCACAAATATTAGGTCTTAGCATAAATTCGTGCGGTGTTTTATTGCTTCATTTCATAAAAATACATCAAATCAAATGACAATTTTTAATCAAAATACCCTCCATTACTTTCTACAACCTTTGCCAATTTTTCGGGTAACAAATGTATACCACGGCGATAGAAGCTCTCGTCTTTGGAGGAAATAAAATGATCCGCGTCCGCACGAACTTTTGCAACGACCTAATATAACTTTGTCTACTAACTGTAATTTCTGGTGTGAAAATGATTTATCTGACCTGTGAATTACACGCTAGAAATTACATATTACTTTTTATTTTTTTAATTTCAGCAATAAAAATTAATTATCAAAATTAATACAAATTTAAAGTATGTGCACATCTTTAACTTTTATGGCATATTCTTTAAATTACTTATTTGTCTTTTTAAAAAAATAAATAAATACTGTCATTATTTTAAATAAATTTACAAAAAAAAAAAAATGTTTGACTGTTTTGGATAATATAAAATATAAACATTTTGATATTTAAAAAAAAAAAAAAATTAAAAACTTTTACAACTATTTTTAATGCATTCAAATTATTGCAAATATACAAACAATTCTTTTATTCAGATAGTGCCTTAATATATATATATATATATATATTTTACAAATAAACCATATATTTTGTATAAATAATTAAACATCTTATTTTTAATAATGTATGTCTTTCAATTATAATTGTAAGTTTGAATCATTAAACTGACTGCTGTTGAAAAAAAAAAAAAAAAAAGTATTGTTTTTTTCCCTGTATTATTATTTATTTATTTATTTTCACGATGCACTTACATAATACTTATTAACTTCAGATAGAAAATACAATGCATGTGAAAACAAACCTCATGACTATTTTGATAACCTTCATGCATCAGAAACATGATAAAAATCCAAATTTACATAATCTTCAATTATAAGTATACTATGGTAATAAATGACAACTCATTGAATGAATATATTCTTCAGTAATGGTCAGATGCTTAAATTAATATAAAATAATGCATTGCATGAAAAACAGTCTTTTTTTTTTATTTAATTTATTTTTTTACCTTTTCTCAATTTCCTGCTCTCTGGCCATTAGTAATTCTATGTTATTTATATGTTATATCAGGCTTGTCCAACTTAAAACAGTTAGTGGACCCACATTGGAAAAGCTTTTTATTTTGGTAGATCATATAATGTATGTGGTATACATAAATACATGCATACATATGTATAAATCAATATATATATATATTTTTTTTGAAGGGGGGGGGATGAAAATTTAAATGGAATATATTAATGTAAATTTTATTTTTAATCATTAAAAGGATTGCTACTCAAATAGCAGAATGAAATTCCCCGACTTTTCCAGGTCTTCCAGACGTGTTCTAAGAAAATTCCAGTCTAGCCATATATTGTGCATTGGTTGTATTGAGGGCAAAATAATTATGGTACCACTTGAACACACAAAAGTTACATATTACTTTGACCTAAGGACAGATTGCCCTCCATGCGGGGGTCTTTCTAAGAGGTCTTGTTTTTAGAAAATTGGCAGAAGCTAAAAAAAAACCAGAAAAATAACTGTAAGTTGGAGGAAAAATTCGTTTTTTTTTTGGCAATCATTGTATGAAATTCCCTGACTTTTCCAGATTCTGGCTAAAATATTCAAATTCCTTGACTTTTCAGTGACTTTCATGGTCAATTTTCAAATTCCCTGACTATTCCAGGTTCTCCAGATAGCGTGGCAACCCTGATTAACTAATAACAGAACAGTCAAATATTTATGACTATGCATAACTAATCATAATAGTAAAAATCAAAATGACAATAATCAATGAAATAATTGTTCGACTAGCAACCATAACCATCTAAGATATTTTCACTTGGAAGACTCGGAATGGATTTAATTAATTTTTACTGTGTCAACTAAAAATGAAAAATTATAAAATTCAGTGAATTCCACTATAGACCACAGGTTATCCACTTCTGTATTAAACAATTAAATATACAATACAGTTAAAAGTTAATTTAATGATATATTCAAGAAAGAGATTTTGTGCATTTTTTTTTTTTTTTTTTTTTTAAATCTTATCTAGATTGTGAAATTGGTTAGAATTGCAAATCAAATATCATTGTATCTTTTTCAAGTATTTTTTAAAAGTCACTATTCAATTAAACGAGTTGCGGGAAATTTATACCAGAATCAAATTGGAATTTGTCATTAAATCAAAAGTATGATAAAATATGATTCTTAAACTGATGGATCCAACTTTATATAATTGCAAATAACAACTGAGATATTTTAGGTTACACACAGTAAGTTAAGTAATACAGTGTTTCAAAATATAATACTGATGTAAATGAACTTAACAGACATTTGTACAGTCACAACATTTCAGAGATGAGAAGTATACATCAAAGTCACAAAAATCCCGTCAAGTAATTATTGGTGAACAGTGCATAATGAAAAAAGAAACCACTTGCTACATAATTTAAATAAAAAATAAACATTTTTTGATGAAAAAAAAAAAAAAAATCTTAAAACAGTATAATCCGTAAACCTTGAACATGTACACATAGAAGTGAAGGTTAATTTGATGAAAATAAATAAATAAAAGGATTTTGCTACAGTGAAAATCTTCATACAACAATGGTGAGCAAAAATGATTCATGAATATCAGTTAACAAAGATAACATGCTCATCATTAGATAATTAACATGTGTATGATTTTCATTTGCTTACATTTCATCTTAAATATTCATAATTATTACATAATTGTTGTTGCCCCAGTGGCAGAAGGTTTTGTAGCTGTCTGCAACAGGCTTTTAAAATTTCATAATCTGTCTTCAAAATTTGCGTGTAATCAGGGGTTAAAATGGCTTACACTCAAAAAGCCTGAAAGCTGATTGGGGAGGGGGGGGGGGCTTAACATCAGTGGTGATCTTGTGCAACTATACACAAATACAATTTTACTGCAGAACAATATAGTATAAACAATTGTGTGTATTCATTCAATTCATCTCATTCAATTAAATATTTTATAGCAATGTTTGACATAACACAATATAAATAATTATAAATAATAAAAGTATTAGTTTTAGTTTTGATACAGAAATTTTTTTTAAGTGAATTGTTATTCGAAAGTTGCAGAAAAATTTTTTTATCAGTGCAGACAAAAATTGTCCGTAAGCCGTTTTTCTGTGTCCGCGACTATGTTGCCATGTCGCGGTGTTTCTGCCACTGGGGTTGTTGCCAAAATAAATTATTTATATCTATAATCTGAAATTTGGTCAAGTTAATTTCAGTTTGATATTTGGTCATATCAAATTTTAGATAATGTCTTTAGTAAAAAATTTTCACAAAAACCTTTAACCAAAATACCTTTATTTATATATTTTTTAAAAACAAGTTTCTTCAATAATGAATATTATTCACTGATAACATAGCTTAAGAAATGATTAAAAAAAAAAATTATTTTACTATAAAAAAGCTGGAGAGACTTAAACATTCCAAAAGTCTATCCTTTTTCAAACTATGAGTAATATATTCTACAGTTCAAATGAAAAAGTATCTGCTTTCAGGAGACAAACTTGAAGTGAAACAGGGGGGGAAAAAAAAAAAGGAAGAAGGCGAGAAAGAGTCAGTATTTTAATAAAGTTACTGACAGTTTTACAAAAAATTTTCTTTAAAAGATTCTTAATATCATATGAACAAAGTGGAAAAGGCTCAAGTCTGTACCTTAGTCAGATTCAGTCTTTTCCCTTCTTCATATTATCCTATGGAATTTTTGTGGCTTCGTTTCATAAGGATATCTCATTCAAAAATGAAGTTTTTGGAATTCTGTTTTTCGAATTGTACTCTTTGAACATCTGGCGTTTAAGCTTAGTAGCACTTTTTTGAAAAAATATATTTTAATATTACATTTAAGACAGGGCCCAAAATTTCAACTCAGATTACAGCCGAGATATATGTATGTAATGATAAAAATGAGTCTGGATTACGGTGTACGGTCATCATATGAAGGAAAGTAGGCATCTTATAACAGAAAGAGGGAGTCCGTTTAAGAAACTAATATCCTTTATTACAATACAGATGATTCAGTCATGGGCCGGTTGTTTGGACATCCCGAGCGATATGTCCCAGAATAAACAATGCCGATGGTCGGCGATTATCCAGCCGCGGGACCCCGCAGGGTCTGCAAATCTATTTCATAAACTTTTACATGAAGGAGTATCAATTAAATGCGAGTTTACTTAGAAAGTGATTATCGTAAAAAGTCACGATTACTCATGTGTTCCAGCTTAAATACTGCATATTTCGGCGGGAACCAAAACTATTCTTATGAATTCTTATTGGGTAATTAGCTAATCTAAAACCCGCCTATCTTTTATCATTGAGTGACCTGGACATCTAGGATTAAGTATTTTGCAATGTTTTGCCGCTTACTTTAGATGATTGCATAATTTTGATTCTAAAACTTATTCTTAAATTAAATTCCCGCGCTATGAAGTTCTGTTGGGAACTAACTTTACCTGGGCACTCAAATAGAATTCTCATAAAGTTGTTCTTAAAATTAAGATTTATTCTGAGATATTAAGTTATCACTTAATGTTAATTTAAATACTAATTTAGAATCTTGATTATTTTATCCTTTCATATATATATAAAATAAAATAATACAATGAAACAAGGGTTGACATATTCTAATTTTTTAAAATCCTTTTACAAATATGTAACAATTTTTGTCTCATATCACATAATCACCTATAATTAAAAATCATTTTAATGTATTGTATTTCATTTGAGATTTCCAAAAGCTTAAATTATCTAAGAGCATAAATGTGAAAAGCTGAGTCATTCAAAGAAACACTTTGCCAAACAAAATCTTTTTCCCATAAAAGTTTGAACTTTCTTTATTTTACCAATTAGATGAAATACTGATGTTTATAACTTGTTCATTGTTGTCATTTGAAATGCCTATATTTTTTTTTACATCATAAATCTCTTTTTAATCAAATTTCTTTTTCCAGTTACACGAAATGCCGATGTGCATAACTTGTTCATTGTCATTTGAAACAGTTATTTCTGAATAACTTTTCTCAATAAGATCATTACTTACATCATCATTGGAAGCACAAATCTTTGCCATTTAAAAAAAAACTGGGAAAGTGTTGACAGTTTTTGGTCATTATGCAACAAAATAAACATAGGTAGCAACTGAAAAAGTCTTTGAACCTATTCTTGTTCCATCCCATGCTCGATTGAACCATGCCCCAACAATGCATGTGCCAATTTTCACGTTTCTTTTCTCACAGATGGTAGGAGGGATGTAGGTGGTGTGCCAAGCGAAGAGGCTTTCTGTTTTTTTGTTCTTTCGCTGCTACTGCTGAAGAGATTAGAACTTTAACACAGTCACTAAACATTTCACCTCTCCCTGTCTTGGGAGGCAGGAGAAGCAGCAGGGGGGACGATCATCAGGCAGCGCACACAGAGACTCAACACTATGCAAAACAAAGAAGGATTGATTAAACATGGCGTTATTGTTTAAGATCGGCAAGATTTTGCTGTTTTTAAATCAATAAACAAATTTTTGAGTGCCACCGCATAGCGTAAGAATTACATCTATAACTAGACTGAATTTTACTTGCCACAGCAAAAATTTCACTCGCCGAAAGCGAGTTGGTGAGTGTAAATTTTGTGCCCTGCGTTTAGATATTGAATAATAGAGTCCTAAGTTTATTTAAAGAAGTAAAATATTTAAATTTAATTTTTCAGAAAATTACTCACTAATTTAAAAGGCGACATATTTAAAGAGTGGGATTTGAAAAACTCCAATTTTGTATGAGATATCGTTATAAAACAAAGCAGCAAAAGTTCCATAGGATAACATGGGAAGGGAGAAAGGGGGAATTTGACTATGTGCAGCCTTAATAAATAAAGTATAAAGAAACTATAACGAAAGTTTTTGCTGCTTCTACAAATTAAAGAATTTAAAGTATTGAAGTAACAAGAAATGAATTCATTTTCTTGGTTTATTTATTTTTTTGCATAACAACAAAGTTAGAAAGAAGAAACATTTTTGTAATTGCATTTAAAATAGGTTTAATACAAAAATTATATAGATGGAACAGAAAATAATATACTGATACACACAATCACAACACAACAGTAAAAATGTATTTAATTGTTCCTATGTACTTTTCCCCCTTTTCTTTAATGGGAAAGGAAAATAACTTCTTCATCCACCCTGAAAAATGCAAACTAGATGGTACATTTAAGATATTCAGTACACATAAAAAATGCCTAAATTGTATGAAATTACTTTGCAATGATACATTGCTTTTCAATAATAACTTGACTAATACATAAATTCTGTAAAAGAAAAGAATATATATTTAATTATATTTTAATAATTATGAAATCAGAAGAAAACAATAATATATATATATATATAGGGTAGGTGCTCCCAGTGACTGACATGCTCCAGTAATTGACATCTTTCTCGAAATAATTAATAAATTAAAAGCACATGTTTTACATATCAGAATTTTAACATTGTATGTCAAACATGAAGCATAGGGTGCCAATAAATGATTAAATGAAAAACTAGCAGTGTCAAACACTGGAGCATAGGATGCTAATTACTGGTAAATTGAAAAACTGGCAGTGTCAATTACTGGAACATTGAGTGGGTGTAAAATAAAAATTCATAATATATATATATATCAAATGCATATATTTTAACATATATGGGGTTCTGAAAGTCATTCATGCCATATATATTAACTTAGGATTTCCAAAAATAGTTTCTGATGACTAAAACATTAAAAACATCAGCGATTGCTCAAACTGTCAATCACTGGAGCACTTACCTATACAGTGAGCTCTAGTTAAGACGGCCCCGTTTAAGATGGATTTCTCGTTATTACGTACAAAAACAGAATCCCCGGCTAAGGCCCATAGGAATTGCATGTAATAAACACCGCTTTATGCATACAATTCACTCGTTAAGATGGACATTTTTTTCCCTCAAAGCTTACTTTCTTCGAAAAAGAGTCAGTTCCCAAAATCTTTTCAAATTCAATATTTTTTTTTTTAAACATGAAAAGGTTCAATAATAAAAGGGATAATCTCTTTCACTCTGTGCTATTACACTGTGAGAGGTAAATAGTATTGATTGACAGTGACAGTTGAGGTCAACAATTTGCAACCTGTCTCCACTTCTATTGTGGAGACATAGCAAAGGATTTTGTTATCAAGTTGTACTATATGAAGGAAAGTTTTGAAAGTATCGGTTTTCATGCTTTTATATTTTTAGTGAATAAAAGGGTTTGAGGAAACAAATTTTCATTCGACAAAATGTTTCTGTGTATGTGTACATAATAGTGATTTTAGAGTTCATACAGAACTTCAGTTTATGAACTCCTGTTATAATGGACAAAAACTGATGGCCCGTTTTAACGAGAGTTCACTGTATATATATCAGGGTTTAATCCAACTTTTTAAAAATGGTACCCCATTTGTGAATTTATAAAATAATTTGTGAAAAAATCAAGTAAGTTTGTGAAAATAATGCTTCAGAACAATTAACCAAAATGCACAAAGACAAAGAGTTTTTTTTTTTTTTTTTTTTAAATACATTTAAAAAATAAAATGGAACAGTTGTAAAATAAATATATATGTTGGCCAGTTATTTCTTATGTGCAAGATAAGAAGGTGTTTACTTAGATATTTACCATTTTCTTCAGTAAATATTCAAACTGAGGGTATTTTTATATGTTTGATGCAGCGAAGCTTATAAAAATATTGCTGAGAATTGACTTTGTGAAAGTGCTGCTTTGCTGAAAGTTGATTTTGTGAAGGTGTCTTCTGCTGAAAATTGATTTTGTGAAGGTACCTCATTGCCAAAATTTGACTTTGTGAAGGTACCTCATTGCCAAAAGTTGACTTTGTGAAGGTACCTCATTGCCAAAAGTTAACTTTGTGAAGGTACCTCATTGCCAAAATTTGACTTTGTGAAGGTACCTCATTGCCAAAAGTTGACTTTGTGAAAGTGCCTCAATGGGGTACTAAATTTGTTCTGGATTAACCCCTGTATATATATATATATATATATTTACTTTCTCTTCATTCCTCTTCCTCTCCAAGGGAATAAATAAATAAATAAAAATCAATAGACAACAGTTAAGTTAACAAACAATGTATATACATAATACTATAGATATAATACACACATTATTATAAAACTGTTTTAAAGTTTACTCATGTTTTCAAAATTGGCAAAAAGTAAAGATAAAAGTGAATATATAGGTAGGGTTTAGGCTAGTAAAGAAAATTTAGTGGTCTAAAAATACCCACAAAGTTTCAATTTAGTGGTCCAAAATTATAAAATAGTAGACAAAAATTTTTAAAAAATTACATATACATTTTTTTTCCCTTTCACTTATTTTTACTGCAAATATCAGGCTTTGATTCAGGCAATGTTTTTTGGTGAAAACAGCACAAATATTTTCATTTTAAGATATTTTAAAAACAAATTGTGCTTTTCCACAAGAATAATTCTCAGAAGTGTTAAAATGTACAATAAAATAAAGTTTTTAAACAAGAATTTATTTTAAATGATATTCAAATAAGATGAAGAGGTATATGAGATTGGTGAGATAATTTCCCCCTTTTTTTTCCTCATTGTGATATAAAAAACAGCTGTATAAGCAAAAGAATATTCTACTAAAGTGTCAAATGTTTATAAATAAATCATGAATTGAATGCCTAAAAGTAATTACATTTACATAATGTTATTGCGGTAGGTACCTCCATTCAACCAAATCTAGCTACAGTGTTGTGGCTGGAAAAAAAAGAAAAATGGAACTGCGATTTTTTTTTTAGCATATCAAATTTCATAGTAGATATAATGAATTTCAAAAATAATTTGGAAAACAACATGGTTAGTCCATAATATAAATGTTGAAAAAAAATGAAGTTTGATTAAATAAAAAATTGTGGGCTAAAATCTGAAATGCAAACAAACATGTAAAAAATCCAAATGCAATTGGATTAGATATACATCAGAGATTATCTTCTTAATAATAAAAGCTCAAGTTTCTGATAAAGTACAGCTCGAAACTGATGCCACGGCTAACACAATTTACTGATGTAACAAAAAAAAAAAAAAGATATATATATATATATATCTTCATTTGAAGAAATGAATAAAATTATTTGAAAGAAAAAAAAAAAATCTGTCACAATTATAACAATGCGTTGCAAATTACTTGTGAATTTGAAAAAATAAAATAAGGTATCACATTGGCGCTCCTTTCAAAAGGTGTTCTATTTTGATCGTCAAAAACATGGACGTCGGCTGGAATCTTTATTTTTTAAAGGAAAAATAATGAGAATTATAAATTTAGATAATTAAAAGTATATTTATATAAATATTAATATTGTTATAAGTTAATTATAAAATCGGAGCTATTTAATTTAAAGTTTGAATAACTAAAAACGTAATGAAATAATACTTTATTTATTTAGGGGATATGACCGTTAATTTAAAAAAAGGGGGAAAGTATAATTTTTAAATAAATTTAAACTCTAAACGGACAATTTAATTATTGAATTATTTCGGCGGGGTATATTTAAAAAAATGTCATATTTACGATATGACATAAGGTAATTTAAGAGTAGATGTAATTCTATATAAGGACTACTAATTGGGAGTTTGATGGTTTTCTTTCTTGGCCACCCCTATAAAAAAATAAATTATGATCAAAATGTTTACCTGAATTAGAGGAAAACATATAAAAAAAAAAAAAAAAAGAGCGAGTCCAATTGATTATAATAAATAATAATAAAATTAATAATTGAATTTAAATTACATTTTATGACTCAAATTCCATTATTTTGATAAAAAATGCAGTAGAATTTTAAATAATAATAATAATAATTATTATTATTATTATTATTTATTTATTATTATTATTATTTTTCTCTTATTGACTATTTATCAAGACATTTTTGGTCTATGTTTTTCATTTGGCGAACATAGCAAATTTGAAAAAAGGGTTCATTTGAAAATATCGACTACTAGGCAACCAAAAGTAAATTAGCATATTAAAATTCATTTAACAAAATTTTTCTTCTATTTAATATACACACATATTGTTGATGTGGTAAAAAATATTATTAAAAAAGAAAGAAATTTTTAAAGGAATCATAATAAATTCCCATTTTCCCCCAAACTGTGATAACAGAAGAGAAAAGAAAACCATTGTATGGAAAAAACAACCTGTATTCTCAACTTTTTTTAGCGTGACCCAGGATCAACAACACAATTGAATTTGAAAGCCATAGGTCTATTTTGAAATTATAAGTACTTATTAAAACATTCTTTATTCATAAAATGTTTGTTTTTCAAAATTATAGAAATAAGGATACAACAAATGGATCTGTAAAAGGGTTATCTATAAAGTATAAAAATTTGCAAAATAACATACTAAGAGACAAAATAATAAAAGAAAATGAAAATCTATATAATATTTCTCTAACATGGACCAGTTACGATTATATTTTGTAGAAACGATACAATAGCGATAAAAAAATACATGAGGATAAAAAATAACATACAACATTTAAGCCTGCAGACTCAGTTCTGTGATCTAATAAAATAAAATTTTTAAAAATGACGACATTTGCTTGATAAACTGTAAAAATTTCGCATGAGTTTGCTAGTATTTTATAAAACAACATTAAAAAATAATTCAATTTCTTCAGCGTAATCTTAGATTGACAACTTTTAAAATGGTAGAATCATCTCTAAAAATCAGCATAAGTCATGTTCCAGTTGTAATAGGTTTTTAGTTTCAGTTTTCATGGCTATCAAATATGTCATTTACATTATTTGCCTAGTATTCTTCACTATATTCACTTTCTCATGTTTTGTCACATGTTGTTAATAATAATAATAATAAAACATGAAGCTATGGTGACCTTTTATGAAAATATGAGCATCCTGTAGGTAAAAAATTCCTATTCTACAATTAGCCTTAAAATTAAACAACTTATGGGAGAATACTGGCAACCCTAACTTGAACACACATCAGCTGTTCAAATATTCAAAAAATAAATAAATAAAATATGCAATTTTTTATTTTACTAACTTTTAATTTAATAACAATGAAAATTTTTAAATACAGTAAACCTTCAATTATCTGATATAATTGGGACCGAACCTACATTGGACAATCAGAATTTCCTGGTAATAGAGAATTTTTCAGTAATCATCTAGTTTAATACATAACATCGTCATTAAACTGCTATTATTGACTATTTAAGCTGCTAAATAAATATCTAAAATCAAATTATATATGAAAAAATTTTTTTGAAACAGAAATCTCACAATGATTTAAATGGAAGCTTTATCTGGCATTAATTTCAAAGGAATTCTAAGAATAGGGAACCAAAATATTTATCTTTACTGGTAATTTGAAAAGAATGCTTGCATACATAAAAAATGTGAAATTAAAAAAAAAAAAAAAAAAAAAAAAAAAAGCTTTTCAAAAATGAATGTTGATTAACAAAGACTTTCAGATAATTAATAATGAAAAAAAAAAAAAAAAAGGAACAACAAGGAAACAAATGTCGGTTAACGGAGAGTTCTGGTTAAATGAAGGTTGGATAATCCAGGTTCTACTTGTATATACTTAAAAAATAAATACCTATTTTATGAACATATCTATAACTTGGTCCTATTATAATTTAAAAAGTAAGAAATTTAATGCATGCTAGAAAGAATGTATTTAATTATTGTAATACTCGATACATTATAAAATGAATTAGTCAATATTTAAAGAATAATAAATTAGTGAGAATTATAAATGAGATACAATAATTATGTTAAATGAGTATATTGGGAATTTTGTTTTAAATGCAACTTTAAACAAACAAACAAAAAAGATAGAATGAATTAAAATGAATATATACATTTTAAAGGAAGCTTCATAATAAAATATAAGTTACAAAAACCACATCTTTAAAAATCTAAAACTGAAATTTGAAATATTAAGGGAAAAGTTTAAGAAATAAAACTATTAGAAGCACCGTTAGTATTAAAAGCACCTCTAATATATATCACATTTGTTTTTGTTTTTTAAAAAAGGGAACAAAATATTTATTTACAAGTACATTTACAATATAAATACTATTTACACAAATACAAGTTGAGTTGAGTACTCTTTTAAAGCAAATCAAATAAAAAAATTAAATTAACTTTCTTCTAATGCATGTTCCCTCTATTACTAGCAATTTTAAAACAGAGAAAATGCAATTAAAATTTAATAATTTTCATTTTTGAAAATGTTGAGTAAACTATAAATCATAAACATCATTGTACAAGTATTTAAAATGTCAGACATTAAAAATAACTTTTTTTTTTTTTTTTTTCAAATTTATGCATGCTTTGCACAGTTTTAACAATTAACAAAATATAAAAAATATATATATATATTCAGTTGAACTTGCTTATAATGTCATCCAAGGGACCAGTAGATTTTTTATACTTGGCATATTCAAATAATTAAGGTGATAAACAATGCAAAATATAGCAACCCCTTTCTTGGCCAATTACCCAGCAGATACATTCATTCTCTAAAAAAAATGGAGGAGATGTAACAACACCGTTTGATTTAAAAGGAAGTGAAATGTTAACTAACTTAATATCAAAACAAAGCACATCTTCACTCAGGGTTGGGGTACTATAGCAATTTATGGTAAGAAGTATTTTTTTAATGTGTAAGTAAAATTTTATGTTTATTCCTTCATCATTTCTTATTTCTAACCAGGGGTCTGTCCAGACTTTTCAGACAGGGTCCTGTTTTTGTGAAATTGTGAATTTAACTTTTTACAATTTTTTAACGTTCACATTTAATTAAATGTATTTATTTTCATGTCGAAAGAAAATGAACTTATAAATTTTTCTTGGCAACAATTAAATTATAGCTAATATTTTAATGGCTATTTTTAAAGCTATTAGGATGTTATGATTTTCATATTTTAATTAATTAAAAAAAAAAAAAAAAAAAAAAACTAATCAAAAATTCGAAAATCGAGATTCAAAGTATTGTGTTGTCATCAGGTTCCAAGTTATTCCAAAAGTTTCAAATGTCTAGCTATACTCTATTTCCTTTAGGCTGTCGTGTCAAGGCCACACTCAGATGAACTATGATTTCACTTCTCCCGTCCATTGCAAGGTTACTGAAGAAACAACGGCATCTCTCTGGATGGAATTGAGCATGTGGTCTCAGTCACGTGATCTCCCTCTCCGCAGAAGAGAGAAATTCCGTAGCCTTGAACTGACTATGCTAGGGAAAAGGACAATAGTAGGGAAGTTAGTTAAAAACCGATTACAAGATTTGTACTAGGCTAACAAGAATAGAAGTTAATAATAGCATGGTAATATTTCTAAAATACACCTAACCTTTTTCTAGGGACAGAATCTTTTTTATTTTAAGTAATTCATATTCAATATGATGTGATATTAATATCACATACAATACACAATGTATGCAGGGCCTGACTTTTGCACGGGCACCTCGGGCTCGTGCCCTCTGAGGAGTACAAAATTTTACTCATGCTTAAAATATATGGTCTAAATCTTCCTTTTGTTCGTTTTCCTACTCAACTGTCTTTCACTTACATGAATAAAATTTTAAAATAAAACCTGGCGCTAGGCTGTCTGGAGGTACTAACTTTATTTTTCTTTAGAGCCCAAAACAGAAGCAGATTAATTTTTTGACCAAATAACATTTTTCATTTGTTAAAATTTGTCATATGTTAATAATAGTTTTTTTTTGCGAGGAGAGGGGTGGGGTGGGGTGGGGACAGAGGAAGAAGTCTGGCTCTTATAAGGGGGCATGAAAGATTTAAAGTGCCCTGGGCACAAAAATTTGTTAGTCGGGCCCTGAATGTATGCATTGTTTTGTTAAAAAAGTAATTTTTAAAAGTATACAAAAGTAACTTTAATTGGTGGTTTTATTTTTTTTGTGTCTTCACAGAAATAAAATAAAACAAATCAAAATAAAATATATGTATATGTTTGATGTTAAAACCAGGGTCACACAACGTTAACAGCAAGCTGTGTTAACATTGCAGTCTACAAATCAAATGGGGATTAGGAGGACAAATATTTTTGACATTATAAGCAAGCTGATGATATAAGTGAATCCAACTGTATGTTAAATAAAAACATTCATGGACAACTTTAGGTAAGGAAAAAAAAACTATTTTTTCAACTAAAAAAAAAAAAATAAATAACAAAAGAGAAAAAGCAAATAAATAAAATAAAGTACCATTTATCTAGCATTCTAGAATGAGTAGTAAAATAATTTCTACAAATAAAAAATACTTTTAGAATTCTAGTTTTGTGAAAATATAATTCTTTTTTTTTCAATTAAAAAATAATTTTTTACTACATTCTAACTAAATTAACGTAAAATTAAAAATATATTTATTAAAATAATATACAGATATACACTACATTCCTTCAAATTTCTATGAGCACCATTCTATATTGTTCACTTTTACTCAAGGTTAAAAAATTATTTCAACAGTGGAAAAAACTTGAATGTCATTTTTTTAAAGCAAAATTATTTTAATTATATTAATTAATGCAAAATTTCAACAATTAATAAATATGGTAAAAATTTATATTGAAATGCATGTAAATTGGATTTTTAAAAAAAGTAAACAGAAAAATAAATATTTTAAATTATTCAACAACTTTTTTTGTGTGTGTGTGATTAGCTTTAATGATTAATTACAGATGAAAAAATATTTTTGAAATTTGGTATAATAATAATCTTATAATAATAAATGCTTTCAAAAATACCTCCAAAAAATGTTTACAAGAATATGTTTATAAATATATAAATTCTTTTCTTAAACAAATAAGACGAATAAATCTCTCAAAAAATTTCAAATTTGGAGAATAAGAGATCCCTTTCACCCCCCCGAAATAATTAACCCTTTCAGCATTAGCCGTTTTTCGGTATATCTGTTTAATGATTCATAAAATTAATACTATGCACAGTATAAATGTGAGAATTTAATATTGTATACTACACATGCTTATTAATCTTATTTTCTTGAAAAAAGTAATATATATTTCAAAATTTAGCTACACCAGCCTTTTATTTTGACGTGCATGCCGGAAAAAGACGGGCTTAACGCTTATAGGGTTAAAAAAGAATAATATAGTTGGGATGTTTTTAAAATTTTGAAAGATGATGAAACGTATATCATGATGATTTTAAAACATAAATAAATAAAATTATGTTTTGCTGAATAGTAATAACTTCATTAATCTCTTTACTATCAGGACATAGGCAACATATATCCTCTCATTTCAATAATCAGCGACCAGGATGTGGTACACACCTCCGACTAGTATCATGTTATATCAGTTGCATATTACTGACCAATCCGGTTCAAATATGTATTCACTATGTGTAATGAATGACGTACAGGGTGTATGTCCTGGTTACTGATTGCTGAAATCAGAGGATATATGCTGTATACATCCTGGCAGTCAACGGGTTAAAAGAAAAAAGCCTTTATATTAATTTATCCAGTCTTTTCCACTGTTTGAATAACATCTAACCCTACATTTAATATCAAACACTTATTTCTTTTCTAGTCCATTCATCAGGAATGTCTTCTTTGGATGTATGAACCTGTACAGCTGTGTCTTTTTCTTCATCGGCACATATAATAGTGGACGAACTTGCTGCTCCAAGTGATTCTGGTTCACCATGGAAAGTCACATTTACTGAAGGAAGGCTCACTTTACGCTTATTTTTATTGATTTTACAAGCTAAGATGGGGTCTCTAGTTCTTGTACTTGCTGACGAGAGACTTCCAGACCGAGGTCTGCTAATACGATGGCCATGCTTCTTTTTCACAAATTTGGGGACATCGATACGCCCAGCTTTTATCAAAGTAGTCAGAGGTTCCAATTCATGGCTTTCACTCGTTGGAATTTGATTTGGATAGCTAGCACTACTTGAGGACAAAGTTGATTCTGACAAGGCATATGGATTCTTTTCAACAGGTACAGTTGATGTCTCACAGCAATTAAAAGACGGGTAATTCAGCTGCAGTTGGCCATTCCGAGGCCCTGCAGCACTCAGCAAGGAAAGGAAAAAGAAAGTTGAATATAACCAACTTATAGACATGAGAAGAACTAAAAATGTTCCAATCTGTAAATAGGCCAAAACTATGGATGGAAACACCATAGCTCCAGCCATAAATGTTGTAAAGGCAGCCATAGCTACAGGACTGCCAACTCTGGTAAGGGTAAAAATGATAGATGAATCTCTGTCTTCTTGAGGTGATAATCTGTACGCAACACCGTAATGCAGAGTAAGATCCACGGCCAAACCTATGGCTATAGATACAGTTGTACTTTCTAAAACATTTAATTTCCATCCCAGCAAAACTAAAGAACCGACAGTAACAACGATTATACAAGAGATCGTTATGATAGCATAAATGCTTATCAATAAATTGAGCGTTGTAAACAGAAGAGCAGCAAAAGAGACAGCTATTGCAACACCAATAGCTATGAGAGATCCTTTCGACAAACTATCTTGTAAATCAAAAAATTCCAAATCACTTATGAACCATCCATTTTTCAAGCCTTTGGGTGCTGTGGAAATCATTTTGGTAACCCATTCGTCGACTTTTGTTTTAAATTCATACATTTCTGCATAAGAGTTTGTATAAGAATAAACACTATCATACTGTATCACAATGGCTGCCACTTTACCAGTATTTTTTGAAAATCTCAACCCTTCAACAGAGGGTACCACAAAATAACCTGGAGTATGGTGTAATATAGTAACTGCTTCCTTAATGCAGTAATTGAAAACTTTTTCATTATAGGGAAATTTTGAGCTTTCACAGCAGGGAGCTCTGTTCATATCTGAGATTCCATCTACACATCGTCGTTCCATCCATTCTTTGAAAGTTTCAATAAAACAATTGAACATAAGAATTCCATGAGTAGGTTGGTAAAAACTCTGATTGCGTAACTGTATACAAAAATTATACAACCATCTTTGAGATTTTGGTGCAGCAATATTGAAATTTGTATCAAACACTACATCACCTTTGTCGTATGGGTTCAAATGATTGCCATTATCAATAGGCAAAACTCCCCACACAATTCTAACAGGTAATTTTCCATATATATCTTGTTCCTTAGCTTTTTCAAACCAAAATAATTTTTTCAAAAATAGATCATATTTCTCAAATGGGTGGTCAGCATTAAATATCTGAAATTCTTTAGAGTCAGGAAGTTGGAGTTTTGGATAGTAAAATACAACAAATGCACCGCCGCCAGCCAGAGCTGAGAAAAGCACCAACCAGAAATATCGTGATTTAACGATTATGCAAGGCAAGATTTTTTCGAAGAATACCCGAGAAGAATCTGTCATATTATAATGCAATTTCCATAATGCATTACACAATGAAGAGCACCACCAAACTTGCTGAAATTGAGGAAGATACAGTCCCAGAGGAGGCATACACAGGTAACAATTTGAGGAGCACCATTTTTCAGCCACGATAATAGAAGCTGGAAGCCAGGACACAGTAAAGATAAAGTTTGCTAGTACAGCAGTCCCAGCAAAGATGCTGCAAAGGGAAAAATAAAAATATAATGAATAAATCAAAGAACATCAATCAGAATAAAATAATAACAATAGCAAATGAAAGAATATTAAGATAAATTTATATAGTAGTACAGTACATTAGCACAGCTAATATGGGCATCTTTGGTACTATTCTGACTTCTTTCCTCAACACTCAAGGACTTTTCACCTTATTTTACTTTTTATTACACTCCCATTCCTCCATGAGCTGCTACTGCCAATTTGGGGGAAAGATACTGTGCTCACAGTCGTTAATGGCAGATTAACAGGTTTGTATTTCTATTACTTCTCTTTTTAGTGCATAAGAGTGGGAATAATATTGGGCTATTTTTGGAGTGGTTATTGTATTAGGGTTAATGGGGTTAGAAACTGTAGATCGTTTGCTAAATTTTAAGTCTGAGAAGCGTCCTTTTTTGCAATCTTTAATCTTTCATTTTGTTTTACCTGTATAAGATGCTTCTACATCGTTCATAAAATTAAAGTTAACTTTATAAATACCAGAAGATTCTTTAAAGTCTATTGGATCTTTTTTATTTTGGATACATTGAAAAATGTTCTTGTTAGGTTTAATTGGGATTTTTTGCTTTTGTTTTTAATTTTATTGGCAGCTTCTTTACAGTTGGATGAAAGAGGTTATGTCAATCTGCTGTTAATGACTGTGAGCACAGTATCATTCTTCCAAATTGGCAACAGCTCATGGAGGAACTGAAGAGTAATGAAGAAGTAAAACGAGGTGAAAAGCCTGGGAGCAATAAGGAAAGAAGTCAAAATAGTACCAAAGATGCCCGTGTTAGTAATGTGAAAGTATGCAACTAAAAACAGCCTTATAGGTGTTTAATACTTTTTAAAAAGTTTTATAGACTTTTGTATATGTTGTTATATTTATTTATTTATTAAAAAACATTTCAGAATGATTCACATGCTACAGTTGCAATGAATACCAAGCATTTCTCAGTACTTTCATATTAACTGCATGCCATAAATTAAAGTTTACAAAGATTGCCATAAGGTTAACGCAGATTGTGATAAAATAAACATAGGATGTTGTAAACATTGAACAATGTTTTTAAAAAGTGTGTCCAAACTAATTATTATTCACTTAACTTTAGTTCATAATGGAGATTATTCATTGACATGCATTTAGCACAAATGTACAAACTTTCATTTAGTATATGAGGTGTAACATATTCTTTACATCCCACAAGTTTAGAAACTGAAATAGAGAAACGTAAGGCAAAAGGTAAAGAAACGTGAGATTTTTGCATTAAGTCTAATGATATTCACACCTCTGTAAGTTTTAACTATACATTCATTATATTATAAATGTCTATTTAATATCCTTTTATCTTACCTAAAACAACGGACAGCAGTAATATTGCTGATGGCACTTCCATAAAAGGCTACAGCCGTTGTCACACTTGTTACAAACATTGATAAGCAGGCATGATGAACAGTGTCACGTACTAACTTTATTAATGTGCCATTATTCTTTTCAGATTTAGCACAAGTCCAGATTTTACAGTAGATGCATGCATCGTCAGCACCAATACCTACAGAAAATGATTGGTATTTTCACTTGATTATATTACATTAACAAGAAAATACATTAAAGGGGGAAACCCTTTAGACGCTTCAAAATGAGTCGTTTTTTTAAAGGTGATAAAATAATTGGATAATTTTTAAGTTTTAACATCATTTTATGTGAACTCCGAAAAGTATGAAAACAATTTTTTATTTTTATTTTTTTTACAAAATGGCAGCTTAGTGAAAGGTCTCATGCGATAGATGTAGCCGATCATAGCATATTGTAATATTATATTTGGTATGAAATTGTTATAATTTTATAGTTGATCGAATAAATCACATAAATGTAGAAAAAAAGGTGAAAAAAATATTATGTACACCACGTATCGTATTGTTCATATGTAACTGGGGTTTAAATATAAAATTGCTACTTCGATTTTTTCGATACTGTCCGTTTCAAAAGTGTCATCTAATAAGCACCCAAATGGAAGCCCACTGGTAAGCTATTGTCACAGACACCCGAGAGCCTGCGAATGAGTGGGTTGCTGCCGAAGGCAGCGGGGACAGGAAGCAAGCTTTTGAGCAATTTCATGATTTTTTATTTTTAATTTAAATTTTGTTTATAATTATAAAGCTATATAAAAGAGTTTCCTTTAAATATAGTGACCAGCGAAGCAAGCAAAGTCTTCGTTGATTCACTACTTTCATTGATTTCACGTTCCGTCATTTCTGACGGGGTTATATATTAGTTTAATATAAAAGATATTTATCTCCATTTGATAAAATGTAGAGTACAGCTTGCCATGGGTTTTTCATACCATACTGTACAATGACTAATTTAAATCATCTATGTATGATACATTTTTTAATAAAAATTAAATAATTATTTTATGCACAAATATTCATGATTAAATAGTGACAGAAGTAGGGTTAATACACAAAATCAACCTGAATAACAAGCAATCAAATATTAAGTATCATAAATCTTACCTATTATGATGACAATGGTGAGTAGATTGATAAATGGGAAAAACGTTATCTGATAGACGACCGTGTACATGAAATATGCAACGCTAATCGAGAACACTACACTGCAAATGGTCATGAAAGTGACAAAAAACGATGATGAATACATCCATAAAAATAAAAATATAAGTAATCCTGCCATGCCAACATAGATTGTGTCATGCAGCAAACATTCAACAAACAACTTGTACTTGAGTCCCAACTCCATACCAACAACGTCAACAATATCATTGCACAACTTCATATTTTCCAAATCTTTGTAATAACTTAAGGCCTCTGAACTTTGAGCAGTAGGAAGAAAAACAGCTGTATACTGCAGCTTAGGAACGTTAAAATTGGGTGATTTAGGATTGAAAAAATTCACATCAGTCAGGTAATGAAGAATGTTATAGACAGCATCGTATTCAAAGCACTGCCTCGGCACACCCCGACACAATGCAGGGTCTGTCGTACAGTCATGGCTTAGTTTCATGTGATGGTAAAAAGTGGCACAAGATGCAAGGAGTTGTAGAACAGATGACACGTCGGACTGTTTGATCTCATGGCAGGAAGAAAGATTTCGCAGAAGTGCGACATAATTAGCAACAGACCAACTACGGCAACAGGTCCCCCAGGAATCTTGTTCGCACAGCTCTGAAAAATGCTTTGAATTACGAAGCTTGTTTTCATCAAGATCACATAAAGCTTTTAGTCCTTCAACAGTAAATAGATTATTTCCGGTCACTGATTGTACAATAACATGGGCATAGTCACGGGCTAAAAAATAAAAATAAAAACATTACTATCTAGATCAATACATAAGTAGACATATTATAAATGTAATTTATTAATGCAATTTATAAATAATAATAATTTTTAGGTGAATTCACCATTAAAATCACCAAAAATATTAGGATACTACACTTTGGTGGCATTAAGTATATTGTCATATAAATTAGTCAGCACATCTAAGAGAAACTAATAGCTTTTTATAGTTAAAGTAAAAATGGGTCTTATTATAACAATCCATAAAAAAGAAGAAAAAAAATTCTTCAGACCTGCAAAGTTTTAATTTAACATAAAATGCTCAGTTAGTTAAAGACTATCCACTGTAAAAAATTTATACTAGTGCAATATGTATTTTGCTATTATGAGGATAAGCTTAATGTTGCTAAAACTGTAATATGTTAATTTTGTTAATTGTTTTTGGTGCTTTTAACACTATAGTCATTTTCCTTTTTAAAAATTATTCACTACAAAGTTTCTGAATAATGCACTATAGTTTTCCTATAATAAATTAATTACGTAACAGAAGTACAAATAAATGACAACATTTTTTATTATTTTATTAATTCTTTCCCGAACAAAAAGAAAAATGAAAATAAATCCTCTAATCAAGAGTTAAGTCAAATCAGCATAATTTTTTTTTTCAACTTGTAACGTAAATATACACACTATGTGACCTGTAAGAAATAAGTTTAAAAAAATTTGAAATTTAGAGGAAAATAGATATATTAGAAACAGAAAAGAAAATGTAAAAATGATAGTACATACATAAAGGATATTTTACAAATATTAATTAGAAAATGATATTTTATTTAAAAAAAAAAAAAAAAAAAAAAATTCTTCTCCGGAAATTTTAAATATAATAAATAGTTAACAAGGTTTGAGTAATTAAAAGGATTTTGATAAGAACATAATCTTAAATGATCTTAGATTTAGAATTAAGTACATAACAAGTATTCATAGTATTTAATAATAATAATAAAAAATAAATTTTTTAATGACAATATTTTTCAGAAAGAAATTTGGTAGACAAAAATTTATTTTTCGACAACTAGCAAAGCATATTTTCTTTTTCCTACAATATTTTTGTAAAATAGAGGATTTAAATTTATTGATTTATCATTCTATAAACCTTAATAATAATAAAAAAAAAAAAAAAAAATACTATGTTACCTCACAATATATTTTTATATAAAAACTCAAAATATCACTCCAGTTTTCAAAGATACTAAGATTTAGATACTAAGAAAAAAACTGAAAATATCACTATGAGTTATGATTCACGCATTTTTTTTTTTTTTGAAAAAAGCGAGAGAGAGAGAGAGAGATTTTTTTTTAAAAAGATGTTAAAATTTTATCAAATTAGTCAGTCAGACTATCTAGAAAAAAACTAATAGTTTTACATATATGTTATCAAGAGCTAAAAATGAATTGTAGCAATACAATTCTGTTTTTGTTTTTTTTAAATGTTTTAGAACTGGAAAATTTTAGTTGTATGCAAAATGTTCAATTATTTAAAAACTATTGAATCAGAAATGTTGAAATCATTGCTACATATAATTTTAATGATAATTATTAAAATATATCATATAAAAACTGAGTTTATTGATTAAATTGCATTTTCATTGTTGAGCTATATTATTTGAAGTAACAGAAAAAGTAGCAAACACTTGAAGCAAGAATGTATTATCATATGTACATATATATATATATATTTAAGGAAAAAAAATGTTTACATTAATTCAAAATATGTCCTCAATGATTTCAATATAGTTTTTCATTACACAGCATTTCATATTTACTAGGAGACAGGCTACCTTGTAATTTTACAACAATATATCAAATGACATTGTACTTTCAAAATAACATAAAAATTGGACAATAATCATTATTTCTTCAAAAATCATTAAAACAGTCACAATTTTCATGTAAATAAAAAAACATTTTATTCTATTTTACACAAAGATGCATGCAATACTGTATTAAAACATTTTACTTTTTTATTTAGAAAGATTGGAGTGTAAGGTTGATTTTTTATACCAACTATGTTAAAAATACCAGAGCCGGGAATTGAACGCAGCTCTGGTATTTTTCACATAGCTGGTATAAAAAATCAACCTTACACTCCAATCTTTCTAAATGAATTTTCATGGCTGATGTATTATTGAATATAATTTCTAATTTTATTTTTTACTTTAAACATGAACACACACAAAAAAAGAGGAGCATAAGAAAGCATTTAATGACATTTCTATAAAATATGTTGTGTTGAGGTTGGGGGACGTCCATTAATTACGTGAGGCAATTTTGATGAGTTTTTGTCACCCCCTCACCCCTGGTGAGATTTCGTGAGATTTGGCTTGACCTCTTCCCCCCTCCACTAATCTCATGTGAGATTTTTGAAAATTCGTACTTTTACTGTGAATGCGTTGGATTTATTTAAAAAAAAACACAATTTTCTTTATTATTTTTATTGAAGACTAGTTAAGACTAGTTTTTAAGATTGCATAGATCATAGTCTAGAATCACATTGAACAATAAAATACTTAAATAGAAACTAATCTGAATCGTTGTGTAACAAAATATTTACGAGCGTAAACAAGGCAGGTTGGAACCTGTTCGTGCATCGATGTTACTCGGCTCATACTCTGCAACGTCGCGCCGGTGGCGCCCTAAAACAAATGAAAGGCTACTGTGCTGCTTCGTAGTATTTGAATAGTCACGATAAATATTATCGTGTCATATTTTGCCATATCTAAGTCAAGAAACATGTTTTACTTGAATTTAAATCAATTTCTCCCAATTTTACATTGTTTTTTTGCGGGGAAAAAATTATGTGATATTTGCTGAGACCCCCCTCCCCCCCCCCCCCCCCCGTGAGATTGGGTGAGATTCGGCTCGACCCCCTCCCCCGCCTGAACACCTCACGTAATTAATAGACGCCCCCTTGTTGCTCTATGGTCAATTTTTGCACACATCATTAGATTGGGACCCAAGGCTTAGTGTGGATTCCAAACCAGTACAAACATCCCTACCAGAACCAGGTTTTAAACCTACAATATGTTGTAATCAGTAAGACTTTATGATTTTCAGCATATCGATATGTTTTGCTGAATATTACATATATAATAAATAAAGGAATCAAATAAATTTAATTGAATCAATAATTTTTGTAATTTAAACAAAACCTTAATATCCTATCAGTAAATAAATCAGTTTCCTATCAGTAATTTTACAATTATTATAAAAGATAATCAGTATAATAAATTATGAAAGTAAAATAAACTCTCAAAAGCATTAAAACTACTGTAAAATAAAGGGAAAATTTTCTAAAGTTACAAAGCAAAAAAGTCTTGAAAATTCTCTATTTATGTAAAATAGTTTATAAAATATCTGCCTGCTCACAGGTGCCCAATTATGACAGCTTGAAGTTCCAGAACTTAAGGTACTTCAGAAGCCCTTCACCTTCATGTTACACCTGACTTTAATGAACAGCTAAAGATTTTGAGCATTAAAGCTAAACTTTTATGTTGGCCTTATACATATATATGTAAATAATTTATTGACTCTTCTAGTCTCATCCTTCCCATTTTCATATACATTAGAGGAAAAATATAATACCTAAAATATTACACCTCTTATAAATGCATAGATATAAAACCCACAGAAGTATTAGAATGTCATTAAAAAAATATAAATAGAAGTATTTTAATAAACAATAAGGAAATTTAACAACTTCTAAAATTGTCTAAATTTTTATTCAAACCTCTATGAGTAATTTTCATTAAAAAAAAAAAAAAAAAAAAAAAATCAAAATATTGTTAATGATGAAAACAAATACTTCACAATTTTAACAGTTTGTAGGCACTTTTAAATTGAGGAGTGTTGGATAAATACAGAATTTGACCATGCAATTTTAAGGCTGTATCTGTTCAAATTAGATATAAAGAAAAATATATATTGTAAAATTGCTGACAAATAATTTTGCAAAATCTATTTTACGAGCCTGTTTTGCAGAGGTAAGAGTTGAGAAATTCATATATTTATTAGAAAATAAAGTTATACTTAAAACTTACTAGGATTATTACAGAAGAAATTTTTTCTTCCAATGCCCACAATTTTATTAGGCTTTACATAATGGGGCCTTTCAAAAACAATGCGTCCTGATACATCATCCTCATCCTCTTCATCTTCATTTAAACCACCATAAGCACGTTCATCTGTTTCAAATTCAAGGGACGGGCCAAGTGGATCATCAAAGTCATCAGAGCTACTGGTGATATTTTTTTCAGCATTTGATTGTTTGTGCCATTGAGCAGCTTCTAAAGTTTCATTGGTGATATCAGTGACAATGCTCCCTGGGTAGAAAGTCAAAGGACCATTCCATCGAGTACTTTTCAGAAGATTATCCCAGGCAGCTGATCTTTCAGAAAGAACTGTTCCCCGGGGTTCAAAACCCTAAAGTAAAGATAGCCCATAAGTAATTAATTTCATAGTTAAAATTAGAGAACAAATTATAATGAATCATATCAATATTATAATATAATATAAATTATATAAAACTAAATAGTCATTCTAGCTCAGCAAGATGAATATATTGATTTGTTCTTTTCAAGCGGTTATCATTTTGAAACAAGATTGTAGATCAAGTTGAGTAATAAACATGATTGAGAATTTGATATAGGATATACATAGGGTAATTCCAAACTCATGGCACAAACGTGCAGGGAGGTAGATAACAAGGATACGAATAATATTCACATAGGAAACCCAGGTCGCAATCCCTTTCTTTAGTCATAAATATAGAGTGGTTCCCTTCAACTGGCACAAGATGTTTCTGTTTCTAACTTCTACGCTAATGAAGATATTTTTATGGAATTTTCAAAAGTGGTACATTTATTTAAAACAATTATTTATTGTATAGGAATGTATGGGTACAAATGAAGCGGTGAGGCATAAACACGGGAAATTAGGAAACACACTTCTGGTGCTACCGTTTGTACAGCTGTACAGGTAATGCATGCCAGTTTTTTCAACATATTTAAGTTGCCCATCACTGACGACAGCACATTTGAGAATGACATCTTCCCCTACTTAGAAGCATAACGTTGAATGGCATTTTGCCGCCTACTACCCTCTATTAATAAAGGAACCAACCAATAGTTCCATTTCTCTTTCTCTTTATGTAGTTTCCTATGTTTGTGCCTCACAGCATCACTTGAGCCAATACATTCTTACACAATAAATGACTGTTTTAAATAAATGTACCACTGTTAAAAATTTCATAAAAATATATTCATTAGTGTAGAGGTTAGAAACAAAACATCTTGTTTCAGTTGAAGGGACACTCTGTTTTTATGACTAAAGAAATGGATTGTGACCTGGGTTTTCCATGTGAATATTATTCACATCCTTGTTCTCTACCTCCCCCTCCAAGTTTGTATCATAAATTTAGAATCACTCTGTAGATACCAAATTTTCTTTTCAAGCAAATTAATTCATAAATATGGTTTTTAATCGAGTTTGAAACTTTCAAATGGCCACTATTTTGAAATAAGATGTCAGATCAAGTTTGTTATCAAACTCATCCAAGATATGGATGGTTCATTGTAAAAGTGGTATAACTCCATATTTTTTAAATATGTATATTTTTGTTTAATTGTATCACATTTACTCACATCTTTCATTATGAAAGTGAAGAAACTCTAATAATTACATTAAAATCCCATAAATGACAATATATATATATATATATATCAGTGGCGTAGCGTGATATTTGAAACTGGGCATGCTCTGAAGCCAACTGTGAAAAGAGCACTACTTCTAAATTCGTTATCATTACTTATAATTTAAGTACGTAAATTTCCAATTTTTTCAAACCATAAATATAATTTTACACACGTATTTTATCGAATTTATCTTGACAGCATTTATTTAAATGCCACATTATAATTTATTGAAGAACCAGTAGGCTTTGCATGCTTCACTGGTTACAACATAAAAATGAATTTTCAAAAAAATTGAATCACTATTTTTTAAACATCACTTTATACATATATATATAAATTCATTAAAGTCACGCAAAATATGGCAGTGACTTCCTTCCAATGTCGGATCTGGGTCCCCACTGCCTATGATAGCGCTTTAACTCGGACCACAAACAGTTCTTATACATGAACTTAATTGTTGAACATTTTAATAAAGTTAAAAATGTAATAAGTTTGATTTTTTTTATTATATTGACTTTTGATACCAAAAGAAAAGAAAAAAAAAAATTAAAAATGATAAACATTTTTCCCTTTTAAAGAAATTTTTAGTTTTCCAAATAAAAAATGGTTTTGAAGAGGCAACTATTGAAATAAAATATCTTATTTTGTTCAATTAAAATAAAAATCTGTCAATAGCTTCACTTTTTAAAAGGCATCACCAGATAGAGAAAGCGTTGCTATATAGTAACTGTAATAAGCTAGTAACCATTGCTAAGGAATGGAGACGATTAAAAATAAAAACCAGGCAATTTGAATAAAATTTAGGAAAAGGAAATTTTTGAGGAGATAGGGCGGGGGAGGGGGGTGTATTCTGATCCAAAAAAAAAAAAAAAAAAAAAAAAAAATCGATGAAGTGCGCATTTGCAATGTCCAAGCTATACCTCTGTCACATTTTGTAGCTCTGTAATCAAAGGCCTTAGCTTCAGAGCCAAGTTCTTACAAAAGGAAATTTTGATACCACTATTTTTATATTGCAATTTTTCACTTGATGAATCGTTGATATTCATTTTACCTTTAAAAAAAAAATACTATATTAAAATAATGGTATCTAAATTTTTATTTGTGAAACTGTCCAGAGTCTGTCCACGCAGACACACAGGAAGAGACAGACAATTATCTTTAAAACAGACAATTCTCTTTACTCATGTAGAGAGACAACATAAGTAAAATTTTGATCATAGTTTTATTTCTTTCGGAAGTTTTCGTTTGGTATGAGTTATTTAGGTAAAAAAAAAAAAAAAAAAAAAAAAAAAAAAAGCAGTAACTTTTCTGTCGCATAAAATAACAGAGATATTTTTTCAGAAATTTATGCAAATTTCATTTTATCGTTGAATGATCATTTATAAATAAATTCAGTTTTTTCTCTTTGTTAAAAGTTTTTTTTTATTACATCATTGTAAAATAAAGCATTAGATTTTACTTTATCAGTAATATTTTTGAACTGACAACATCGTCAATCTATTCAGTCAATGTTGTCTTTGAGTAGAAGGACAAAATGGAAAAACTAGTTCTCACTGACTATGCGAACACTTTTACGGAAAAAAAGAAAATGAAAATCCCTAATACTTTAGCAGTACGGGAAAACCACAGGACATGCTCCCGATGAATAGCATGACTTGGACCCTTTAAAGAGTGGAAATCCCCTGGTGTGGGAAAATTAGTGCAATGAATATTTCCTCACACAACAAAAATTCCCTATCCAAGGGTATGCTTTAGAAAAGTAGCATGCCTTACGGAGTAACCGGTCAGGAGACGATGTTTTCCAAGAATTATCTTATGTAACAGAAGACATTTTCTTTCAGAATAGTTTTCGAAAATTAAATGACGGCTAATGGATGGATGGTAGCGAGTGATTAATAAAATCAGCTGTTAAATTATTATTATTCTTTCTTTTTTTTAATCAAAATATGTTTGAAGTTTAGACAGTTTTTAGCGGGTATGCGGCGCATGCCTAGCATACCCAGAGAATACGCCACTGATATATATATATATATATATATATTTTTTTTTTTTTTCAGAAAACTAAAACTTCTAAATATTCATTATAAAAAAGAAGTTTCTAAGTTACTTCAATTTATTTTTCTTATAATTTATAAATTCTTATAACACTGACTTGTATTAAATACTAAAAATCGTTCACACTTATCGAAACTTGACTTTTTTCCTTGCACATACTCAGATAGCACATGACATCCGTGGGATGTTCTTTATAAGTCTCGAATGTCCTGTTTTCATCCTAGGATAAAATAGATAAAATGAAGACATCCACAGGATGTCCAAACAGAAAATACTGTGAACAAATCAATTTTGATATGTCTGGGAAATCCTAAGTTATCCTAAAATAAAACATCCACTTTAAGCGGTCCAGAGGACATTTTTTTTCGACGTCTTACGATCCATTAAAAAAATATCTTCAGAATGAATGAAATTTAAAGTTGAGTTTGAGCAAAATGTGTTCTTTTTAAATTTTATTTATTTATTTCAAAACTAGAATGAAACAAAGATAAAAAAATATATATATATATATGTATAACTAACAAAACAAATTATTCTAAAAAATACAATTTTTTCAAGGATATAATTAAAAGACTTTTTTATTCAACTGTCACCAATATTTTGGTGAGTATGATTCGATATAAATAATGGACGAATAACCTTCAACGTAAATAGCTAACTGTTACAGTCAAGATTTTGTGGTGGATATTGAAGTCTCTAAATTCAGCCACATTGACCTGGGGTGCGGAGTTCAGTGGGACCAGTACAGAATTATAGTGAAATAACATTGTTTAGGGAACATCCTATGAAGATCCTTAACAGATTTCAGAAAGTAATCCCTAAAATGTTCTCAGTATTCCAAAAGTTTTTTTTTTTTTTTAGCCCTGAAATGTCTTTGTATCAGTCAAATTTGGTCCTCCTGGGACATATTTTAAATGTCCCTGACATACAGATTCTGTGGACATTTATCATCCTTAGGATTAACAGAGGATGTCTATGGATAAGATTTGGATGTCCTGAGGATAATTGGAGATCCAAAAAAGTTCATCCTCGGACATTTTGAGAATGATTTTGTGTTGTCTGGGTAAATTTGAAAAAAAAAAAAAAGCTTGTTATTTTAAAATCTATTTACAAGGAGATAATTCACTTTTACAATGAACGAACGACCCATATACGAGTCTTACTTTGGTTTGAACTGATTCAGTATTTCAGAAGTTACTGTGATGACAATTTTTCCATTGTATAAAGATAGATAAACTAAATTATTTCAAAATTAAAGTATCTTGCTTTAGTCAGACACTATTTTTTTCATGGATTAAAAATACTGATGGGACTGCATGAACTGAACATGAATCTGCACTATGTTAGAGCATTTCCAAAAGTAGAAAACAAAATAAAACCTGGTATAAACTTAAAGGTTTTTATTACAATCTCCATGATTCCATAACTGAATACCTAACAAATAAAATAGATATTGAATGATTAGAATGAAGACAAAAACATTGGTGAATACACAAATCATCAAGTATTACATAGGATAAAACATCAATCATTGACAAATTGAATGATTCAGGATGGTCAGAAAGTGATGACTGAGTAGAAGTAGTCATCACTGATAGTGACAGGGTTGACTTGATTTTGCCCGACCTAAAAAAACCCGGGTAGGTTTTTTCAATAAAACCCACTTGAAAGGGTTTTTTCAAAATCCTTATTTAAAATTCTACTTTTATATAACTTACAATAAACATATAAATGTAAAACAAATATTATATACATTATTAGAACATGAACAAAAAATTTTCAGAAATATTGGAGGTTCTCAAACTGCTCTGTTTGAAAAAAAAAAAAAAAATCCTGAAAACCCCCAATGGAAAAAAAAAAAAATTATAATTATCTTATTAAAACAAAATAAAAAATTATATATATAAAAGCAAAATAAGAGTTGTTGATTAAAAGAAAACCGTGTGATTCAAGAAATGTAAAATATTAAATAAATAAAGAAAAATATTTCTGAAAACTTTAACAGTGCAACACTGTTAGGTAATGTAGAGGGACAAAAGTTAAAAATATTTTATGAGAATCTAATAACTACGAAAAATTTAATAAAGCAACACTAAATAATTTTTAAAATCCAGTTTTTTGTTGTAAAGGGCAGATAAACAGAATTTTAGAATATTTAAAGAACAACTATTAATTTTAAAAAGACTTTAGAAATTTTTAAAAATTAAGTTGTTAAAATTTTGATTTTAATGAATAATTAATATTTAATTTTTTTAATTATCTTATTATGAATGATATATTTAATGTTAAAAGGAAAAAAAAAAAAAAAGAAGAAGAAGAAGAAGGAAGAAAATATTCCTGAAAACTCCGATAAAACCCGAAAATATTCTGAAGAAACCCTGATTAAACCTGATAAAACCCGAAAAAACCCATTGGTCTGGGTTTTTTCTGAAAAAAAAAAAAAAAAACACAGGATTTTTCCAACCCTGGATAGTGACCATCAGAAAGTGATGACTACTTCTAGTCACCACTTTTTGACAAGTTAATTAAACAATTGTTAAGGGAAAAAAAAATTAATTAATAAATAATAAATCTGAAGCAGAGAAACCAAGTAAGTATCTGTTACCTTTACAAGATTTGTGCAGCAATTTTTCTTTTCATTTATTTATTTTTAAAGTTATTTAGAATGTAATAATGATACAAATAAATAAATAAATGAATAAAATAAAAAATAAAAAAAAATCATAAAAATCAATATTATAGTTATTTATTTACTTGAGAATAACCAAAACTGATGTGACCACTTATTTCTGTAGATAATTAATACTTCAATTTTTACTTTCTTCTATATTCAATAGAAGAATGTATTGGATTCGTAAAAATTTTCAACCTCGGGTTTTTGATGGATTTACACGTATGGAGAGCTGTAGAACACAATTTGACCATTTTTAGAAAATGTCTGTCTGTCTGTCTGTCTGTGTGTGCGTGACAAAATTTTGTGGCAACTGTATCTCAGGAACTACTGCACAGAATTTCATACAAGTTGGTATGTAGTTGCACCTTGACATAAATTAGTGCCTATCAACTTTTGGTAAAAATTGTCTTACAGGTTGCGTTGCCATCCCGCTTTTTCTAAATTTTTAACATGGTGATATAGGACAACATTTTGTATAAATGTGCATAAAGAGAATTATTTTTTAGTAATCATTATGAAATTTACAAAAATTATTTATAATAGAGATAGTCAACTGGGAAAAATTTTTTGTATGTGTAGGAAACTCGCCACCCCCCCTGGGGGGGGAAGTCCCCTCTCGAGGGGAGTAAATTTTCAAGATGGGTATCTTTCGAAAGGTCTCGTCAATGCCTTTAAAACGAATGGTTGAACTATAAATCTGTGATAACTTAAAACAAAGTTATCGATTTTTTTTTTACTTTTAACGAAAAAAAAGTTAAAAAGTTAGTTTTTTTTCTTTTTAATCAAAATTTAACCAAACTTGGTATTTAGTTGGCCCTGACATAAACCGGTGCTGATTAGATTTGGGGATCAATCTCTCAACAGGTGGCGCTGTGATCGTATTTTTTCTAAATTTTTAACATGGCAGTATAGGACAAAATTCCGTATAAATGTACATAATGAGAGTTATTCTTAACCTGTGATTGTAAAATTAATATTAATAATTGATAATAGTAATAGTTAATTAGTAAAAAAATTTTGTGCATGTGGGGGCATCGCTTCCCCCCCCCCTAAGTGGAAGTACCCCTGGGGGGGGGGGTAAATTTTCAAGATGGGTATCTTTCGAAAGGTCTCGTCAATACCTTTAAAATGAATGGTTGAACTATAAATCTGTGATAATTTAAAACAAAGTTATCGATTTTTTTTTTTTTACTTTTAACAAAAAAAAAAAAAAAAAAAAAAACTTGGGAAAAAAATCGTTTTTTTTTTTTTTTTTTAATTGAGTGAATTTGTATAGGAAAGTATAGAAGCTTGTGGTGGCCACAACATACTAGTTTAAGGAGGATTAAACACATTATTAATACAGTCGAACCTTGTTAATGTGAATCTAAAGCAGGATAAAAAATTTGTTCATGTTATCAGTGTCTAATCTTCATTTTGACGGGGATTGTGGAGAAAGTTCATGTTAAACGTGGTTCACATTAACAAGGTTTGACTGTACTAAAAAATAAAATAAAATTATATAAGTGAAATATGTCATCTGCATAAATAATGCGACATTAAATAACTGAAATTCAAGATTTCTTACCAAAAGAGGATCTTTAAAATCAGGAAAATCATATAAAACAATGGTTATCACAGCACAAGTTGTTGCAAGAGCTAATATAAATAATATCACAGTACATGGATAATTGGCCACTTGACGGGCATACCTGAAAATAGACATTTAACAGAATGGGTGAGAAATGGGAAAATAAATTTGATGAAATAACAAAAAAAAAAAAAGGTAATATGTCATCAAAATATTATTCCACATAGAAATTATAAGGGAGTTATGGAAAAATACAAATAACATGAAAAATATCTTTCAATTAAAAAAAGATAAAATACATAAGTATACACCTTGACAGAAAATGCTGATTTAATGTTTTAAATGTCTGTAATCAACTGTAAAAACTATTTAGGAATAATGAACAATGTCTTAGAATGTATTAAAAGGTATCAGCATTTTTTTCCCGTTTGTACTTACAATTATTCAATAAAAAACTCTTTCAAATGCCATCAACCAATTCTCTAGGGAAAAAAAAAATATATATATATATACATAATTGAAAGATCTGGAGTGACTCCACTCGACTTTCCAAACATTAAGTAATTAACAGTTGTATAAATGAATTAAGTAAGAGAAGTTGTTAAACAAACAAAAGAGAATAAGGGTGTTTGAATATTTTTCTGTATGTTGTTGAATTTATGACGACGAATTTTGTCCTATACTGCCATGTTAAAAATTTAGAAAAAATACGATCACAGCGCCACCTGTTGAGCGATTGATCCCCAAATCTAATCAGCACCGGTTTATCTCAGGGGCCAACTAAATACCAAGTTTGGTTAAATTTTGCTTTAAAAAAAAAAAAAAAAAAAAAAAAAAAACTTTCTAACTTTTTTTTCGTTAAAAGTAAAAAAAATCGATAACTTTGTTTTAAATTATCACAGATTTATAGTTCAACCATTCGTTTTAAAGGCATTGACGAGACCTTTCAAAAGATACCCATCTTGAAAATTTACTCCCCTCGAGGGGGGACTTCCCCCCCAGGGGGGGGTGGCGAGTTTCCTACACATACAAAATTTTTTCCCAGTTGACTATCTCTATTATAAATAATTTATTCTGTATGTTATGACGACAACGTCCAACAAATCGCAGATGCAGTTATAAAGATCCACGGTTTAATTTAATTCGACTACGTCATGGACACGACAAAAAAAAAAAACAAAAAAAAAAAAAACGCTATTATTGCCCTTCAAATAATGTGAGCCCATAGATCACAATGATAAAGAAATTTTCTTTGTGTCCCTGTAAAAATCCCTGTAAAAAAACTATAATTACTAGATTCTCCAAAATACATACAGTTTGTGTGACAGTGATCTATAACCAGGGCCCGACTTAGACTACCTGGAGCCCCGGGGCAAGCCTATTCTGGGGGGGGGGGGGGCCTTGCAGTGACATAAGAGGTCTTTAGGTTGCAGAATTTCTGCATCCGCCTGTAGGGGGGCCCCTTCCAGAAGGGGGACCCAGGGCATTTGCCCCGTATGCCCTGCCGTAAGTCAGGGCCTGTCTATAACATGACATGAATTTTTAGTTCAATTGGATAAAGTGTTTAGACACTATCGTATTTTAAGAAATTTGAGCCCATGGGGCATAATGATAAAGAATTTTCCGTTGTGTCCCTGTAAAAAAAAAAACTATAACTGCTAGATTCACCAACATCTATGCAATTTGCCCAATGGTTACATATAACATGTGTATAAATTTTCAGCTCAATGGAATAAGGCGTTTAGATGCAATCACACTTTAAAAAATTTGAGCCAAAAATAAGGAATTGTTCTTTGTGTCCCTGTTAAAAAAAAAAAAAAACTATAAGTACTAGATTCATCAAAATCTATACAGTTCGTACGACGGTGACTTATAACACATGTATAAGTTTTCAACGCAATCGAATACGGCATTTTTAAACGGTATCACACTTTAAAAAATTTGGGTCATAATAATAAAGAATTTTTATTTATGTCTTTGTGTAAAAAAAAAAAAAAAACTAAGTGCTAGATTCACCAAAATCAATAGGGTTCGTGCTACGGTGACTAATAACATACGTACAAACTTTCAGCTCATTCGAACAAAGCGTTTAGATGCTATTGTTTCATTCACATACATACACACAGACACCACCGTTAAAATAGCAAATTTGAACTCAGGGGAGCTTAAAACGTGTAGATACACCCAAATCTCAGAGTCGGATTTTTTACACGATTACAATATTTTCTTTACATATGTATGTTCGGAAAGTAAAAATACTGACATAAGATTTAAATAAGAATAGTACTTTCCAGAACAATTAGATGCCAATTGCAGTAGAAAAGCTATAAAAAATTATTAAAAATAAGTTCAGGTCTGAAATATCTCTATATATAAAGCACTTTCTTGGCGATTCTATGATTGCTATTTTTATCTACGGTTACTATGGAGATCTATCTTCATTTATTTGTTTCAATGTAAATTTCAATTAAACAAGCGGAATTTTCAAATGAATTAACGCTTTCAGCTTCACGCAATTTGAAAAATTAATTTAGATAAAAAAATAGAAATTTACTCAGGTATTAATTCCTTATAATTTACAGGTTTCTTTGCAGATAATTATTTGTGAGTTTATTTATTTATGCTTCAGAAATTTCGAAATATGTCATTTTAAGGACATTTTTTCATAAGTTACCTTTAAAAGATGTTCTACAAAATCTTTTGTATAATTGACATATAACAAACCCAGTTCAGGTCATTTTAAATACTTGATTTTAAGTCAAAATGGTATTAATATTTATTTACTTTAAAATATAAGCATTTGGAATAGCTATTTATATATCTCATGAGTGTTACTTTGTTTCTTAAATTAAAGTACTAACTTAAAATAATAATAATAATAATATATATTCAGTTAAAAATAGGAAATTTTCACTTACCATTCGAAAGTTCCCTAGTGAGAAATATTTGGTGATAATAATTTTCAACATTAACTCTTAATTGAATTCTTATAAAAAAAAAAAAAAAAAAGGAACTATATAATTATTAAGTCGTTGTATAAGTTAATACTCCAATAGTAATTTTTACTTTCCGAACACTATAGTGAGGAAAGTATTGTAATCATGTCAAAAATCCGAATTCGAGATTTTGATGTTTCTATACGTTTTGAGGTCCCCTGAGTCCGTTTTCACTATTTTTACGATGATATATGTATGTGTGTGTGTATGTGTGTATGTCTGTTTACACGCTAGCGTCTAAACGCTTCGTTCGATTAACCTGAAAGTTGGTACGCATATTGTAAGTCACCATAGTACGAACCCTATAGATTTTGGTGAATCTAGCACTTATAGTTTTTTTACAGGGACACAAAGAAAAATTCTTTATCATTATGGCCTATGGGAGCAAAATCTTAAAAGTGCGATAGCATCTAAACGCCTTATTCAATTGAGCAAAAATTTTATACACATATTATAGATCACAAATACTCAATCTGTATAGATTTTGGAGAATCTAGCACTTATAGTTTTTTTACAGGGACACAAAGAAAAATTCTTTATCATTATGCCTATGGGGCCAAATTTTTAAAAATGTGATAGTGTCTAAACGCCTTATTAATCCGAGCAAAAAAATTGTACACATGTTATAGATCACAGTTGAACTAACTGTATAGATTTTGGTGAATCTAGCACTTACAGTTTTTTTACAGGGACACAAAGAAAAATTCTTTATCATTATGGCCTATGGGACTAAATTTTTAAAAGTACGATAGCATCTAAACGCCTTATTGAATTCAGCTGAAAATTTATATGAGTATTATAAATCACTGTTGCACTAACTATAAGCATTTTGGTGAATCTAACATTTATAGGTTTTTACAGGGACACAACGAAAATTTCTTTGTCATTATGATCTATGGGCTCAAAGTTCAGTAGCGTTAAATAAAACAACGTGTAATAGATGGAGAAAAATACTCAAACACTCTATTATGTTTTTCTCTCTTTTGTTAGCTTAACAACTCCTCTTTCTTTACTTTATCTACAAAACTGTTAATTACTCAATGTTCGGAAAGTCGAGTGGAGTCACTCCAGATTTTTTTTTTTTTAGTTTATTTATTTATAGTCAAAATAGTACCTTTTGGAATAATACTATTATGAAGAACAATGAATTCCATTTTATAAAATGAAAATAAAAGTTAAAAATCAAACAATTTAAAAGGTTTCTACAAAAAGATTCGGAGGAGAAAATTAATTCATTTACAATAATTAGCTAAAAAGACTTCTCGAAAATGCCGAGTTAAGGGCCCTCTTCACTCACCGCCGCCGGAAGCCAAAGCTAATGTTATTCTATGGGAAATTTTTCTTTACAAATATCTTATTAACTAATACCTATTTTTAAATTCTGTTTTCACATTCTGAAAATTCCCAGCTGTTAAATTAACGGATCTTTAAAAAAAAGAAAAAAATTATTTTTTAAATTTTTTATAGTTTATTTTGAAGCTGCAAAATACGAATTTTCAATATGTGAATTTTTTTCATTTTGCAATTTCAAAACAAAATATTAAAAAATACATTTTTAAAAAAAGTTCCGTCAATTTAACAGCTGGGAATTTTCTGAATGTGAAAACAGAATTTAAAAATATGTATTAGTTAATAAGTTATTTGTAAAGAAAATTTCCCCATAGAAAAAAACATTGACTCGGGCCTCCGCGAGTAATTTGAAATTTTGACTTTCAAATTCTAAGAAATGGAATTTTAAATACATATTACTATTATGAAAATTAATTATTTACGAAATGATAAATCAAGTAAAACTATAAAAGTTACTTACCACTGCATACTTATAGTTAAACATTAAGCAGACGGATATTGTGTTTAACATAAAATGATCTTTTTAACATACTTCAAGGGTTCCATTTTTGAAATAAAAAACAGAAGCTGTAATTGTTATAATCATCGCCGCCGTTTTCGTAAACCTGCAAGAGCAAAATAAATAAATATTCATTATGAAATACTGTAATAAAATTAAATTCAAAATAAAAGAAAGAAATGAAAAACACTGGCTTAAATGTCAATTATAGCAGCAAAATAATTATTCAGCTGCCTAAGTTTAAATAAAGGGAAACACTAATGCATGGAAATATGAACCAATGGTAGATAAATGATTCATGGGTAATATATCTTCTAAACACATATGAATCATGTATGATAATTAAAGAAAATAATATTTCAAAATTTTGTGTGAGTAAGATTGTTATTAAAATGACGGCACTAATACCGGTAGCAGTGAAATAGGTTTCATGTAAAACCTTATATTTCCACTTAATATTTATAAATTGTCTTCTGTTCATTTCTGGCGTAAGAATGCTCGATAAAACACTTCTTTTTGAAAAATCTATGTATTTTATTTAGGAGAGAGTGGGGATGAATGGGACATTTTTCATGTTTTTATTGATAACGTCGGCCATATGTAATTCAGAATTTTGCAACATTGCTCATAAGTACACTCCAGTAATCAGTTACATATAAACATACTAAATTTAATAAAAAGTTTTTATTTTTAATTAATAATAATTTTTTTTTACATGCATGCCCCATTCATCCCCACCTATATGGATGAATGGGACAGGACTGGAGTTAACAAAGAAAAGAAAACAAAATAGAAAGTAAATAAATTTTTAAAGTTAAACTGGCTTGTGTGATTTTATTACACACTATGAATTCACTGAAATGAACATAAACTGATGTATTGACTCAAATTAACATCAAAAGACAAAAGTCCTTTGGTTCGTGCAGTTCCTAGTGCTGTAAGCTTTGGTAATTTAATCTAATACGACTTAATATAAATATTAATAAATATAAATATTAATAATAAAAATTAATAAATAAATAAGACACTAGAAAGAGATAAATCATTATACAGTAGAGTACAAATTATCCAGATAAATTTCTGTTTCCGACAAATCGGAAAAATCAACATTCTATTCTGTATTACATTAATAATCACCAGAATTTATTTAATTAGCTTGATTGAAATTGTGATTTTAATCAAATTATTTTATTTTTTTTTGTTTAATTATTGATATTATTGATTTAAGTTGCATTGAATGTTCTAACTTATAATTTTTTTAATCATAATTATTATAAACAAAAATCCGAACAATTAATTTCAATTTTTTTTTTCCTAAGTCCGCAGAATTAAAAATCCTGATAAACAATATGGCTAATTTACGTTTTAATATAATTCTTGTGTAAAATTTTAAATTAGTACATAGTGGGGAATATACCATTCATCCACATTAAAACTGCCCCATTTATCCCAACCATCAGATGATATATAAAACAGGAAATAGACTTAATGAACAATTGTCAGTATTCTTCTCGAATATTATAAACACAATAAAAGATTATGCCTTTTTCACCACATAAGAGTTATATTAACTTTAAGCAAATAGTTAATTTCTTAACTGAATAATTAAAAACTTACTTTGGCAGCTAAAATAATAATAATAATAATAATAATAATAATATTTTTTTTTTTTTTTTTTGCTTTTCTATGAATAGCACAATTACGAAACTACACTTGACGAATGACCTCAGTGCTGTCATATATCAGAAAAATTGTCAAGTTTCCGGTGCTTGCAAAACATAAAAATTTTGCTGTTGTCCCATTCAACCCCACTCTCCTCTATACTAAAATAAGTATTATGAACATAACATCCATTTCAAAAACTTTCAAAACTTTCTTCCACCAGAATATATATATATATATAATATTTTTTTTATTTAATTGATCGCATAAAAGTTACTACTAAAATTTACGAAAGAAAAATACAGGTGGAAGAATCAGGGAAAATAATTTCGACACCCTGAAATAAGTAATATGCATAACAAGGCTGTCTTTTGTAAAAAAAAAAAAAAAAAAATAGCTGTTAATTAATATAAATAATGATGTGTTAAGAAAATAAGCAATATATCCGTAATGAAATGGTACAATGAAATAACGATATATTTACTTTTTACATCTGGATACACATTTTCCTGGAATACGACAAGATACACTCGGAAATCTGGTACTGCATGCGCACTCTAAGAACATTTTATGGCTTTTTTTTTTTTTCTTTGTGTACCGCTCTTAATTTTAAAAAATGTAACTATAAATAGAGTTCAATAACTCAATTAACTCTTTATGTACATGGCTTTGCAGCAAAAAATGCTAATTATTATTATTATTATATATATACATATTTTAACTCGAAAAATTAATTTTTCAAAGAGCTTAAAAATGTGTCAATAGTGGGCACGTTTCCTGTTCCAGAACTGGACACTTTTGAATTTTCCCAGAAAAGGCGAAACAAAATGAGAATTGAAAACAAATTATCTTTGAAAAAACAAACAGTTTCTGTAACACATTGCTGTATTTAAAATGAGTCTTAATTTGTAAGTAACATTTTAGTCATCAATTTGTGTGATAATCTTATAAATACCAAGGCAGTCTTTCTTTCTGATATTTTCTGAAATTGTGCGTGTCTTTTTTAAAAACTTGGAAAAGATAACAGAGATGCCAACTTCTAATGACAAAAAAGCAGGAGATTTTTTAACAGAAATCAGGAGACTTTTTCCAACAAGAAAGTTTGTAAGAAAAATGAGTAAAATATGCAAATTTAATTTTAAGCAAAGCTTTATAAGCTTAGGAGGTATTTACAAAGCATCAGTATTAAAATTAAATGAATAATATGTTTCTTGCAGTAAAACAAACTATTAAAAAAAAAAAAAAAAAAAAAAAAAACCTCAGATATACAGTTGTTTAAAATTTAAGTCAAAATAGACAGATTTGATCATTCTGCTCCTAATATAAAACAATAAGGATCTTAATTATCTTTGTAAAAGAAAAGGTAATAAATAAATGAAAATATCAACTATATTCTAATGAAATTTGAATTCTTTAAGTTTTCAATAGTTATGGTATTTCAAAAAAAAAAAAAAAAAAATTAATAATAAGACATTTTTTATTATGCAAAAATTAAAGTAAAAAATTTATTCTTAGCAAAAATTAGTTTCAAAGCATTGTATAGTAATTCACATTCAAACTGAACTTGATAAATTGCAGGGCAAGATAAATTTCAGTTTTCTTTCAAATTTTTTATCTAATCCCACAAATTTTAAGCATAAATTATGCTAAGAGAAAATAGATAAAAATTACATCAGAAAAACACGAGAAATGAGTGGAAAATCAGGAGCATAGAAAAACAAGCAAAAATCAGCAGACTCCTGCCAAAAGCAGGAGACTTGGCATGTCTGAGATAACCTCTTATGAATTTTACTGAAGCAGTCTCGTCTAATTTCAGTGAAATGAATTGATATTCTGTTCCACATTTTAAATCTGACAGAACACTGATCTGTGTCCACTAATGGATCTTGCCTTAAAAGTCAAATGAACCAGTAGTTAACAGGGCTGTTCACTATTGGTCTTGACGACATTTAGTGGACACCGATAAAAATCAGGGTTGGCTAGATTTCGCCCGACTGGAAAAAAACCGGGTTTTTTCAATCAAACCCACTTGAAAAAAAAAAAAAAAAAAAAAAAAACAAGAAAAAGCCCAAGTGGGTTTTTTCAAAATCCTTGTTTTAAATTGTACTTTTGTCTAATTTACAATAAACATACAAACATAAAACAATTATAAATATTATATATATTATTATAATATGAACAAAGAATTTTCAGAAATATTGGAGATGCTCAAAAGTACTCTATAGAAAAAAATACTGAAAAATTTCCCATGAAAAAAAAAAAAAAAAAAAAAAAAGTAAAATTATCTTATTAAAACAAAATAAAAGAATTATTTAAAAATAAAAGCAAGGAAAAAACCGAGTTGTTTGTCAATATAAAGAAAACTGTAGGACTTGATGAATGTAAAATATAAATAAACAATAATAATAATAATAAAATAAAAAAAATCTGAAAACTTTAACAGTGCAACACTGTTATGGGGACAATAAATTAAAAATGTTTTATAAAAATCTATTGACTACGAAAAGTTTAATAAAGCAACATGAAATAATTATTAACATCCAATTTTTTTACTGTAAAGAGCAGAAAAAAAAGAATTTTAGAATATTTAATGTACAATTATTTAATTTTTAAAATTTCTTTATAACTTAATCATAAAAATACATTAGAAATTTTAAAATCAAATTTTTAAAATTTTGATTTTAATGAATAAATAATAATTTAATCTTTTAAATTATCTTATTATAAATGTTATGCTTAATGTTTAATAAAAGGAAGAAAGAAAATATTCCTGATAACTCTGATAAAACCTGAAAATACTCTGATGAAACACGATGAAACCCAAAAAACCTTGATTAACTCCAAAAAACAGTGGGGTTTTTCCAACCCTGATAAAAATTCTATATGTTGATGGAAAATCAAAAATTTAGCACAATAAATGGATTCTCAAAATCATTTTAGTCCTATAAAATCAAACGTTATAAGAAATCAGTTAAAAACAATAAGAAACGAAGCAAACAAAATTTTATTTTCTAATTCCCTAAGAGGGAAAAAAAAAAAAAAAAAAACGACAAATGACGCAAAATTCAAAATTTTCTGGTTGAACTATTCTAAAACTGACAGCTAGGAAATATTTGTAGTCTCAAGACTTTAATAGTGCATTAGTGTTACACTAACTCTGAAGGGTGCTCGAATTTATGCGAGAATTAGAAATCATAATTTCAGAGTTTCAATTTATATAAATATCCGTTACTGGTACAGTACAGGATCCACTACTGGTAGATTTACCCTGGTCATTTTCCGTTTACAATACAAATTTCAGAATCAATTAATGCCTTAACCGCATGCATTAAAATGGAAATAACAAGTCTAACTCCTCGTTGTCTTTTTTATACCGCATTGAACAATAACGAGCTATAATCGTCTGGTGACTAAAATTACTATTAAATATGATTATACTTAAAATTCGTCTTCACAATTTTTCTATTTTCAGTATCTAAACTCTTTTATCTCGTAAACTAATCTAGTATTCATCATGTTACTCATTATTCATACTTAAACTTCACGATCTATTTAATCTAAAACACGCGAAACGAATCCAACACTGAAACTTACCTAAACCTACAAGTTTCCGAGTGAAAATTTTGCAAAATTTAAGTTACCAGGTGTGTATGAAACCAGAACTCCCTGACAACTTGTGTGAACAGATCATTGTCACTTTTTTTTTTAATGCACAATCATTTCGAATTAAATGGTACAGGAAGAGATTAATAACACTACGCTGAAAAGAAAAAAAAAAAAAAAAAAAACGACCTTTGATAACATTTTTGCTGATAAAAATCACCTCCTGAATCCGAATATGACTCCCAATTTTGCCCACTCCCCCACCATTTTCTCGGGACACCACCCCCTTCCCCAATTTTTATCACTGTTCGGTAATTTTATAGCCATAGGAATTTCATTTGGAGAATGAAAAAGAAATAATTTAACACTTAAAAACAAAAATATAATGTTTAATAAATAATATAAATAATAGATTTAAAAAAAATATAAGAAATTTAATACATAATTTCAGTGGCTAATCCCCCCCCTAAATTTTCCCATTGCTGCAAATGTTGATGTTTTAGAATTTTTCAACTCTGTAGCTCCTCAGAAGATATTTAACAGTTAAAATACCCCCCCCACACACACACACACACCTAAAAATCAAATTTATAGCCATAAAATGACCGAAAAGTGATAAAAATAGGGGGCCGTCCCTAAAAAACGGTGGGTGATAGGGCAAAATAGGCGTCCTATTCGGATTCAGGAGGTCATTTTACATAAGAATCAACCAAAATGATGTTGGGTGGCAATTTTCATGCCGAGCAGTGTAATGTCTTAGAAAAGAAAATTTTAAACCACATTTAACAGTTACATTTGAAGCAAAGTTAGAAAAGAATATTCTAGAGAAAAAAAAAAAAAGAAAGAAAGAAAGAAAGCCACGCGGATAGCATAGTTAGCATATATCATCAACATTTCCCAGCTATACGAACCCGTCGTACCGTTTAATCTTCAATTTTTACTTTGTATATATGATAACACAACATTCAAACGGAATGAAAGAAAGACAGAGAGATGGACGAATTGAATTCAGAATCACGCTGAAATATTGCTAAAAAGTGTTAAAAACGCTTAATACAAGCGAAAATGCAATACCAACAATTTTCAATTATAGCCCATAATGTATCTGAATATTTTACTTTAGCCCAGTAAATTTTAAAGCTAAATTCTACAGAAAACTTTTTTGCTTATGAATAACAAATGTTAATTTTACTACGATTTGTGCAACATAAAGATATTTAAATGTGATTAATAAAAATCCCTCACATAATGCAATACATTGGCATTTTTTAAATGCTCGTGTACACTAATTATTTCTGCTATTTATACTATTTTAAAAAGTGAACATTCCATAACGAACTTCAATAGCATACATATTTTTGAAGAAATTCTTAAAATATTTACGGACACTGGAGGCGGACAGATAGAACGACGACGGTTAGTCAAACAGACAAAAAGACAGACAGTAAAATGATTCAAATCACAATCACTTTAAAGCGTTGTTAGTAAGTGTTAAAAAAAAAAATACTTAACAAAAGCAAAAATGCAGTTGCAGAAATTAATAATTATAGTCCTTAATGCAGGGCGCGAAATTTCCGCTCGCCAGCTGGCGAGTGGAATTTTTACTGTGGCGAGTAAAAATTTGGTCTAGTTATAGATAGAATTCTTACACGATACGGTGACAGAAAACATTCTTTTTATAGATTTAAATGTTGCAAAATCTTGCCATCTTATAACCTCATATTTAACCGCTCCATTTTAGATTTTCGGAGAGCCGAGTCTGTGTGTGCGCTGCCCGAGATCGCCTCAGCCCGGCAAAGGAAAAAATGCTTAGTGCATGCACAGTGTTGCCAGACTTGGGGATTTTTTTATTTAACTCTCACCAATAATTTTAAGAAGTGGTATTTTATATACTTAATAGACGATCAACCTTCGAAGTGATGAGGCAGCTATCACAATTAAAATTTAGTGGTGACTATTGAATAAAAAAGTCCCCAAATCTGGCAACACTGTGCATGCATAAAAGTTTTGATCTCTTCGGCAGTTTCGTTTCTCCCACTGTTATTTCTTCAAGCAGAGTGGGAATAGACGAGCAGAGAGTCTCTGTGCCTGTCGCCCACTATCCGAGAGAAGAGATATGCGAAAGTTTGCCTATGCGATATTGTCACATGAAAATGAGACCGAGTCCTTTTAAAGATACTGCCTATGTTTATTTTGTTGAATAATGAAAAAAAAAAAAAAAAAAAAAAAAAGTTAATATTTTCCAGTTTTTTATTGAAATGCCAATGATTTGTGCTTGTAACGATTTGTAAGCAACGATTTTATCGAAAAAGTTATTCCGAAATCGCTATTTCAATTGACAACAATGAACAAGTTATACACATCGACATTCCGTCTGATTACAAAAATAAAATGGACAAAAAAGACATTTCTGATGTAAAAAGTTGAGTAAATAAATAGATAAATAAGGAAGCTTAGTCTTTCATAATAAAAAATTTTTCACAGGATATTGTTTGACAAAGAATTTTTTTTCTTCTATTTTTCTTTAATGACTCTTTGCATTTATCTTATTAGATATCTTAATCTTTTTCAAATCTCAAATACAATACATTATAATGATTTTTTAATTATAGATGATTATGAAACATTATGATATACGACACATTTTTAATATGTATGATTGCAGACATATTTGTAAAAGCCTTTCAAATAGTTAGGAAAAATAAAAAAAACCAAAATGCTTTAAAAAGAAAAAAAAAAAAAAAAAAAAAAAAAAAAAAAATGACAACCCTATTTTGTGGCGAGTAAAACTTATTTTTCGGCGAGTGTAATCTGAGTTGAAATTTCGAGCCCTGCCTTAATGTATATAAATATTTTTGTGTGGCTGTAATTCTTAATGCTAATCACTATATTTTACAGAAAACATTTTGTGTGCATATGAATAACAAATGCCAATTTCATTATGATTTGTGCAAAATAAAGTTGATAGAAATAGCTTTCACAGAACGTAATGCTTTGGAATTCTTTCAGGTGTCTTATCTCTGTACACAAACCAGTGGTGGTATTTACCTCATTTTCAATAAGAAACATCCTATAATGAACTGAAATAATATATATTTGTTTCTAGGCAATCCGTGAAGATTTACGGGAGTTAGAGAGAGGAGCGTCAGACAAGCCGAAGTCATAAACAATTTTCAACTTTAACGGAAAATGTTAAGAGCGGACAATACCTAATCTCGCCGGCAGCCTTCGCCCATGTTATTCTATGGGAAAATTTGTTCACATAATTACTCATTACCTAATGAATATTTTTCAATTCTGTTTTCACATTTAGAAAATTCATAAGCATTAAATTAGTACTTCTTTTCCAAAAATTGATTTTTTAAAATTTTAGTATTTCATTTTGCGACTAGAAAATGAGAAAAATGCATTTTGTGAAAAACCGCATTTTTGAACTCAAAATTAAAATGTAAAAATTAAAAAAAAAATGAATTTTTCAAAAAGGAGTACTCATTTAACGGTTATGAATTTTCTGACTGCGAAAACAGAATTTAAAAATATTCATTATGTAATGTGTAATTGTAGCAACAAATTTTCCCATAGAATAACATGGGCGAAGGCTGCCGGCGAGATTAGGTATTGTCCCCTCTTAAAAAAGAAAGATTTGTTTAATAAAATTTTAAATTACTGAACAGCAGATTTACAGCAATTGCTCTAATAAAACAAAATAACGGCAAAAAGAATATATTGTTTCTATCTTCATTGATTAAATGAAGACAAATCTTTAACCCTTTCTATCGCAAAGGGACTTTTTAAAATCCCATTAGATTAAAAAAAAAAAAAAAACGTATGAAATCCAATTTATCGAAATAATGTCAAAGATACTTGTAATCGGAACGTACATATTTTATTTTAACCTATCCTCTATGGCACCAGATGCTACACGAAATCCTTTTTGTCCAAGAAAGAATTTTATAGCATGTTCTGATAGTTTTCGACTGTCATTTTTCAATTGCTATTTTTCGAGATTTCACATGTGTTACAATTAATTTATATCAGGGTTGGTGGTTTAAACTAATTGGTTTTTGGGGTTTTTTTTTCCCCTTTTTAAAAAATTCAGAATTTTTATTCTATTGTCCCTTCTTTAATTGAAATTTCTAAACTATTTATACATAAATGGCTTTTACTTATAATACAATTATTTCAGTTGTAATCTTGCTTCAGAGAAGTTCTTATATATATTGTGGACTGGCTGTATTAAAAGTTATTATGTATGAACAAAGAAAAAAAAAAAACCTTGCAGAAGAAATTTTTTTTACAATAATGATCTTTAATATATATATATATTTATATATATATATATATAACTTTTTGTGTAATTCTTTCCTCTATGTTAAATTCAGTTCTATATTTTAGTGTGCTGTTATTGTCTTAGTTCTATTAATAGCTGAATTTTATGATTTAATCTTATTACGATATCTATTATTTATATATATATATATATATATATAGTAATACAATAATAAAATATAATAATATCAGTGCAAAATTTTATGAAATTCAAAGATGATTCAACCTCAGCATTAAAACAATTATTCAGATCATAATCGCAGACCACTCATATCAAATCAGAAAAGAATTAAAGATTTATATATATATATATATATAAGGGTGTAAGGCTAAATGGAGTAAAGTGAAACAAAATAAATAATAATGGAAAGCACAATTATTTTATGCAAAATATAAGATGAAGATTGTATGATTGTAAAAAATTGCTCTATAACAGCCCATTTTCTTATCTATGTACTAAACCCAAAAGCAAGATATGCTGATTTTGAATTATCAAATAAAAAAGAAGCTGGTTTAGAATATGTCCAGAGTCCAGACAGTTTTTTTTTTTTTTTTTTTTTTTTTCCTTTTTAACAATTTATTACTTTTGATTTTAAAATTTCATGCAAAAAGTTCTCTATTCATGGACATTTTTGTGAATTATTTTATTAAAATATAACAGCACTAGAATGCTGGTAAAATTAAGAAAATGACATTAAAAGTTTTAATATATAGGTATTGAAAAATGTTGAAATAATTCTAATCGCAAAAAATTCTACATCCAATATAGAGTGTTTTTTTTTTTTCTTTTGGGGCTGTGCGATTAAAATAGAAAATCTAGTTTGAAATAAGCTATAAAATTTGTAATTTTATTTAAAGTATTAAATGTATTTAATAAGTAACTTTCAAATGGATTGCAATATTCCATTACATAATCCAAAAGTATATAATTTTTTTATTAAATCTCTTACTACAATAATTTTTTATTGTATTTTTTTTTCCCCTAGTTTATTAAATTAAGAATTTTATTGTTATTAAATTAATTTTTTATCATTAAATTGTAGGAAAAGGCATGTTAGATTTAACATTCATTCAAAAAAAAAAAAAAAAAAAACTAATTTTTTGTCAACTTAAACACTTACAGTAATCCTATTACCATTTGCATTATTTTAATGAAAACTCAATGCTACAATTATGGAATATTTGCAGAAGTTTTGAATATAAAAGATTTTATAACTAGAATAAAATTTAATGCACTTTGATATAACAGTTCTTTATTCAAGGATGAGATCGACAAAAGTGTAAAAAAAAAAAAAAAAAGTTATGAAAAAGATAAACATTAAAATATAAGAATTCAGGGGGCAAAAGTCTGTATTACAGAAATACATTATTTGATTGCTTTATTTTTAAACTTAAAAATAAATAAATGTTTTATTAACATGACTATGTGAAAACTTATTTAATTATATGAGATATAACAGAATTTCATATCTGAAATCTGAAAGTACAAACTTTGATTTACAAAGTACAAGCTTTGTTACTTGTACACTGCTACAGAAAGAAAATCACAACCTACAAAACAGGCTGAAAAATCTCATCTTTGTTGTTTATTATTATTAATTTAAATTATTTTTAGATGAAGTAATAATTAATATTGGAGTATTAATTATTTTTTAAAGTGGCAAATTTATTTACAAACATGTTTAATGTGACTGGGAGACTATACTAATAAAAACCTCGTTTAAACAAAAAAAAAAAAAAAAAATCTGGAGTGACTCCACTCGACTTTCCGAACATTGAGTAACTAACAGTTTTGTAGATAAAATAAAGAAAGAGGAGTTGCTAAACAAACAAAAGAGAGAAAACTATAATAGAGAGTATTTTTCTCCATATATCACACGAGGTTTTATTTAACGCTACTGAACTTTAAGTCCTTAGATCATAATGATAAAGAATTTTTCGTTGTGTCCCTGTAAAAATCTATAAATGACTGCCACTAGATTCACTGCCACTGCCACTGCCACCTTCACTGCCACTAGATTCACCAAAATGCTTATAGTTAGTGCAACAATGATTTATAATATTCATACAAATTTTCAGCTTAATTGAATAAGGCATTTAGATGCTATCGCACTTTTAAAAATTTGGTCTCATAGGCCATAATGATAAAGAATTTTTCTTTGTGTCCCTGTAAAAAAACTAAGTGCTAGATTCACCAAAATCTATACAGTTGGTGCAAATGTGACCTATAACATGTGTACAATTTTTTTGCTCAGATTAATAAGGCATTTAGACGCTATCACACTTTTAAAAATTTGGCCCCATAGGCCATAATGATAAAGAATTTTTCTTTGTGTCCCTGTAAAAAAACTATAAGTGCTAGATTCACCAAAATCTATAGGGTTCGTACTATGGTGACTTACAATATACGTACCAACTTTCAGCTTATTCGAACAAAGCGTTTAGACGCTAGCGTGTTCACTCACAGACATACACACATACATACACACATACATCACCTCAAAAATAGTGGAAACGGACTCAGGGGACCTCGAAACATATAGAAACATCAAAATCTCCAATTCGGATTTTTGACATGATTACAATACTTTCCTCACTTTAGTGTTCGGAAAGTAAAAAAAACGGGTTTTTTGGTTTTTTGCCAGCCCTGATTTATATATCGCCTCAAGAATCTACCAGTAATTTCAGGGGGAAAAAATACATATATATACGTGAGAAAAAATAAATGTTTTTATATTTTTTACAAGGTTCTGAACTTTTATTTTTGACCTCTATATGTACCAATGCTGCACTACAGTACCATCCACTAAATCCTCATTAATCACTACAATTGTTTGTCGTTAAAAAAACTAAGCAAAAAAGTACACTAAGCGACAAAAAAAAAAAAGCCGCACTGCAGAAAATATGACTTATACCTTTTTTATTTGTAATAACTTTAAAATTAATGGTTGGAACAAATAAAACTGTCATGTTTCCATAACACCAAAGGGCTGAAATGATACCTATGGACATTTTCGATTTAATAATTCGCTTTATTACACTCTACGAAGTATTTTATAAAAATCTACATAAAATTTTCTTTCTAAACATAATGCAATAACCATACACTTTGTATTCTATTATGATTTATTATATGAAATAAACAAGTTATATTTTAATATATGAAATAAAACTATTTATTTGTTAGATCTAAGCAATTTTTTAATAAAAATATGTATTCTGCATTGGGTTAGTTCCATCTTTATATGGAATTACTGCTGTAGTGCAGAGTGGCATAGCATTATACCGTTTTTTGATATAAATCTGAAAAATTTCACTGTGTTAAATATTGTAAATCAGTTTTCTAGTTCTTGCAAAGTTGTAGGCTGCAAATTTCGAAGCCTTCTTTCTCTTCCCGCGCCTTTTATGACTAAACATTTTCGAGCGAATTGAGATTAGGACTATTTTCAAGTCTAATAAAGAAGAAATTCTACAATATTCTTTGTGGGATTTAACTTAGAGTGAAAATTATATTATTACTTACAGAATTATATGTGCTCATGGTAATGGATAGGTAATTTTAACAATTTGATTCAAACTGACGTACCACAGACGCCGTACAGCAAGGTGCATTAACATCATGAAATGCTGCTTGAAGGAAAGTCTGAAATACCTCCAAAATAGTCGGCCAGGCGCCACTTTTATAATCACCGTGTTTTATTTTGAGTTAATTGATCCCTTGAGCATGAAAATTTGCCCGATTCCTTGAAAAATTGTGCACCTCCGTACCATAATGTACGGAAAAAATGTCACTGTTTTAAGAGTGCGATTTTCATTAATTCGGTCACATTTTCGTCCTCATTCTAGCTTTTTTCAGCAGCTCGAAATAAAGAAAACTTGATTCATCAGAGAAAACCAGTTCAGCCTAACAATTAACTGATAATGTTTTTAAATTTTTGGTCAACTAAAGTATTGTTTTTTCTAATTCTTTTCCTTAATAATGGCTTTTTTTGCAGATATTCTGTTCTTTAACCTGCTTTGTTTAATTGTTCCCGCATTATTTTTTAAGAAAGTAATTTACTATACACCTTTTTTTTTAATCTTTTTAAAGTTCTGAACATGATACAAATCAATTTTTTAAACATTCGCTTTTTAACTTGCGGTTATCTTGCTTGGATGAGCAACATGGACGCCTAAAGCCAAATTTCCATTTTAAACAGCCAAAAATTTTTATATTTTGCTAAAAACCATTTTACCAATATTTCGTTAAGGTTTAATTATTTTGTCATCTCACGTATTAAAATATTTTTTGATTTTCATTTATAAATTAATACTTTTTGTGGCATCGTTAACTGCCTTATTCTTACCATTTTTGAAATAATTTCCAAAATTACAGTTTTTCTGACAATTGTATCTTGTTTTTAACACTGGACTCAATACTAAAGTGTAAGTGGAGGACAACATAATAAAATCTGTTCGAAAATTTGCTTTTTAAACGATAAAACTGGCGGTTGTAGAAGGTAAAAAGGAAAATATTCAAGTGCGGCTTTTTTTTTTTTTTTTTTTTTGTCGCTTAGTGTATGTTTAAAATGCATTTTTTTTTTTTCGTCCACAATTTGGAATAGAAAGGATTGGTTAAACATATTACAACATCTCAAAAGAATACTACTAATAATAATAACTTTACACCTTGAAATACAAAATATTCTTTGTGCTTTTAATTTTTCATATTCAGGATAATATATTTTTATTTCCATTACCCGACTATCGTAGGTAATATAAATATTGTATTTGGTCTGAAAATTCGATATGGAGTTTCCCCATGATTTACATGCTTTAAAGTCTCACGAGTACAAAAAAGTAGTTTTTGGCAATTGGTCAGTGTATGTGGGGAATCTTCTGACTATCATATCTCCAAAAATAATAAAGATAGAACTACGAAACATCAGAATTGAGACAGGTCTCGTGTACAGATGACATTTTCAACTTTTGGTGAAAATTGGAAAACCGGAAGTGGGACCGCAAGCCCGTATCTCAAAAATAGCTCTAATGATTTTCTTCAAAGTTGCTATATAAACACTCTATTAGATGTCTTTTCGTAAGATATAGTTGGTTAGTTCAGGAAAATTGATAGGCGTCCTGTATATGTAGCTCAATTTCAAGTCTCGCAAGTGCGTTCTTTTAAAAACGACTATACAGATTTTTTTCAAACTCGCCGTTTAAACTCCCTTTTAGACATCTCTTTGCATGTAATTCTTGTTTTCCGGTCAACAATTGAGTATCCTAAGTTTTGGTAAAAGTCGGTATCTCAAAAACGGCTTTAACGATTTTCTTGAAAATTGTTACATAAACCCATTTTACATATCCTTTTTCATGTATTACGTGATTATTACAGAAAAATTAACAATCATCCTGATTGGGTATGTCAGTTTTAGATCTCGGAAATTGGTGTTTTAAAAAATAGCTCAATCATTTTTTTTTCTTATTTTTAAGCTCGCTATGTAAAATTTGTTTTATATGTCTTTACACATGTACCAGCTTTCTTTCAAAGGGAAATTTTTAGGTGTCTACTTCGTTAGGTCAATTTTATGTTTTCTGATCACATTAGCTCCAAAAAGTGCATGCACATGTAATGCTGGATAATGGAAGTCGTATCGTTGCTTCACACCAGATTTTTAAAAATATCATTGCAAGAAACATGCGTTTTAGAAAACTATTTTGATGTAATTATTATATACGCTTTTATAACTCAGTGCATTTATAACTATTACTCATTAATCAGGGTTGGCAAGGTTTCCGACATTATAGTAAAAACCATGGTACAAACAATGGTTTTTACCGTACTGTCCAAAACCTTAGTGTCTTAAACTATCCTAAATTGTCCCAAACTATATTTTTTAGTAGAATTATATTTTATGAAAACTATGCAAATATTTGAAAAATTTACAAAATTATTATAATAATTGTTGTTTTGTAACATTTTCTACATTGGTATGGAATTACTATACCAATAATCTCAACCATTTTTTAAATATAAGTACTTGCAATCTAATAGGGAATTATCTTCAAACGTTTTTTAAAAACACCAATTTCCGAAAGGTAAGCCACTTTTCTTTTTCTCTCTCTCTCTATCTTTTTTTTTTTTTTTTTTGTATATAACTTTTGAATATATGAAAATAACAATTGGATATGTTTATTATAAAAACGTTGAATTAATCTCATATATTTTGTAACGTACAATTAACTGTTTCCTTTTTTTTTTTTTTTTTTTTTTTTTCTTCTTTAAAAGAACAGTTTTGAAGAAAGGAAAAAGAAAAAAGATGAGGAAGAAGAATCTTAAATGATTTAGAAATTAAAAATTAAATGTTAGATGACGCCAGGGTTCGAAGATTATATTGCCTGACATGCCTGGGAGATGTAAAAATTCAGATTGGGCATGTACTTTATCCCCCTTACATGCCCGGCTGGGCATGCAAATATTTAATCAAAAATAATTTTAAAATATAGCATCTTGCCTAAGACTTTTAATTAAATTAAACTGAAATAAACAATGTCAAGGTAGGTATAATGTTAGTAAATTCTTTTCACTAGATATGTGAATGATTTTATTAATATGCATTAGAATAAGATATTTGAGCATGTAAAAAATTAATTCGGGCATGACTCCAGACAAACATGCCCAGCAGGGCATGTAAACATTTTGAGAATTTTCAAGCCCTGGATGACGCTAAGGATGCATTAGACATGTACAAACAGACAAAGATGAACATATTTTTAAAAACTAAAATATTCTTCTGTTTTTCTATTCCATTATTTTTCACTTATTTACTTATTTTTTGCACGCAAATAAATAAATATATAAATATATGCAAATATAAAATTTGAACGAGGCATCAAAGCTAGCTGGGTTGAACTCTTTGTTTTATTATTATTAGGACGGAGAACTATTAGCTTCAATCTGAAGTTTTTATAAACCAGTTTTGTGTAACACCAAAATAGATTAGATCTATCAGACCTAGCGTTACAAATTCTGTACCAAATGAAAGGGGCGATTTTTCTAAATCCAGGGGTGCAAACAGTTTTTCGACACAATTAGATTTTTTAAAAATTGACTAAGTATGAAATTTAGGTGCGGACACTTCATTTTAATTCATTTCAGTCATTTTAAAAAGTACACGGCCCAGTTTTACAGTCAAAAAGTGAGATAAAAAATAAATTAAAAATAAAAATTTTACAGAATGAAACTAATAATCCTCCGTACTAAACTAAATTCTTTCTTTGACAGAATTTTTAATTATTATTATTATTGTTTTTAAAAGATGAAGGGGAAAAAAAAGCATTTAAAAATGATTTAGTGTCATAACTTTGCCTACATTTGGGTTTTCAGTTTGGCCAGACTTTTTTTTGATATATTAGATGATGATAATAATAATAAATAAATAAATTACGCAAAATACTTAAAGGTACCTGGCACCACTGAAAGTTGCACATAAAAAGCTTATATTTCCACCATGGGTTGATCCAGGTTTTAATTTTTGGGGCCCATTTTTGTGAAAAACAAATTATTTGTGAAATTTTTATTTTTGTGGAAAACAAAATAATTTTGCGAAAATTTATTTCTTTTTGCGATAAAAGGAATTATCGCATGAAACCTTTCACTTTAGCGATTACTCTATATAATATTTAATATCATGTTAATAGCATAGTACTGAACCAAGTATAGACGCTCATTAAAAATAATACTGTTAACGTAGAAAATTTTTACAAAATCACCATTTTCTTTTTCTAAATAAATCTTGTGAAAGGAATGTTGTTATGAATCGGAATTTTGTGAAGGGACCCATTTTATGGATTTGAATTTTGTGAAGGAGCCCATTTTAAAGATTTGAATTTTGCGAAGGGGCAGCAAATGGGTCTCAATTTTTACCTCGATCGACCCCTGTCCACTTAATATTTATAAATTTAACTATATTAGATGTGTTCAGTAAAATATAATATTCAGGAAACAATTCCATTTATATATATATATATATATATATATATATATTACATTTGATATCTTTAAATTGCGTTTTCTCAGCTTGCATTTATTTCATGAATTCATGACTTTCAGAATGCTAAAACTTCTATGAATATTTCGGGAAAGATTTATTTATTTTATTTTTGATGTTTAATAGAACCTATTTAAAAGAATTAGAGATGGACTTTGAAATTTATTAAATAGTTTTTGGGGAAAGAACTAAAAAATGCATATCTATGTAAAAAATTGCCTCCCCCCCCAAAAAAATAAATAAATAAATAAATAAATAAATAAAAAATAATAATAATAATTAAAAAAAAAATAAATAAATAAATAATTTATATTTTTAATATTTTTTCTTTTAACGGCCCTCTTCACTTACCGTCGCCAGAAGCTCGACCCAATGTTATTCTATGGGGAAATTTTCTTTACAAATAACTTATTAACTAATACATATTTTTACTTCCTTATACAAAGTATAAGGAAGTATAGTAATCCCGATTTGCGAAATGGATTTTATATTTCACATTACTCGAAAACGAATGATCGCTGAATGTTGCCAATTTATACGTGTGACTGTCATGATGTCTAGTTGTACACCTGCAAGTGTCGTCTTAACATGAGCTCTCGTTTTAGAGATATAAGGGACTTTACACGAATTTTCGTGACGTCTGTATGTATGTGTGTCTGTGTGTGTGTCGCATAACTCAAAAACGGTTGGACGTAGAAAGTTGCGAAGTGGTACATAGGTTTGTTATGGCATCTAGTTGTGCACCTCCCTTTTTGGACTTTGTATGATTGTCCGTTTTGGAGATATTTAGGAAATTTAGGTTCATAATGACCAAAAATACATAGGTTTTGGCCATAATGTATCAAAAAACGGTAATAACTCAAAAACGGCTTGGACAAATCTTGCAATTTAACAGACTTCCCAACTAGCTAGACATTTGAAACTTTCAGAAAAGCCCAGAACACGTTTACAATGCATCTTTTAAATATTTTTAGCCAACTGTTTTCGATACCTGCTGCCTTCAGCAGCGTTTATGTGATTCAACAGAATATTTATTTAACTAACTTCCCGACTATCTAGACATTTGAAACTTTCAGACTAGATCAGAACACGATGAAAATGCATTTTTTTTAATACTTTTATCCAACTGTTTAGGGTGCCTGCTGCCTTCGGCAGCGTTACCAGAACAAATCCTGCAATCGATTTTTAACTAACTTCCCGACTAGCTAGACATTTAAAACTTCCGGAAAAGCTCAGAACACGGTGACAATGCATTTTTTAAATATTTTTAGCCAATTGTTTCGGGTCACTGCTGCCTTCGGTAGCGTTTATATGGTTCAACAGAAGATTTATTTAACTAACTTCCCGACTAGCTAGACATTTGAAACTTTCAGAATAGTTCAGAACACGGTGAAAATGCATCTTTTTAATACTTTTAGCCAATTGTTTCGGGTCACTGCAGCCTTCGGCAGCGTTTATATGGTTCAACAGAAAATTTATTTAACTAACTTCCCTACTAGCTATAGACATTTGAAACTTTCAGAATAGTTCGGAACACGGTGAAAATGCATTTTTTTAAATACTTTTAGCCAATTTTTTCCTTCGTCAGCATTGCCAGTAAGAATCTTGCAATCGGTTTTTAATTAACTTTCAGAAAAGCTCAGAACACGGTGACAATTAATTTTTTAAAAATATTTTTAGCCAACTGTTTCGGGTCCAATGTCAATGTTTTTTAACATTATGTATATTTCTAAAAGTGTATAAGGAAGTCATGTGGTGCCCACATCAGATTTTTAAATTCTGTTTTCACATTCAGAAAACTCCCAGCTGTTAAATTCACGGACCTTTTATAAAAATGTATTTTTTTAATTTTTAATATTTTATTTTGAAATTGCAAATTGAAAAAATTTCACATATTGAAAATTCGTATTTTGCAGCTTCAAATAATAATAATAATAATAATAATATTTTTTTTTAAAAAAGGTCCGTCCATTTGACAGCTGGGAATTTTCAGAATGTGAAAACAGAATTTAAAAATATGTATTAGTTAATAAGTTATTTGTAAAGAAAAATTTCCCATAGAAAAACATTAGCTTCGGCTTCCGGCGGCGGTGAGTGAAGAGGGCCCTTAAGGAATTGCGAAATCCATCCTTAATTCTTTTAAGTAAATTCTATTACACATTTAAAAAAATAAAATAAAATAAACCTTTTTTAAAAAAATATACCTATTAAAAAATACCTATTTTAGCATAGTGAAGATTATGAATTTATGAAAAAATACAATCTGAGAAAACGCAATCTGAAGATTTCAAATCTGAAAAAAAAAATAAAAAAAAAAAAAAAAAAATATATATATATATATATATACATATATATATAAAGCATTATTGTTTGAATATATATTATATTGAACAAACTTAATGCAGCTGAATTTTTCAATGGAAATATAAGTTTTTATATAAAACCTATTTAAATCAAAAGTGTCAGGTCCTCTTACCAGGGATGAGATTAGCAAAAATACAAAAAAGCTGAAACTGTACGCAAAGACAAGACGTTGAAATTAAATATTAGAATTTTGATGACAAAATCTATTATATTAGAGTAATAAATATTTATCTTAACCTTAAATGTATAAAAAAGAAGAAATGCACATCAGAAAACATAAAAAAAGCTGGAAAAAAAAAAAATAAAAATCTGAAAAGCTAAATGTACAAAAAAGCTGAAATCAGCTGAAAAGCTTAAAAATCTCACCCCTGTCTTACGAATGAGGGAGATTTATTTTAAGGAATGCAATATATAAACTAAACTAAATAAATAAAAATTTCAATAAATTATTTCTAGATTATAATGCAAAGTTATATTTAATCTCTTAGTAGATAATACAAGCTTTTTCAACATTTCTGTAATTTAATTTCTGAAGCATACTAAAAAATAAATTTAGATATATGTTAGAACAATTTAAATTTAGTTAAAATAATTGCTTAGAAAAACATTTCATTTAAAGAGCGAGTAGATGCATTTTACCCTTGCAATAAATTTTAAATTCATTTAAGGAAAATTTAAACATTCATTTAAAAACGATCTGCTTTTCCAAACAACTGGATTCTAATAAATTACTTTTTTTCTATAATTTAATTGTTTATATTTTTCTCTTTTTATTTCACATCAACTAAATGATTTTTAACGCTATTAACTCTTTCTAAGCTAAAAGAAATGTTTAAGCCTGACAGATATTTAAAAAAGGGACTATTTAAAATAATAATAATAATTGCTGATATATGGTGGTGTTGGTGTTTCGGATCAAGGCCGATTCCCTACACGAGGGTCCTTGGCTTGAGGTGGTGTGCTCTCGGTGGAAATCTTTCTAAGGAGTCCTAGCCCTTATTTACACTGACATAAGGAAATATATCAAATAAATTATGACATAAATTTTAATGAATTAACTTGAAATTATTTTAATAAAATGACTACTAATATTATAAAAATATTTATCCCTTCTATAAAATATTTCGTATTATCTTAAAACAATAAATATGATTTTTTTTTTTTTTTTTTTTTTTTTTCAAATATAAATACAATATCTTCCTGTTGTTCATCATGCAATTTTAATAAAATTAAAAAAGTACAATTTTTATAATAATAATAAATAAAAAAAAAAAAAAAACCTAAAAAGATTTTTTAAAGATTAAAACTAAAAAAGTAAATTATGATTTTCTTTTTTCCTTTCTTTGAAGAAAAGTAAAATATAATACAGATAAAGGAAACTGTATACTTTAACTAATGATAAGTAGCCAATTACCAAATATCAAAAATTGAGGTAAGGTGTATGTGGTGATATACTTAATTGCCACAATCTGCTGTTTCCAGATAAATGTAATTATTATAAAACAACAAATTTCCACATTGATAAGATTAAAGGAGTAATTAATATTGACTTTTTCCTGTCGCTTATAAAACATTATTAAACTCTCATCTAGAACTAAAAAATAGATAAATTTTGAATTTGATTTGAAAATATACAAATATATACATATATATTATGTACAACAGTCTTTTGATAGCGATTTGACTTGATTTTTTTTTTTTTTTTTTTTTTTTTTCCTTTCGAGTCAAATATATTTTTCATTTAAAAAATAGATTCGAGATACGATATTGGATCGTTATTTATAGAAAGAGATATGCACCAACTTCCTTTTTATAAAATTTCCTTTATTTTTATTTTTTGACTCCTTTAAAGTGCTCGTAAAATAAAATCTGGCTTAATATTTAAAAAAATTCATGGAGAGTTATCATACCTGTAACATTAAATATATATATATATATGTATATATAATTATTAAAATACTATATACTTATCAAATAATTTAAAGTATTGAAATACTAAAACTTATTAAAAAATTGTGGTAAGGTACATGTGATGCTACAGTTATTTGCTACAATTTTTTCTAAGAATTCTACAATGTACAAATAAATAGAATTGTTATATAATAATAAATTTCCATACTGATAAGATTAAATAAAAATAAAAATGAAAATGTTTCATTTTATTTGGCTAATAAATTATTGCTAAACTCTGAGCTAAATAAATAATATATATATATCAATTTATTTTACAACTGTGTGTTTGTCGATCGTGGTTTCACTTGATTTTTTTTTCTTCCCTTTCTCCCAAGTCAAATGCAATATATAAATATATATATATATATATACAGGGTGGTCCGAAAAACATGATAGAAAGTATTTTAAGTTCCTGATTTCAAATGTACTGATATAAGTATAATTCTTCCATATTGTAATTGCACATATATTGACATTTAAGGTGAATGCTTGATTACCGGAAATAATGAATAACCAATGTGGAATAACTGACCTTGGAAGAACGATTATTTATCGTAAGAATATTTTTTGAGGTGCCATTGAGGTACAGAAAATCCTCATCTCAGTGTCGTCTTACGACTGTATCCACAAAGGGTCACGGTGTGGTGTGCCATATCGTCGAAGCGGATGAGTGGTCCAATATTCATTGACGGTATTGGTCACGGGAGGGAAATATCGAGAGTTTCTAGAGCATCACTTTGGCCCTGAAGCGGGCTGTCTCAACATGATACGCCAGTACTGGTTCATGCAAGATGGAGCTCGTCCCCATAGAACTGCTGATGTCTTCCTGTGGCTTAAAACGACGTTTAGTGAGCGTTTGTTTGCATTGGATGCAGAAAAATTCACGGGGCATGGGATAGAGTTGCCCCCATTCTGTCCAGACCTAAATCCGTGCGATTTCTTCTTATGGGGTTACATCATAGACAGAATCTATAGGAATCCCCCTGATTTACTGGAGGACCTGAAATCGGCCTGCAGAATTGAGATTGATGCACTTGATTCCGACACACTCCACCACTTTATGACAGAGTTTCGAAACTGGCTTTATAACACTATAGTCGGGGACGGTAGACATTTCGAGCACCTTGTATATTAAATGTCATTCATATCTTTATTCAATAACATAAGTTTCATGTTCTTACATATTTTACTTTTCCACAACGATCGCTTACTTTCTATCATGTTTTTCGGACCACCCTGTATATAATTTGAATAATTTAATACCTTTGTAACACTCAGCAAACAAAAGATAGATGAAAATACCAACATATAATTAAATTTTAACAATGCTCGCAAGGAAAAATCTAGCTTAACATTTAAAAAGCTTATGGAGAATTATCATCTTTGTACCATGAAAGATATAATTTTCTTTATTATCCTTTTTACTTTCTCTTACCCATAAGGTACAGAAAGTACTGTTTTTGGGTCAAATTTTCAAAATTGAGTTTTTGTTACCTTTACACGTTTTGAGGTTACCTGAATCCAAATATCATGCTTTTTAGCGGTTGGTCCGTGTATTTGTATGTATCTGTCTGTTATCAGCACATCTCAAAAACAAACCATAGCAGAAAGTCCAAACTTGGTATTCTAAATGTGTATGATATAGGGATGCTACATTAAACTTTTTGTTGAGATCATGCAAATGGTTCGTGTACAGGGACACCCAGAGAATTCAAATACATTACCTCTACAGGGAAAATTGCAGGTAAGTAGAGTTTAATATCTATACACTGCACTAAACCAAATGAAACTAATATCTATTTTTTATATGCCTAAACACATGTTTCATGTAAAATATGGTATAGAAATCATTCACTGTTCGTTTACAAGGCTACACAAAAGAACTAGATTATAGAAGGACAATACTTGAAATTTGATGGAATTGGACTTTAGGTTTTGCCGTGTGTTATTAATATAGGATTATATTTATGTGCACCATGTGATGTGTCATAACTTTCAGAAGATATACAGGGCTGCCAATATTTAAGCCATAACATTCTTTTTTATTTGTTAGTGGAAGTGCTTTACTATAATTTACTATATCATAATATTTTACCATGTGCAGGAAAGCTGCTTAGGAATTGAAATTAATTCCTCAAAGCCATATGGTAAATAATGCATTTTTTTTTTTTTTTTAAGCTAAATATTCATCGATTGGTTTCATGTATATTTACACGTTTTGAAGCTTCCTGAATACCGAAGTCAAGTTTTATAGTTTGATCTTTGCCTGCGTCTGTTAGAGTAAATAAAAAACAAATAATTTCAGGCGATCCAAATGATGTATTTTGAAGTGAATACGTTTGTTACTAGAAAACTTTGTTCAAGATTGATAAGTTTCAAGGAATGATGCGTGTGAAAGTTGTCTAAAGAATTTTAAATGAACCTTCGAACTTAATAACAGATCTGAATTCTCTATAAATGTAGGTACAATAATGAAACGGGGGATTGAGGGGGGGGGCTGCCGCCCCCCTCACATAGAATTATTTGTCAAATAGAGCTATTCTGAAACCTAAGTTGAATTGTTTTAACATAGGTTTACATAACCGTACTCGTTATGTTAACCCTTAATCTTCAATTCATACTTATAGTATTAAATTTCAGGGTAAGAGAAAGTCGTGTGAATGATACACCAAATTATTTTAATTACCAAAATAACAAAAAATGTGGTATAATGTATGAGTGGCTATACTCGCATGCCACAATTTTTTCTTCGAAATTCGATGTTTTCAAATAAATGTTTTTTTTTTCTTTTTTTCTTTGGCTTATAGATTATTATTAAGCTCTATAAATTAAACTCTTAATTAGAACCAAAAATTAAGATTAAGCAATTTTTTAACTTGATTTTATTTGAATATAAATTATTTTTATTTATTTACAATAACGTGTTTGATTGCGGTTTTACTTTACTTTATTTTATTTTTTATTTATTTTATATTTTTTCCTCGAATCAAATGCAATTTTTCTCTGTTATGAAAAATATATTTATGTAAGATTTTAGATTCCATGTTAAAGGATAAAGTTATATACTAATTTTATTTGTATGAGATTTATTTATGTATTTATTTTTACCTTTAATGTGCTCGCAAGGAAAAATTTAGCTACGTTTGTAACATGATTTCTTCTTCTTCTTTTTTTTTTTTTTTTACATTTACTGTTATTTTACCTCCACCCCTCTTTTCCATTTCAGTTACGTAACATGTTTTGCAAACGACTTTCGAAGAAGCATGCAAGCAACTTGATAATAGGCAAAAATATAAAAGCGCAATTATTTAAAAAAAGAAAAAAAAAAAAAAAAAAAAATACAAACAGACATTTTCAGACACCTCTAAACCATAACACAGAATATACATTAAGGAAGAAAAGTGCAATTAAAATTTCAAAGAACAAAAAAAGAATAATGATAATAATTACAAACTATTGGTCGCAAGCATCCATCTGTTTCGCGGAATTTCCCGTAAATCGAAAAAATAAATACTTTAAAAATTTATCTCGCGATCCAGAACACACATTTGCACCTTCATATCCACAATCCAAATCTGTGATGAATTCTTAAAACTCTACAGTTCATGTAGTAAACAAAACGGGAGGTAATTTTAAAGCGCGCTGTAAAATATCCAAGACGGAAGAGAAATCGCAGCAATCGGGAGTCTCGAATGCAACACATAACACAGAGAGCCCTTTGCTCCAAGTCTTCCGTAAGACACGCAGCAGTGGTTGCCATGAAACGTATGTTTTCGCCCAAAACATCCAACTTTATGTCGCCAAAAAAGAATTGTAGAGGAATTTCTCTATTTCCGGAAGTTTTTCATTTTTTAAAAAGATTCTTTTTTCGGACACAAAGTCATCTGTCTTCTGGATTGCGAGGGTGGTAAGAAGGGCTGTTGCCCTTTCTAAAAGGTAGAGGCTGTTGATATTTTTAAATGTATTCAAAATTAAATTGAATGCAAAATAGGAATATAATAATAAATAACTGGGCTTTCGTATCAGTGTCTAAAAAAGATTGTGCAAAAATATATTTGAGGTTATACATTAAAACATTTTGTCTAATTGCACAATGTGGAAATTTGTATTTTCAAAATCGCATTATTGAAGGCTAAAACTATTTATTAGTAGTTGCGCATTTATTTCTTACATCTGCTAGAAATTTATTTAAATTCATATTATTTTGCTTTTGCACTGTCTTGAAAAATGATTAAATCTTATATGAATGAAAATGATCCATAATCTATTATAAACAAATTAAAGATGTGAATTTAAAAAAAAAATCTTTTAACATTTATTTTACACAAAATTTACTTGAATCTGAAAAAAATATTGATTGTACTTGTATTAAAGAAGGGAAAAAATATTTTAACATTTATTTTACATAAAATTTATTTGAATCTGAAGAAATGTTGATTGTACTTCAATAAAAAAAAAAAAGGGGGGGGGGCTTGATGGCAATTCTCGTACTGTGCTGATGCTTTTATATGCTATACGTTTTTGTTTCTTAATGTATAAAACTACATTAAAAATAATAACGTATTTTCATTTTATTTATTTTTTAAGAAAAATAAAATAATTATTTATAAATTATCTCTAAACAAAAAAGGGTTAAATTGAACACGTGTCATTTGTTAATTATATTAAAAACACTTTAAACACACGTAAAATTAAATTTTATTTAAAAGATGTTAAAAAAAATTTATCCGAAGCTTTTCGCTTTAATAGTAAAGCATCATCAGGGATTTTTATTATTCGTTTCCAATGAGCAGTTTTTAAATGCTTTTTTCTTTTCACAGTCAACAGTTAAGTCTTCTAATTACGTGAATAGCAGCAAAGTCAATTGGAAGTCCCGTAAAGGTTGGATCAAGGAGCTAAGAAAAATAAGAGAAGCTGGAACTATTAAAATATCACACGAGGCTATTGTAGGAGAAAAACCATCATGAATAAGCAGAAATAAACTATTAGCTATTTTATAATATTGTGCCAAATTATTAATTCTTTGACGCAGATGGGACACCGGTGTCCCTTTTTCTTATTTATTTTTTGACGCTCTTATTACAAATATTATCATTATATGATAGTTTTTTATTATAAAAGAGAGTCGAATAGTTACTATAAAAAATCTATTAGATTATCAGAGTAAATTTTTTACTAAAATAAAAATGTTAAACAAAAGTAGTTTGAACAAATTTTATCAACCAATTTCAAAAATTTATTTCTAATTAAATTTGATTATTTAAAAAAGATCAGTAATGAATTATTTCTACTCCTATATCTAAGTAATTGTAAATAAGTGCAATTTGTAAAAATATTTATTCATGGGACGCCCGTGTCCCATGATGAATTTACCTTTAACGCAGAAAGGGACACCGGTGCCCTACTCTATATTTTAGAACCAAAATTAATTAAAATTTTAAATATAACATTTTCCATTTATTTAGATCTAAAATAACTTAAAACTATCAAAAAAGTGTAAAAATTATGTTTGATGAGAAATCTGCTTCAAAGGGTTAAATAAGTACCTCATTTCAAAAAACTTTTCTTTTGATAATTTTGCTTTAATAGCTCCAGAGATTGAAATCTTGCATAGTGGTGTGGTGATCAAATGTAAAGATGGTTTCCCCTGACGAGATATCTTTGAGCTTCTTCCCCAATTAATTTCTCTTAAAATGTGTTTAATTAGTCCTTTTGAGGTTATTCTCTCATTGCTTGCTTACTTCTTTAGTTTTGGTTCGATTTCAATTTATCGTAAAGTATCATATAATATATAGACATAGATAATTATCGAGAAATAAAGTTAAGGTAAGTTTGTTGTGACTTTAAATTATTAAAAAAAAAAAAAAAAAAAAAAAAAATAATTAGAGCTAGTGGTATTAACTGTTTTCACTTTTGAACTAAAGTCATCACAGGATAATTTCATTTTGTAAAAATTAATTCTTATTGGTCTAAGTGGTATTCAGTGGTTTATTAAATCTTCTGTAACTCTGGTTATTGCTGTGTTTTAAAAATTAAATTACTAGTACAGTAAGCCCAGCGTCACACAGGGACCCCCCCTCCCCCCAATCTGTCATTATTTTATAGACTACCTTGAAATTTACGACATTCATTTTAAAAATTGCAAGAAAAAATAATTACTACACAAGCATTATACAATGCGTGTGATTTATCAACTGTGCAGTAACTTTAATGTATTCCCTGTAAAAGAAATTCTCTAATGAGTGTGACATTACACGATGCAAATGGGTAAAACCCCATTCCAACTTTTCTTGGCATTATATCCTTATGAATACTTAAAGTAATTATATGTTAATAAAGCATTAAACATAAATAGATGTTAACATAATATTAAAATATTCATAAATAGATGTTAAGCAGCTCTGTGATAATTTAAAACAAAGTTATCGATTTTTTCTCACTTTTAATAGTTAAAAAAAAAAAAAAAAAAAAAAAAAACTCATTTCTTAAGATGTCTTTTATATAGCATAAAACTGACTTTCTTTCGACAGTTAATGTTATACTCCTTCGTGGTGAAAATCGACTGCATTCCTCATGGAAAATAATTTTGATAAAAAATAACTTTAATAAACAATTTGTACTGTGTGAATTTGTAAAGGTGCTGGTGTTAAGGCTAATTGTCTACACTGGGAACCCGGGTCTAAAAAGGATGCCCTCCGCGGAAGGTTTGATTTTGTAAAGGAAAAAAAAGAATAAAGTTCTGTGGTGGCCACAACATACTAGTTATATTTTATTTTAGGATTTGGAACTTCTTTTAGTGTTTATAAGTTAATTAGTTATTTGATTTGTTCTTATATATATATATTTATACTATAGCACAATTCCATTTAAAAGTGCTATGTTCGTAGTTCTCATTTCAAATCTTTTAATGCTTAATATATATTTCTGCCTTTCCCGCTTAATTTAAAAAAAAAAAAAAATCCTAAACTAATTTTTTAAAGTTATAGGATCCTAACTGATAAAGCATTCCAATAAAGAAAAATTAAAAATCCTAAACTAATCTTTTTTAAAGATATAACGGGGGAAAATGAAGAATAAAAGTATCAATACTCGAAATATAATAATTTAATTAATGGAAATTCGTATTTGTCGTATACACTAGTAACTTGGGACTAAGGGGGACAGGGAGGGGGGGGGGCTTGAATTTGTAAAGGGAAAAAATAGAAGTTTTGTTTTTATTTATATTTTCTTTATTGATATGCTTTGAATTTAATATAAATGCAATAAAATTGTTAAGCCGCTATAGAAATTTCAAAGCCATTCAAATTTAATGTGTAAAAATTACCCTTTATGAAAAAATATAATGTATAAACAATTATAAGTGATTTGCACGCGGATTTAAACGATGCTTTTTCATAACCTACATTTAGAACTCGATTTCACTTTGATTTTATTTTTTACTTTCATTATCCTACTACCGTAGGTAATGGGAGTATTGTATTTGGTCCAAAAGTTCGACATAGAGATTTCACCTGATTCACACGTTTTAAGGTCCCCTGAGTCCAAAAAAATCGTTTTCGGCAATTGGTCAGTGTGTATGTGTGTATAGTGTATGTATGTGTAGAATCTTCTGGCTATTATATCTCCGAAACTAATAAAGATAGAGCTACAAAACTTCAGAATTGAGACAGGTCTGATGTACAGATGAATTATCCATATTTTGGTGAAAATTGAAAAACCGGAAGTGGGACCGTAAGTCCGTATCTCAAAAACGGCTCTAATGATTTTCTTCAAATTTGCTATATAAACACTCTATTAGATGTCCTTTCGAATGATATAGTTGGTTAGTTCAGGAAAATTGATAGGCGTCCTGTATATATAGCTCAATTTCAGGTCTTGCAAGCGCGTTCCTTTAAAAACGGCTGTACGGATTTTTTTTTTGCAAACTCGCCATATTAACTCACTTTTAAATATCCTTTGTATGTAATTATTGTTTTCCGGTCAATAATTGATTTTTTGTAAAAGTTAGTATCTCAAAAACGGCTCTAACGATTTTTTTGAAAACTGTTATATAAATCCATTTCTTTCTCGTGTATTACGTGATTATTAGCGGAAAATTAACAGCCTTCCTGCTTAGGTAGGTCATCTTCAAATCTCGGAAATTTGTGTTTCAAAAAATAACTCTACCATTTTTTCTCTTATTTTTTACCTCGTTATATGTAAGCTTCGTTTTATATATCTTTATAAGTTTCTCTTGCCGGAAAAATTTTAGGTTTCTAATTCTTTAGGTCACTTTTATGTTTTCTGATCACATTATCTCTCAAAAATGCATATAATACGTGTAATAGTGGGTAATGGACGTCGTGTGGTTGTTTCACACCAGATTTTTCACTTATCTATATAAATATATTCAACGAAGTTTCAGCTTCAACCTCAAGAAATATCCCGAAAGTTCTTTACTGAAATGAACTGCTATGAACGGGGACAGATTTGAAAATGGAAAACAGTAATAATAAATAAAATACATTAATAATAATAATAGTAAAATACATTAATATACGTCACGAGTTTAATATTAGCCACAATGGATTTAATGATGGTTATATTTCTTAATAAATCTGAGCAACTTAAGAATAATATGAACTTTAACTTATATATGAATAAGCACTTATATTATTAACTTGCAGGGCTACGCCTGCTTTGCTGGTCACTATATTTAAATGAATTTTCAAAAAAAATCAGTGTTGTAGTTTTTCTTATCGCTTTATAAATAAAAACAAAATTATTATTTATTTTATTTTTTTATGACTTTTATGGGTATTTTAATTAAAATATTGATATTTCGAATTAAAAAATAAATAAAAAATAAAAAAAAATATTTTATCAAAATAAATTATAGCCTACAGCACTCAGGGATAGTGTAGATTTTGATTAGTAAATAAAAAAAAAAATAAATAAATAAATAAAAAAAATCAGTTTAGTAGTTCCAGAGATTACCCTTCACATATAATCAAATTTTTCCTGTTTATATATTAGTACAGATAGATAACATAAACATAATTAACATAATGAAAAATAAATAATCTAGATTTTGAACAAAAACTATTCTTAAACTATTTTTTTTTTTTTTTCACGGGGATCCAACACACAATCTCTGGATTCGGAGCCCGAAGCTTTACCTCGAAGCCAAGATATTCAACAGCTTTCGTTGAAATATTTCATTCTTTTTTTTTTTTTTTTCCCCTCCATGGTTTTTATGGAGATTTTAATTAAAATATTGAAATTTCGAATTAAAAAAATATTTTATCAAAATTAATTATAGCCTATAGCACTCAGGGATAGTGTAGTTTTTGATAACTGATTTTTTCGTTTTCTTTTTTTTTAATCGGTTCAGTAGTTTCAGAGATTACCCTCCACATTCACATATAAACAAACTTTTCCTCTTTATACATTAGTATAGATTAAAGTAGCATTTTTTTTTTTTATTCAAACATTTGAATTTAACATTATTGTAATTATCATTATTTAAAGAACGGCAACTTGTAAATTATATCAATGATGACATATGTTTGCACCCATTTAAAAGAATATTCAACATTGTTAAATAAGATAAAGAATAGAAAATGCAGTAATGTAAGAAAAATACTAATATGATTTATTTTGTCCATTTGTCAAAATTTTAAGCACAATGCGGGTTTCTCTTTTTAACACTTTCAAACAAAGTTTAAAAACGTTTATGAATTCGATTACTCTGTCTGTCTATCTGTTCGTCCTCTCGCGCACCAATTTCCATAAATATTTTTAGGACGCTATGAAACTGATTTATGCTATTCAAGTTCACTATGGCGTATTCTCCATTAAAACTGGCATAAATAGCGCCAATTGCGTTATATCCAAGGCTTCGCAAAAGATTTCAGATGCATTACGATATAAGAGAGGTATTTTTTTAAAAGCATATTTTAATATCTTTATACTGCACAAAACATAAAGAAAATAATATATATTACTAAGCTATACAAAACCATTTTTACCGTTGAATTATTATTAGCATACCTAATCGGTTCATATAAGATCCCAATAATTTATTTTTTAAAGCATATTTTAATATCTTTATATTGCACAAAACATAAAGAAAATTATATACCTATATAATTAAGCTATACAAAACCATTTTTACCGTTGAATTATTATTAGCATAACTAACCAGTTCATAAGATCCCAATAATTTATTTTTTAAAGCATATTTTAATATATTTTCTTTATACTGCACAAAACATAAAGAAAATAATATATATTACTAAGCTATACAAAGCCATTTTTACCGTTGAATTATTATTAGCATAACTAATCGGTTCATAAGATCCCAATAATTTATTTTTTAAAGCATATTTTAATATCTTTCTTTATATTGCACAAAACATAAAGAAAATAATATATATTACTAAGCTATACAAAACCATTTTTACCGTTGAATTATTATTAGCATACCTAATCGGTTCATATAAGATCCCAATAATTTATTTTTTAAAGCATATTTTTGTTGTTTTAATTGCCTCAGTAGCACAGAATGTTATTTTCTATTTGCTGAGATGTCCCACATATCTATTATAATTATATATATTTTATATAGAATAATTTTACAGGTAATTATAATATTAAGGAAATCTTCTTACCTGTATTCTTCTAATGAGCATCCGATCTTTATGTTCCTGTTTCGGTTTTGAAATTTAATCATTTATCAATTCTTCTATAAAGAAAACATTGATTAGATTCAATTTATTAAGAGATTCACTCAATTAGATTCACTCAATAACGAGATGATTTTGTGGCCTTTATATATTTAATAAAAGAATTAAGAAAGAAAAGAACATAAAATTAAATTGTATTACGGAGCTGCTAAACACACTCCGAATACTTAAAGGTCTACATGACAACTGAAGAAAATAAAAAAGTACATTGATGCAGGTGCGAGCGGTTTCGTAGGCATGCGCAGATGCCTCATTTGTTTCTTTTCACAGTTCGAATTGAAAGTAGAATGTTTTGATTGTCCGTGAAAATACATATATTGGGCATACAATAATTATATTTCACAACACTCCACCTTGCACAATATATATTAAGTTTTTATAAGTTGCAGTTTATCTCTGTGTTTAATGAATGCCGCTTTAGGAAGTGCCTTAGTAAGCAAATCGGCAGTCATATCCTTGCTTGAGATATATTTCAATTTAATAATTCCTTGTTCACACAACTGTTTAATTAGATGGTATTTCACATCTATGTGCTTCGTGCGACTTTGGTACTTATCAGATTCAGCGAGTTTAATGCAGGCTTGGTTGTCTTCATAAATAACGATTGGTTGTTTCTGTTCCATATCAAGATCTTTTAGTAGTTTTAATATTGATATAGTTTCTTTTGCTGCATTTCCAGCCGAGATATACTCAGCTTCAGCTGTTGACAGTGCTATGCAGTTCTGTTTTTTGGATGTCCAGTTAATCGGGTTTTTCCCAACAAAGTAAACATTACCACTTGTAGATTTTCTATCAAGTGTGTCATTTGCCCAGTCGGCGTCAGCAAAAACCTTTAAAATAGGTTCTTGATCAACATTATATTTTATTTTATAGTCATTAGTACCTTTTAAGTATTTAATTACTCTTTTTGCGGCTTGCCAATCCTTTTCTCTAGGTTGTTCATTTCTACGACTAAGTATATTAACTGCTGCCGAGATATCCGGTCTGCTTAACGTTGCTATATATAACAAAGCTCCTACAGCTTGCCGATATTTGGTGTTATTTGGTAGAATATTTTCTATTTTATCATCTTTCTGGTATCCTGGATCAAGTGGTGTGTTGATTGGTTTGGATTCTTGCAAATCAAATTTCCTAACCAGTTCATTTATTTTATTTTTCTGATGTATAGCTAATGTCCCATTATCACCTCTCTCTATTTGTATTCCTAAGTATTTATTTACTTGACCTAGATTTGTGATTTCGAATTCTTTTTCAAGTTCCTTTATTACTTCTTGTATTTCATTTTTGTTTCCTGCCAATAATATGTCGTCGACATAAATAAGTAAGTAAACTGTATTATTGTCCTTTGACCTTTTGTATAAACACTTGTCTGATTCACAGGCAGTGAAATTTAATTTGATCAGTGTATCATTGATTTTAGTATTCCAAGACCTGGCTGCTTGTTTGAGGCCATATATGGCTTTTCGTAATTTGCACACCTTATTCTCTTGTCCTGGTGTTATGAAGCCTTCTGGCTGGCTCATAAAAATGTCTTCTTCTAGTTCTCCATGTAGGAAAGCGGTTTTCACGTCAACGTGAGTTAACTGCAAATTTTTGTACAATGCATTTATCAAGAAGGTTCTGATTGTTGTATGAGAAGCCACTGGGGCAAAAGCCTCATCATAATCAGTTCCATACTTTTGACTAAAGCCTCTTGCCACGAGACGTGCTTTGTATTTTTCAATTTTTCCAGAGTCATTGTATTTTGCTTTAAAAGCCCATTTAGAGCCAACAATGTGTGTATTAGGTGGAGGATCAACAAGATCCCAAGTTTCATTTTTATTTAATGATTTTATTTCTTCTTCTGCTGCTTCTAACCATTTTTCTTTTTCAATATGATTTTTCATGTTTACTATATCATCAAATGTTTTCGGTTCAATATAACTTGTATTAGTTGAGAGAAAAACGAAACGATCAGGTGGTACCCCTTTGTTTATTCTATCTGATCTCCTTAGGGTTTGTGTATTCTGAATTTCATTGTGTTCTTCTGTTACGTCATTTTCATTGTTTAAAATAACAGGAATTTTAGATTCCTCATTAATTGCATTTTGATCAATGTTTCGAGAATGTTCGTGAGTTTCATGCTCTTCGAGAAATTTTACCGTTCTGCAGATTTTTATGTTGTTGCTTACATAAATCCTATATCCTTTACTTTTTAGATCATAACCCATGAAAATTCCTGGTTTCGCCTTATCATCTAACTTTTTTCTATCAGTTTTATTCACATAAACATAAGCTTTGCAGCCAAATGTTCTTATTTTTGAGAGGTCTGGTTTCATACCAGTCCAAAGCTCATATGGTGTCTTTTCACGGGCACTTGTTGGTAGTCTGTTTTGTAAATAATTTGCCGTCATTAAAGCTTCTCCCCAAAAATTTTTATTTAATTGACTTTCATTTAACATGCATCTGGTCATTTCGACCAAAGTACGGTTTTTCCTTTCCGCTACGCCGTTCTGTTGAGAACAATGGGGCACAATGAGTTGGTGTTGTATACCCTCACTCTGAAGAAATTTTTCAAATTCTTTATTCATATATTCACCACCATTGTCAGAATGCAAACTTTTAATTTTTCTTCCAAATATATTGGAAGTGAGTGCATGGTAATTTTTGAAAGCTTCTAAGGCTTCATATTTATTTTTCAACAGATATATATAAGTGTAGCGGCTGTGGTCGTCGATGAAAGTGAGAAAATAACTTTTTCCACCCACCGTAGGTGTCTGGAATGGGCCACAGAGGTCGGAATGTATTATTTCTAATGTTTGTTTTGTCTTGTGTGTAGCTACTTTGGGGTATGAATCATTTTCTAATTTTGACATAATACATATTTCACAGTTATTATCGTGTTTACAATTGTTCAATTTAATTCCCGTTGCCATTTCCTTACTGACGAGTTCCTTTATTTGTGTAATGTTTTTGTGTCCTAATCTACTGTGCCATAGTTTAACACAATTTGTATTATCGCAAGTTTGTGTCATGTTTATTTTTTCTTCTGTTTTTTTATTTGTTCTAACTTCATACAAATTTTCAGCTACTGTTGCAAAAATATATTCTTCGTTTTGAAATTTAATTTCACAAGTGTTCTCTTTAAATATTGCTTGACAACCATTCTCAGTTGCCTTTTTTATTGAAATTAAATTTGTGGCAATTTCAGGAATGAAGAGTGTGTCTTTAAGTGTGATTTGTTTGATTTCGTTTTTAGAATTTCTCACTTCTATTTTTACATCTCCACAACCTTGCGAGATTACAGATTGACCATTGGCTAACATAACTTGTGTTTTATCATTGTTTTTAAATGATATGAACCTTTCCATATTATTGCACACATGGCTTGAACTCCCGCTATCTACGATAAACGAGTTTCTGTTTGAATTTCCTACCACAAAAGTCAGATTTTTCATTTTATTTTCCGTTTCTTGCATCATGTTTGATCTTTGTTTGTTTTTATATTTATTTCGACTGTAGAAATTGCTTTGATAGTTATTAGGATTTTTATAGTCATTCTCTTTGTGTTTATATTCGTTGCTTTCTCTATTTTTTAAATGCCAACAATCGCTTTTATTATGCGAACTCTTTTTGCAATAATTGCAAAACTTTCGTGGTGGTGTTTTATTTTTAATGTGCATTTTATATGCGCTCTCATTATTTGTTTGATTGTTTTCTGATCTTTTTAGATCTTCATCAAGTAACTTTCCCCTGATGAATTCTGGGGTCAAGTCTTCCTGATCTCTAGATTCAATTGCCGTTATCAATGTATCGAAACTTGGAGGAAGTGAGCATAGCATAAGAGCTGACATGTGCTCATCATTTATCACCTCGCCTATAGCGGTCAATCTATCACGGATCTGATATATGTGCGTTAGATGTTGAGATAGATTTCCACCCTCTGCTAGTTTAGCAGAATATAACTTTCTCAATAGAAATAATTTACTGGATAAGTTCGATCGCTCGTGAATTCTTTTTAAAGTATCCCACGTTTGCCTAGCAGTCGCGAGATTTTTAATATGTACGATCTGGTCGTCTTCTATCGATAAATTAATGATTGCTTTGGCTTTACGATCCTTAATTGTCCATTCATTTGTGATAGGATTGGGAGGTTCGTTCGTTATTAATTCAAACAAATTTTCCTTGCATAACATCATTTCTATTTTAAATTTCCACAAATCATAATTCGTGGAATTTAATTTATCTATCATCGATATATCTTTTGAAAAGGCCATTTTAACTTTATTATTTGATCACTGCAAATATTTTGATTATATAATATTTCTTTTCTTATTATACTTAATAACAATTCAATTGGGTTTTATTTCCCTTTTTTCTTTTGTTTCTAGAACGTATATTTTTCAAACCAAAACTTTTGGTTTCAGTTCTAATTCGAGATCGGATGCCTTTTTAAATCGAAATTTATTTCAATTCATTTATTATTTTTGTATTTTTAATACATTTCATTCATATTATCTTAAAATAGAATATTATACTTTTTTTTATATTTATATAAATAAATGAATTTATATATATAGAAAGTGTGACATCATTTTTTGTTCTGTGCTCATAATCTGTTGTTTTAATTGCCTCAGTAGCACAGAATGTTATTTTCTATTTGCTGAGATGTCCCACATATCTATTATAATTATATATATTTTATATAGAATAATTTTACAGGTAATTATAATATTAAGGAAATCTTCTTACCTGTATTCTTCTAATGAGCATCCGATCTTTATGTTCCTGTTTCGGTTTTGAAATTTAATCATTTATCAATTCTTCTATAAAGAAAACATTGATTAGATTCAATTTATTAAGAGATTCACTCAATTAGATTCACTCAATAACGAGATGATTTTGTGGCCTTTATATATTTAATAAAAGAATTAAGAAAGAAAAGAACATAAAATTAAATTGTATTACGGAGCTGCTAAACACACTCCGAATACTTAAAGGTCTACATGACAACTGAAGAAAATAAAAAAGTACATTGATGCAGGTGCGAGCGGTTTCGTAGGCATGCGCAGATGCCTCATTTGTTTCTTTTCACAGTTCGAATTGAAAGTAGAATGTTTTGATTGTCCGTGAAAATACATATATTGGGCATACAATAATTATATTTCACAACAATTTTAATATCTTGATATTGCACAAAAACATAAAGAAAATAATATATATTATTAAGCTATACAAAACCGTTTTTACCGTTGAATTATTATTAGCATAACTAATCGGTTCATAAGATCCCAATAATTCAGAGTTGGCTTGATTTGGCCCGACCCGAAAAAATTCCAATTCCACTTGCAAAAAAGCCAAGCGGATATTTTTCAAAAATCCTTATTTAAAATTACACTTTTACCTAACTTATAATAAACATATAAATATAATGTACATTATTATAGCATGGACAAAGGATTTTCAAAAATATTGGTGGTGCTCAAATTGGTCTACAGAAGAAAATCTTGAAAAAGTCCCCATGAAAAATAATTTATAATCATCCCATTAAAACACAATGAAAACAATATATAAACAAATAAAAGCAATAAAATACAGAGTTGTCAATTTAAGGAAAACCAAGGGACATACGGAATGTAAAATATGAACAAATTAAATTATATATATATAAATCTGAAAACTTTAACAGTGAAATATTACTAACTAACAGGAGGACAAAAATTCAAAACATTTGACGAAAGTCTATTCAATACGGAAAATTTAATAAAGCAAATAATTATTTTAAATAAATAATTGTTTACATCAAGTTTTTTGTTGTAAAGGGCAGATGAACAGCTCTAGAATATTTAAAACACAATTATCGCATTTTTTAAAACATTCTTTACAATTTAATTGTAAAAAAGACTTTAAAAATTAAAAAAAATTTTGTTTTTTTAATTCTTGATTTTAATGGATAATTATCATTTGATTTTTTAAACTGTCTTATTAATAGTTCATGTTAAAAATACAATAAAATAAAGAGAAAAATAAAGACAATATCTCTCAAAACCCCGAAAAAGCTCTAAAAAACCTTCCGAAAATCCCGATAAAGCCCGCGGAGCTCAGTTTTTTCCAATTCTGACAATAGTAGTTCAGAGACATTATTATACATGAGATTGTTCACTGTAAATTATTTGCACTATGAGAAATTTTTTTTAATACATTATAGGGTGCATGTACAAATTTTAAGCGATATACAGGGTTACATAAAAGTAGTCTTTTTACTGTTTCCTTTTTTAAATAAATCTATAAAGATGCTTTAATTAGAATATTTTCTTTTTATATCTCAATCTCTCTCTCTCTCTCTGTGTGTGTAGCCTTATTCCTTTATACAATATACAGGGCTACACAAAAACAATGCATTATATTATTTTTCTTTTAAATTAAAGCGATAAAGGTAACTTTTTTTAAAAGTATTCTTCCCCTGTAGTTAAAAACAAAATTAATTTTGATTTGCCATCACAGAGGTAAAATACAATGAACGTTAAAGATGCAACCAATAAATAAATACACTGGAAAATGTTTATAATCTATGAAAATTGTATGATTTTTCTTTCTTTCTTTTTTTCCTAGTTTAAATATAGGGAAGTTGCTCCAGTGACTGACATGCTCCAATAATTGACATCTTCCCCGAAATAATAAATAATAAAAAAATAAATGCAAATTATTTACACGTCAGAATTTTAACATAGTATGTCAAACACTGAAGCATAGGGTGCCAATAACTGGTAAAATGAAAAACTAGCCGTGTCAAACACTGGAGTATAGGATGTTAATTACTGGTAAAATGAAAAACTGGCAGCGTCAATTACTAGAACACTGAGTGGGTGTAAAATAGAAATTCACACACACACACACAAAAAAAAAAAAAATATATATATATATATATATATATATAAATAAATAATAATAATAATAATCAAATGCAGATATTTTAACATATATGTGGTTTTTAAAGTCTTTCATGCCATACATATTAACTTAAGATTGCTAAAAATAGTTTCTGGTGACTAAAACATTAAAAACATCAGAAATTGCTCTAAAAGTGTCAATCACTGGAGCACTTACCCTATATGAAAAGACAGATAACATAAAAAAAAAAAAAAAAAAAAATCTGCTTACAAAGGTGATTTTAAAGTAGGGAGCAATTCTTCCACTACTCCGATATCAATAAAAATTCATCTTACGTTTAAAGATTTCACTTAAAAAAAAAAAAAAAAAAAAAAAAAAAAGCAGATACATTAATTTTCTTAATATTGTAAGATTTTATTTCTTTTGTCCCAACAGAAGCTTAAATTTGAAGTTCAATTGTCTTTTCGCTAACCCTAGGATGTGACTCAGCAAATCGATATTTATTTTAATGTCCTGAAAATGAGTCAGAATGTGAAAATTCCAGACACGTGCATCAAAATTTCAGAAATGGAATATTGATTTCCATGCGATGTACTCACCTACGGTTATGCGCATTAATAATACACTTTAGCACTCCATTCGCCCCCAGGCTAAAATATAATAGCGAGAAATTTGCAGAGGTCTTAATTTATTTTCTAAATTTATCATCTTCCGCATATAAGTAGTATAGAAATAATTTATACACATATATAATTATATAATTCCTAACTTTTTAGCTATATATTGTATAATATTCAAGATATCTGTAAGATCATACACCTATCTGAGTGAGGTTATGTGTATCACGTGTTCTTTTACACAGACTTAAATTTTCAACCGAGTTCAATTAAACTTCAGACGCGCGTTTCTCGGGGCTATTTTAGAAAATTTTAACAAACCATCCAATTATGTATTATATTATTTCCTTTTCAAGCTCTTTATCAGACATATTTTATTTTGTACAAATTTATTTTCTTGTATTAAAATATACTTTCGGGAGGGAAAAAAAAAAAAAAAACTGAAAGTTGTTTATTAATTTGAAAAATATCTGTTCAACAATTCAATATTATCATATAGGGTAAGTGCACCAGTGATTGACACTTTTAGAGCAATCTCTGATGTTTTTAATGTTCTAGTCATCAGAAAATATTTTTAGAAATCTTAAGTTAGTACATATGGTATGAAAGACATTCAGAACCACGTAAATGTTAAAATATATACATTTTATAACAATTTTTTTTTTTTTGACACCCACTCAGTGTTCCAGTAATTGACACTGCCAGTTATTCATTTTATCAGTCATTGGCCCCCTACGTTCCAGTGTTTAACACTGCTAGTTATTCATTTTACCAGTTATTAGCACCCTTGGCTCCAGTGTTTGGCATAAAATGTTAAAAATATGATTTCATTATTTTTCTTATTTTATTAATTATTTCGGGATAGATGTCAATCACTGGAGCACCTACCCTATATATTTTCCAAAAACTCAAAATCTATGAAATTTTTTATCCAGATCTCATTAATATGACGCATTTTTCTCACGTACTTAATCAGTATGCTCTGGAATTGATGATCCGTTAAAGAAAAGAATTCTGGAATAACTTAAGAGTTTTGAAAATTTCTTATTCATTAGTTAGCAGCCTATATGATAGTATCTCACTGTTAAACAGGTAAATTCTGAATTCTAGGACAAATATAATGTTGCAAATTTCCAAAATATTGTAGTAACAAAAATCGTGATCATCTTACACATTCTGGGAAACAATTCAGTGCTAAAAAAAATAAACGCCCCATACAGCCCACCAGGTTCCAGAGACGTCTCACGTACATCGCAATGTCTTATTTTCATCAGATCTCAGTGCATCTTACAACAAACATCTCTGAGATATCACGGTTGATTCTCTCTGAGATGTACTATTTGAGAGCCCAAACTGAACTGCGATGTACAGTGCGTTGCATGAATATAAACGCACCTTTTCCAATAACCAGAAACAGAATTTTTTAAATTTTAAAGGAAGGAATGTGACTTACAGTTATTGCATATGACTAACAACTGAATAAGGTGCTTTGAGCACGTATGCTTAGGCTCATACAAGCTTATGTAAATGAGTGTCTAAGCATTTTCTTATTTTCACTGTTTTTCGTTTGTTGCGCGAAATTAAACGCACTCTGTATTTTGCGTTTGAAATTTAACAGAGCCACTGGAATTAAATTAAAACATAGATAGTCGTGTTGCTAAAGTTCTCTAAAAATAGTTTTAATGCCTGAGTGCAAAATTTACGGAGTTTGTTTAGGATGGCAAGAGGGAAAACTTTGAGAGTAGACGAGAGGATAAAAATCGACTTCATGCGTGGCAAAGGCTTTAGCAATCATGAAATTGTGCGCCGAATAGGAAGAAGTGAGAGGTTTGTGCGAAGTTATACAAATAAAGGAGCAAATTATGTGAAAAAAGCGTATAAGAAGTGAACAGGAAAGCTCACTAGTTACGGCGAACGTCGAATATGCAACGCTGCAAAGAATAAGAATATTTCCTGTGTGAAGATAAAGGCTCAATACAAGCTGGGTGTTCATCGGAAAACCATATGGAGAACTATCAACGCTGCAACATTCATTATATTTAAGAAAATGAAGGCGAAACAACCTCTCACTCAAAAGCACAAAGCTATGCGGTTGGAATGGGCACGAAAATGGATTCTAGATCGACTAAATTGGGGAAAAGTCCTTTTCTCAGATGAAAAAAAGGCTAATATCGATGGCCCGGACGGATTTCATAGCTACTGGCACGATTTGAGAACCGAAAAAATGTACTGTTCAAAACGTCAATCTGGAGGTGGGTCTGTCAGGGTGTGGGTAGCCATAGGTTTTAAAGGGTCTTTCAAATAAGAGTTCGTGGAGAACACTATGAACTCTGCAGATTATGTCCAGATCCTCACAAGGATCCTCCGCCGTCCAGCAGTCAAGAAAGCTGAAAGAAATTATATTTTTCAGCAAGTTTGTGTATTTGTACATACAACACAAATCATGAAAAAATGGTTCCGTGACAGTAAAATTAAAGTTCTCGATTTTCACTCAAAAAGCCCCGATTTAAAGATAATACAGAAGGTATGGGGTATTCTGGTTCGCCGTGTTTACGTAAATGCAAGGCAGTTTAACACGAAAAATGAACTAAAATCGGCCATTTAATTAGCTTGGAAGAAAATTAGCTTGGATTACCTCATGCCACTATATCAGTCAATGCCAAGACGTTTACTGCCTGTCCTAGAAGCCCATGGTAGCTTTGCAAAGTATTAGATGCAGTATTTGTTACTCAGTTATTTATTTTTACATGTGCGTTTAAATTCATGCAACATGCACTTTTGTCATAAATTCAATGTAATTATTTTCTAAAAAAGAATATTGGTCTTTCATTGTTTTGTCTCGTATTTCCATATCTTGAATCATACACATACAGTTTGCATCAAGTGTCATTCATTCATATTTTTTTATTACACTTCTATACCATTCTAATTCTTAAAGCTAAGGTGCGTTTATATTCATGCAACGCACTGTATACGATGTGATGTACTGGAGATGTAGTATGCGATGTCACAAAGCTGAGACATTTCCACATCCCAGAGATGTAACAGAACATCTACGCAATACCGCAATGCCACAATGTTCTTGCGACGTTCTAGAGATGTAAGTGTAGTGTACTGTATGGGGCGAAAGGAGTCATTTAACAACTATTATATTGAATATAATACAGAGAATTAAAAGATTTACTTCCGTTACGCATGTTCCCCATTTACATAATGACGTTTATTATTATTATTATTATTAAAATACGAAAATCATCAAGTCAAGTTCATACTTGCCAATCTAACCCCGAAGATTGTTAGTCCCGCCCCTTTCTGCCTATTTTTTTTCATACCAGTCTTTTCTTAGAGTACTTTTCTTCTTATTTAATCGTAAATATATTTATTACAGGAATATAACCTTTAACAGGATTACCTTTAATATAAACGGAATTACCTTTAAAAATAAAGTAGTGTACAAAAATGGGCGGAAACTAATAATCTTCCGGGTTAGGTTGGCAAGTATGCAAGTTCTTACCAGGAAATTCATTTGGAATATAAATACCATCAAATATTAATAAACACTCTCATTCTCAAAATGTTCTGTTTAAGTATTCCCTAATTAGCACCGTGTAACTTAACTAGAAAAACAAAAACAAAAACGTACTAAGATCTATAACTAACTTCAAAATTAATTAAATGGGGTTGTTAAAGGTTAGTAATGTTAAACTAATAAATAAAAGCGAGTAGAAGATAAGCGGTACAATGGTGTTCAGAAAAATGTCCGACAACTGTGCCTGAAGCGGTTAGGCAGCAAATATGCCTGCCAAATTTTAAATTAATCAAATGTAGAGTTTATACGCTAGCACACTTCAGATAATATTATGAAGCCGTAATGATGGGAAAATAAAATCTCTATTTTCATATAAATGACCTAAAATTCTTACACTCGTCAAAATGTATACAGTTCGTGCGACGGTGACCTATATCATACCTACCAACTTTCAGCTCAATCGAACAAAGCGTTTACACGTTATAATACACACATAATAAATCGTCGTAGAGATAGAGATATCCAAAATGAACTCAGGAGGCCTCAAAACATACAGATTCTTTTTTTTTTTTAATGATTACATTGTTATTCTTATATAGTGTATGTTCGAAAATAAAAAATATCGTAACTGATATACATCATAGCTCAAATATAAATAAACTATATTATTTTTTTTTTTTATTTTTTTAATTCAAATATTTCTTCATTATTTTTTCATTGCCACAAAAAAGCAAAAAGAAATAACCATAACGTATTAAAATGTACAAATGAAATGGAAAAAAAAAAAAACCTCACAGCCTAAATTACAAGATTTAATTTACCGGCAATGTCGGTTTCCAGTAATGACATTCTTCAGGCAAGAAAACATACTTTAAAGGGGAAAAGATGGTTATGAGGAAACTATGCGATCTTCCCTCCCCACAAGTGACCCTGTACTCAACTACTGTTTTGTCAAATTAAAATTATTTTATCTTTAAATAAAATCTGTTTTCGTTAAATTAAATTATGAGGAAAAAACTAAAACAATATATTTTCAGAAAGAAAATAATTATATAATTCTTGAAAATGGTTAATAAAAGAATCTATAATCTAGTAATTGCCGAAACGTCAGTGGAGGCCCTACATTGAGACTCAAAACGGTTTTGGGCTGTGTCTGTCTGTCTGTCTGTTTGTCTGTCGCGCGATAGCGGCCACAAAAATAGCGCTATTGACTTGAAATTTGGTACACATGTTCATGAGCACCACGAAATGAGCTGTATAGTTTTTGGTATGTATTCCATTTGTAGTTCGTATACAGGGACACGCCAAAGTTTTTCTTATCATTACGGCCTATGGGAGGAATTTGTATGTATCGCGATGGCGGCCGCAAAAATAGCGCTATTGACTTGAAATTTGGTACACATGTTCATGAGCCCCACGAAATCAGCTGTATAGTTTTTGGTATGTATTCCCTTTGTAGTTCGTATACAGGGACACGCCAAAGTTTTTCTTATCATTACGGCCTGTGGGAGGAATTTGTATGTATCGCGATAGCGGCCGCAAAATTAGCGCTATTGACTTGAAATTTGGTACACATGTTCATGAGCCCCACGAAATCAGCTGTATAGTTTTTGGTATATATTCCATTTGTAGTTCATATACAGGGACACGCCAAAGTTTTTCTTATCATTACGGCCTATGGTAGGATTTTGTATGTATCGCGATAGCGGCCGAAAAAATAGCGCTATTGACTTGAAATTTGGTACACATGTTCATGAGCCCCATAAAATCAGCTGTATTGTTTTTGGTATGTATTCCAGTTGTAGTTCGTATACCTGTCCGTCTGTCTGTCTGTCTGTCGTGCGATAGCGGCCGCAAATATCACTCTCTTAATTTAAAATTTGGTATACATGTTCATGATCCCCACGAAATTAGCTGTATAGTTTTGGGTGCGCATTCCATTTGTAGTTCGTGTACAGGGACACGCCAAAGTTTTTTGAAGTGAAAACTTCTTTAGGCGCGTTGAGCACTTTTGGGTGAACAAAAATCTTTAAACTCCCGTCATCGTCAGCTAACGCTTTCCATTTGAAGTGAAAACTTTTGGGTGAAAAAAAATCATTGAATTCGCGTCATCGTCAGTAAACGCTTTCCATCCTTGTATGATACAAATAATGTACCATACAATTAACTTGCTAATGTGAAGTGTTAGTAATTTTATAGTATATATTGTTTTAAAATCTGTTGCGGCTCTACACGACTTCTCTCATCTCCGAGCACTGTCTCTATTGCAGTTAGACCTCACAAAACCGTGAGAAAGCCCAAAGCTGCCATTTTTCTCACGTTTTTACAATCTGGTGCGGCTCTACACGACTTATTTTATCTCCGGACACAGTCTCTTAAAGATTGCAGCCGGAAACGTTGCAGTTAGACCTCACAAAACCGTGAGAAAGGCCGAAGCCGCAATTTTTCTCACGTTTTTACAATCTGGTGCGGCTCTACACGACTTCTCTCATCTCCGGACACTGTCTCTATTGCAGTTAGACCACACAAAACAGTGAGAAAGGCCAAAGCCGCCATTTTTCTCCCGTTTTTACAATCGGGTGCGGTTCTACACGACTTCACTCATCACCGGACACAGTCTCTTAAAGATTTCAGCCGGAAACGTTGCAGTTAGACTTCACAGAACCATGAGAAAGACCAAAGCCGCCATTTTTCTCACGTTTTTAAAATCTGGTGCGGCTCTACACGACTTCTGTCATTTCTGGACACTGCCTCTTAAAGATTGCAGCCGAAAACGTTCCAGTTAGACCTCACAAAACCGTGATAAAGGCCAAAGCCGCCATTTCTCTCACGTTTTTACAATCTGGTGCGGCTCTACACGACTTCTCTCATTTCCGGACACTGTCTCTATTCCAGTTAGACCTCATAAAACCGTGAGAAATGCCAAAGCCGCCATTTTTCTCACGTTTTTACAATCGGGTGCGGCTCTACACGACTTCACTCATCTCCGGACACAGTCTCTTAAAGATTGCAGCCAGAAACGTTGCAGTTAGACTTCACAGAACCATGAGAAAGACAAAAGCCGCCATTTTTCTCACGTTTTTAAAATCTGGTGCGGCTTTACACGACTTCTCTCATCTCCGGCCTCTGTCTCTTAAAGATTTCAGCCGGAAACGTTGCAGTTAGACCTCACAAAACAGTGAGAAAGACCAAAGCCGCCATTTCTCTCACGTTTTTACAATCTGGTGCGGCTTTACACGACTTCTCTCATCTCCGGCCACTGTCTCTTAAAGATTTCAGCCGGAAACGTTGCAGTTAGACCTCACAAAACCGTGAGAAAGGCCAAAGCCGCCATTTTTCTCACGTTTTTACAATCGGGTGCGACTCTACACGACTTCACTCATCTCCGGACACAGTCTCTTAAAGATTGCAGCCGGAAACGTTCCAGTTAGACTTCACAGAATAATGAGAAAGACCAAAGCCGCCATTTTTCTCACGTTTTTAAAATCTGGTGCGGCTCTACACGACTTCTCTCATTTCCGGACACTGTCTCTTAAAGATTGCAGCCGGAAACGTTCCAGTTAGACCTCACAAAACCGTGATAAAGGCCAAAGCCGCCATTTTTCTCACGTTTTTACAATCTGGTGCGGCTCTACACGACTTCTCTCATTTCCGGACACTGTCTCTATTCCAGTTAGACCTCACAAAACCGTGAGAAAGGCCTAAGCCGCCATTTTTCTCACGTTTTTACAATCTGGTGCGGCTTTACACGACTTCTCTCATCTCCGGCCACTGTCTCTTAAAGATTTCAGCCGGAAACGTTGCAGTTAGACCTCACAAAACTGTGAGAAAGGCCAAAGCCGCCATTTTTCTCACGTTTTAACAATCTGGTGCGGCTCTACACGAATTCTCTCATCTCCGGACACTGTCTCTATTCCAGTTAGACCTCACAAAACAGTGCGAAAGGCCAAAGCCGCCATTTTTCTCACGTTTTTCCAATCTGGTGCGGCTCTACACGACTTCTCTCATCTCCGGACACTGTCTCTATTGCAGTTAGCGCATTAAATAAAATTGTAATATAATTTTTGTAGTAGTAGTTTATATTAATGAATAAAAAAACACTTCATTTAAAAGTATTTACTACACAATAAAATATTTCCTGACGATTCAAGAAATACACACGTAATTGTTCACGTTTTCACTTCTGTCGGCACTCCCGAATGCAACTTTTTTTTTTTTTATCATTACGGTCTATGGGATGAATTTGTATGTACCGCAATAGCAGCCGCAAAAGTCCTTCGATTGACTTGCAAATTGGCGCACACGTTCCAGCTTTGCATAAACGTAAGTAGCTGTATAATTTTTTATTGCTATATTGGTTAAAAAATGTGTATAGGGACACGCCAAAATTCTTCACATTACGGCATAAGGTGTGAATTTCTTTTAAACGCATTTTAATATCATTACTTTGCAATGAAGAAAATGAAACTAGCGTACGTGAGTAATATGCTTAAACTCATGTTGTTTGAAGAAAATATGTGCTCTTATGCTTTCTAATTAATGTACAGGACCTTACAAAAGTGTTCTGTTAATGTCACGTAGTCATGCGAACTATGTTAAATTTGGAACAATTATTAATTTTAAACGCAAAATAAGCTGAATAGTTTTTACTGGTGTATACAATGTTTATGGTTTGTTTACAGAGCCACAAGAAAGAATTTCGTAACATTAGAGCCTATGGACAAACTTTTATTTAAGCGCGCTCTTTAATGCGTTTATGCTGAATTGAACTTAATAAAATTAACATACATTATAAAGATGCTTAAAATCATGTTTACTCTTGAAAACAGTTATGTATAGTCTAAATAATTTATGAGACCACACAAAATAATTCCGAGTATATACTATAATCATCCAAATGATGTCAAATTAGTTTGAAAAATTAATGAGTTACAATTAATTAAATTTATTCTTATTATTGGCGTTTATAATGACTGTGGCTACTTTTCCGGGATACATAAAATAATTTCGTACTATTACGGTCTATAGTCAATATTTCTTAAAAGTTTATTTTAACATGGTTACACTCCATCAAATATAATGCAATTTTATTAGAATATTAAAAACATGTTTTCCTGTTGATAATTGTGGGCATAGACTTAGAAATTAGTTTAAAGGTTACGCAAAATATTTCCGATATGCTACGTAATTTTTTTTTGTATGAAGAATGATAGTTATGAAATTTGGTATTTATGAATTTCAGGGAAATAATACAAGACTGTCATTTATTAAGAATACATATTGTTGCGTACTTGGGGGTCCGTAAGTTGTCCGAGAATGAAAGGCGAAACTTGCAAAAATTCAGTAATGTAGTCACAGAAAGTTCCAGAAAAATACAGGTCTATAAACCAAGTATCAGCTTCAAATCAGCCAGTAAACACAGCTTAAACAACAGCCGTTAACAGCAAAACAACAGTACAAACTGTTTAGCAATAACACATAAAGGAAGTCTCATCCAAAGAGACTCACAGCAAAGCAAGCATTTGACGAAACTGACACAGATCTGACACTGACCGCCTTGGTGAAGAAATGCTCCTTTTATACTTTTCTATCGAACACAGACTGTTCTGGAAAATTCTCGTATCTCATAATGAGATTAGAGCTTCCATATTTGGTATATCCCTAATAAGGATTTTCTCGCCAAGGTCGCCAAAAATAGCCAAGGAGGGAAATAGTCGCCAAATTTGGCGCCAAATCCATTTCTTCCCTTATAGTAGCTTTTTTAAGTGTTTTTAAGGGAAAATTAGGCGATTTTACGCTAAAACGACTAGAAATGCACAAAGTTAGCATTTTATTAACTTTACTAAACCTTTTGAAAGAATTTATACAAAAATAAATGCGATTATTTACAATTCTGTAACACTTTATAGGATATACAAATAGAGATGCAGCGGGGGGTTGAGGGGGGCGGCAGCCCCCCTCAAGAATGTATCTGATTATGGTAACAAGTCGATAGAATCAATATATACAATTATATAATAAGGAATAAATAAAAATGACCTATTGAATAATGTCTGATGTAAATAGGACGTTGAGGCTCCTGATCTGCAGATCCACTAGTTAGAAAGAATTAAGGAGATGGTGGACGTTATTTTATTTATTTATTTTATTATTATCTTAATCAGAATAATGAATATTTGCATACCCGCGCATTGAAATATAATAACATTAAGTACATTAAAGGTTTTTCGAAAACATTTTAAATTAAAAGAATAAAACTTATTTTTCATTTTATTTTATTTTTATTTATTTATTATTTTATTTATTTATTTTTCAATCACTCTCTGCTAACTAGTTTTTTTATTTCCCCTCTCGATTTTACATAATTATAGTTTAAAAATATATTACAAACTAGAAGACTTTGCCTGCTTCGCTAGTCACTAAATTTAATGGAAACTTTTCTATACAGCTTTATAAAAATAAAATAAAATACTGAAATTGCATAAAAGCTCGCTTCAGGTCCCTGCTGCATTCGGCAGAGATTTGGTCATCCGCTGAAACTTGGGCACCTCTCCCTATTACCAGTGCCAATAGTTTACAAAGGAGCTTCCATTTAGTTGCTTATTATATAACAGTTTCGAAATAGATAGTATCGAAAAAATTGGAGTATCCCTTTTATATTTGAATCCCAGTTACATGGGAACAACACTATACGTGGTGCCCATAATATTTACTTTTACGTTATTTCCTATGTTTATTTTGCTTATCCAATCAACCATAAAATGACAGCAATTTCACGCCAAATATTGCAATATGCTATGACCGGCTACGTCTGTCGCATGAGACAATTTTTTGTGGTTATATATATTTCATGGTTTGTAAACCTAATTATAGTACAGCCATAATATATTTCTCTTTGATGACTTTTGAATTTTTGCCACCATTTTAGACTTATTCCCTTGTAACAATAAGACTTAATCCCTTATAACAATATGCTATGAGCGCTATTTCTGCCGTATTTTAGACAACTAATCATTTTATTTTTATATTTATTTCCCATTAAACATTTTTATATTTATTTATTTATTTAAATATTAATTTGAATTAATCAAATATTTCTGTTCGACAGCGTACAAGTGCAGTAACACACAGAGGCTCATTTGTTTGTATGATAAGTTAGCATAGTGATTATTAATTAAAAAAATAAATAAATAGGTAACCATTATCGTGCTACACAACTTTATCATGTCGCTCCATTGGCGGCTTTTGAATTTTTGTCGCCATATTAGCGATGGATTTTTTTTTTTTTTTTTTTTTTTTTTTTTTTTATGAAAAGGGGAAGACTATTTTGCTAATAATTTTATCAGACACCTTTTTGTTTATACATAAGAATCCTTCATATTCTGCTTATATTTTTAATGGTTTTTAGATTTAAAATAGTGCTTGTTGAAATAAATTTGCTATCTTTAAAACTGCATTTTTCTGTAAACTTTCTATAAAAATAAACCACTTATGTTTTTATTTTTTTGATGCGCTACTTAGATTAAAATGGCTGTTGCTATATTAAACTTCTTGTCGAAAAACGTTCGGTGTACTTCAACACCAAAATTTAAAAAATCGCCCAGCAGGATCTATTAATGAAACTGATAAAATTAAAAATATGGTTCATAGACTTTAAATAATCTATTAAAAAAAAAAAAAAAAAAAAAAAAAAAATTAAAACCCAAATTCTTAATGTATCATATCACATATCACATAAGTCTTTTCGAAGTTAGAATAAAATTTAATTTGAAAAAAAAAAAAAAAAAAAAAAAAAAAGTAGCCTTTTTGTTTATTAACCAAAAAAATTGATGAAATTTGAAATGCAAGTTGGTCTTGTGGGGTACAGGCTCTATATTATACTTTTGTGTTCGTGAAAGAAAATTTAAAAAAAAAAAAAAAATTGAAAATTGGAATTTTTAATCCCACTTCAAAAACGTGTGACTTAATGTGAAGCAGATTTTTTTTTCTCCTAACAGTTTCCATACAATATTCTGCTATTATCACCTAAAATTCATACTTTAGTTAAGCTGTTTAATCCAAAGGATTCACAAAATTATTCCCTTTCCTTTGGTACCTTATTTGTAACGATACGACTGATATTTCTAATTTATTTTCCTCATTTTAAATAAATACTCTTTTTTTTTTTTCTGTCGGAAAAAAAAAAAAAAAAAAAAAAAAAATGGCAACAATTAAATTATGGATAAAATTTAAATAGGGCTTATTTATCAGAAATTAGAAGGTTATTATTTTCACATTTTAATTAATCAAGAAAAAACTAATTAAAAATTCGAAAATCGGGCTTCGAGGTGCATCAGGAGAGGTCATTATGAACCTCCATGCAAATGTATGTAGCTCTGCGATCAACCGTTTTCCTAAAAGGATCTGGATATAAATACACAATGACACACACACACAAACAAACATCTTATTTTATTATATGTATAGATATACTTTGTGGATTCAAAGGCAATTTTTAATATTTCGTGGTATCTCACAAATCAAGTTTAACACTATACCGCGCTTTAAAAATTGAAATTTGATGTAATATAAACGCTACGCGCCAATGCAATATAGCCAAATAATGTACTATACAAAATGTGTTACACACGGATAAACACAACAGTGTAATTGTGTTCAGGATATTTGTAAATACGTAGCTCATCGAAAACAGGAAGAAAAAAAAAAAGTTGTTAAATACTGTTTTTTTTTTTTTTTTTTTTTTTTTTTCAATTTAAATGACAAAAATGATTTAATTTATTGTTCCAAGTTGATAACACTATTATTTATTTTAAAATAATAATAAATAAATAGAAATGCGTTAAGTTTTTTTTAACCTTATTTAATTTAGAATTCCGTTACAAATTTTATATTTCTATGTCTGTCTCTTTTAAACTGTTCAGAAAAATAACAAAATTTTAAAATAAATAAGTAATATGCATAAAGAAAGGTATATATCTGTGCCTGTGTGTTTTACAAATATACGAATTTAAATAACCAGAACGAATATAAATTGTAAATAAATAAACAAAAATATTGTCTTAATTAACCGAATATTTGCCAGGTCGTGTAGCAATCAAAACAGGTAATTTTCGGTAGTTAATTAAACAAATGAATTTTCCTTTAATTTGGTTTTATTCTTTGTATCACTGTATACAAAATGATATTTAATAAAAGCCAGCCGGATTTTTTTTAGCCTGGCTAAAATCCGGCAGCTCTGGCTCAGGGTTGGCATGATTTAAATCTAGATTTAAATCAGCTGATTTAAAAAAAAAAAAAAATCATTTGATTTAAATCAATTTTTTTTTTTTTTTAATGTTGGAAATTAGTCAGCAGAGAAATAAGATGTACTAATGTAGGTGTAGTAAGAAGTAGGTGTAAATAAGTAGCAGGTGTTTTTCTGGTATTTCCAGGATTGCTATTACTTATTCCAGTAGATGTAAGGTGGAATTCTTATGTTGATTGCTTTCAATCATACATAAAAAATTGGTCAAAAATAGCAAAAGTATGTGAAGAGCACCGAGAAAATATAAGTTCTGATATCAAGAAAACAGTAATGGACTTAAATAGTAAAAAAAAAATGCAGAGCATATGATTGAAGTTTTGAAACCCATTGCTTGTGCCCTAGATACAATCCAAAAAGAGGATTGTTCCCTTGCGGAATGGACATATCAATGGAAAATTTTGGGTAAAAAGTTAGAAAATGTATTAGATAAAGATAGAATTACAAAATTTAAAGCAAGATATGAACAAGCTGTTACAATGGCTGTCATTTTTCTGGAGTTCAGGGCATTTAGTACAACTCCCTCAAAAATAAAGGGACTTTAGGGACCAAAATTGAAAAAAAAGGGACTTTAGGGACTTATTTATTTTATGCTTAAATATCTGTAATATACATATATACACGTTCTTTTATGATCTCCTATCATGTATGAGCCAAGTGTAATGCCCAAAATCAAAAATTTAAAAATATACACAGCCAGTGTCAAAAGAATTCATACTCTTTTGGTTTTGTTGAATATCTTAAGATACAGGCATTGAGTTATATGAGCCATGAGACTCTTGGTCCTCCAATAATTTCTATGATGAGCACTCACTTTTACTGCTCTTTATGATACAAAATGAAAAGTTTTAAATTTTACATTTAAAGCTGTGTTTGGCAAATAGAATATACATATTTTCCCATTAATTTATTGTCTTCAAAATTTGTTATCCTGAGTGTGTGGGAGGGTCAACAAGAGGAACAGTCTATTACCTACTCAAGGTGCCTAGAGTGTTTTGCCCTCCATGGGGATCCAGTTTAAGGGATTTTAGCCTGTATTTATGTGAGTTTCAGTGAAAACCAAATTTTCAAATAGCTGGGGAAGGCCCACAAGTGTAACCCGAATCTGGCATTTTTTATCAACTAGGTTTCAGATGAGAACTTTTCAGCCACTGGAGTGGTTTGTTGCTTCAAAAATCTTTTTTGTAAACAACCTAAGAAAAACCATACTAACTATTAAAAGAATTTAGCTCTAAGGTCATTTTTTGCACAATAGGGCAAATTGAACTAAGATGTGCAAAGAAAAAAATGCACAATATGCTGCAGGTGCAGTCTGAGTTTTGCAGTAACTATGCTATATGCAACTGTCATGAACTGCTGCAAATAACAGAAAAAAGTATATGTCTATAAAAGTTTGAAAGTCAGACAAAACATGTAATGCATTTCATGATGTGACCAAAAAAAAAAAAATAATAATAATAATAATAATAATCATGACATTTTGATTAAAAGGTACAAGCCCACTTCATTCTGTGTTGCTAACAAAGTTGGATATTAGCCAAATAAATAATGCAATTCAAAGCTACAAGTGAAAATAAGAATCATACCAACATCGGCTGCCACTACAGGGTTTAACCTGAGTTCATAATTTTTTTTTACTGAATAAGCTAAAAAATGCCACAATACTATTAGGCTTATGATACCTGTTCGTATGCTATTATAGATGTCTCTTTATGTTACATATTTCTTTTCCAAATTAAGTTTTAAATTTTATAATGACATCTTTTAAAAAAATCTGAAGTGGCTTCCATGGACATTTTGAACATTTAATATAGTTACTGGATGTTTAAACAAATTTGAACCGCTGAATATTTCGGTAAATAAATAAAAGTGAACATGATGTCAGTATGTTTTAATTCCCAAATTCATATATCCGTCAATGAACATACAAGTAATACATCTGAAATTTTTAGGCATCCCTGTAAAAGAAAATAAATAGTAAACATGCAATTTCGGTAATTTTGTAGGAATATTCTGAAATACATATTAGTTTCACTTCATACTTTTAAATAACTTAATTTGTTTTAAGAAAATTAGTCCCCACAGGATGTGACATAAATAAAATCTTTTATACTTCTCGATAAAAGAACTATGCGTAATATGCCCATCATTTTATACAATGATCATACATTAGTAAAACAATGAAATGTATATCAGTGTTTTTTAACACTTTCCAATAAGATTCAAAAAGACTTCAGTTTGTCTGTCTGTCCGTATTCTATTTCCCGTAAATATTCATGGAATTTCTTGAAACTGATATGTGTTATTCAAGTTCACTATCCCATATTCCCTATTAAAAATGGAGTAAATACCTCTACTGGTTTGTGTACAGGGGCACTCAAAAGTATTCCAAAGCATTGCATTCTATGAAAGGTATTACAATAAACCTGATTTTAATATACTTTACAAAAATCTTAATGAAATTAAAATATGTTATTCATGTTCACTATCAGATGTTTCCCACTAAAAATAGAGTAAATACCAATAATGATTTGTGTACAAGAACACTAGAAAATATGCCAAAGCATTCATTCTATGAGAAGTATTTCTATAAACCATACAGGCACACACTACCACTTGGCACAAATCTTAATGAAATTGAAATATGTTATATGTACAAAAGAATGTTTTCTACAGAATGTAGTACGAATAACAATAAAATTTAAAGAGACTATAAAAATATACAGTTACATTAAGGACTATTTTTGAAAATTTGCTGCAATTACACTTTTGTTTACCTCAAGCATTTTTAACACTTTCTAAAAAATTTTAAGTATAAATAAGATTTGAAATAATGTATTTGTCTGCCCGGCTGTCTGTTTGTCTATGTCTATCTGCTCGACTCCAGTGTTCATCAATATTTTCAGATTTTCTTAAAAATGATATATGTTATTCAAGTTCATTATGTAATGTTCTTTATTTAAAATAGCATTAATGAGTCCTGCACAACTTGGTTTGTATACAGGGACATCCCCCCCCCCCCCCGAAAAAAAAAAAAAGCCAATACATTGCTTTTTAGGATAGCCATTTTTATAAATCACATTTTAATAACTATCTACTGCAAAAATCATAAAGAAGTTGACATTTATGTGAATATGATAAAATAATGTTTTGTACAGAATAATATGTTTAATCTTCAGATTTACAGGCCTACACTAAAATATTTAGATACATTAAGAGCTGCAATTAGAAATTAATGGCTACATTTCCATTTGTATTAAGCATTTTTAACACTTTCTAACAATGTTTAAGAGTGATATAGTTTACTTGTCTGCCTTTTCATTGTGTGATAACGTAGATAAAGAATACTGAAGGTTATAATGACACAACAAGTATGTACAATTGGAAAATGCTAATAATCAATGTGTACCACATGATTTTTTGTTCTTGTTTCTTTTTATTCTGTGTTAAAAATTTAACATTTTTTTTATTTTTTTTAATAACAGTTTAATAAAATGCTTCAGCAAAAAAAAGCAAAAATTTCTTGTTTAATTTTCGCATTCTGTATACAGGTTATGCATTTTGCTTTCACAAAATGCATAACATGTGGAAAATGTGCAAGTGGAAAATGTGACTGTAGTGGAAATCCTATACCATTAACACTTTATGGGGCCATCCCTGGCCTTGATGACTGCTCAACAGTTGGGCATTGAGATATTTTTGGATATGTTCATTTAGTATTAAGAAGCATTTCATTGTACCAAATTTTGATATTTGTTCCCTTAACTGCGTTAAAGGTACCAGATTTCCATTCAGACTTAAATCTAAACTATTTATTAGCAGGCCAAAGCAAAGTAGCAATGTTACGGTACCAGGGGTCGACACAGGTTTTAATTTTTGGGGCCCATTTTTGTGAAATTTTTATCTATTTTTGTGAAATTTTGATTATTTTTGCGAAAAAAATTATTACTGTATGAAACCTTTCATTTTAGCAATTACTCTATCTGATGTTTAATATCAAGTTAATAGCATTTCACTGAACCAAGTATAGATACTCATTAAAATTAATACTGGAAACATAGAAAAATTTTACAAAATTATCATTTTTAAAAAACAAAATCTTATGAAAGGGATTTTTTTATAAATCTAAATTTTGTGAAGGGGCCTATTTTATAGATTTGAATTTTGTAAAGGAACTCATTTTAGAAATTTGAAAAGGGGCAGCAAAAGGGTCCCAATTTTTGCTTGGATCGATCCCTGGGTACTGCAACATATATATATATATATATATATATATATATTTTTTTTTTTTTTTTTTTTTTTTAACCTAAAGATATACATATCTTTGCTAGTCATCAGAGTTGAATTTGTAACTGGGCTCGGCTCATTACTGAACTGAAAATAATCGAGCTTCTGACCTAATGCATGCAGTACAACTAACTGTGGTATTGCACTATGCAATGGTGAGAGGACAGTTAGCACAATGACCTCTTTAATCTTAGCCTTTGCTTCCTCCATGGCCCATTTGCTGAATTATCTATGAATATTAGTGTCCCTGTTACACATCAGATAACTGACTGCCAAAAGTTAGTCATTTCAGTATTCTGTAGATAATATAAAGTATGTGCCTAAGCAATTTCATCACATTTGAATGTTTTTTTTTTTTTCCCGGCATACCCAAAAAATCTTAAGATTTTTGATAGGCAAAGAAAAAAAAGGGACTTAGGGACCATTTTGCCAAAAAAAAAAGGACTTTTTGGGACCTAAAATAAATTAAGGGACTTTTAGGGACTTTAGGGACCACACTAAATGCCCTGGGAGTTTTATTAAGTCCCTCTGTTTTAAATCGAAAGGAAATTTCACTTAGTGTAGAGGAAAATAATGAAGGTTTGGCGTTCATTAAAGAAAATTGTCCAAATCTTCTCACCACTGTAGCACATTTTCAAGCAAAAAATGGCCCATTCCAAAAATTACCATTGCTCGAGAAAAAAGTTTCAGATATTGTGGCAAATTATGATTGGTGGAAGTCCTTTTATGTAATGGGAGGTAAAGAGAAAATCAACGAAAAAGAAATTGAATTTATTTACCAAATAACAACAGCCGTGGCTTCATCTGCTGGAGTAGAAAGACAATTTTCTTCTTTTGGACTAGTTCATTCAAGCCTTCGTAATAAATTAGGAGTGGACAAAGCTTCTAAATTAGTGTTTTGGTTCAAACAATTAAAACCCTGATTTATTTCTATTTGCTTAAAAAATATTGATTTAATTGTGATTTTTATCCCTTAATAAATAGCTTGCATTAAATGAATATTTAATTTGTTTTTTAAATTTTACCATTTTCTATTCATTTACAACATATTTAAGTTTACTTCTTATTTAGTGTGCACAATTCAATTACAAAATAATGGAATGGCTTTAGATTAAAGCCTAGATGTTTAATTTTTAGTACCAATCAGTAACTAGAATATAGTATTTCCTTAACTATATAATTATTTCTTATATTATTTTTATAAATTATAAATATTATTTATTCTTTTTTAGTTAATTATTATAAAAAACTGCTCCATGTATTGTAAAAACATAAAAACACAATAATTAAAAATAGAATTCTAGAAAAAATCAAATAAATCCGATTTAAATAAAAAAAATCAATTTTTTTTTAATTAAAAAAAAAAAAAAAAAAAAAAAAATTATGATTTTTTCCAACCCTCTGGCTAGAGCTGTCATAAATTTTTTTGTCACACACATACAGACAAGTTAAAATGCAGTTTGACAAATGTGAACAAAAAAAAAAAAAAAAAAAAAAAAAAAAAAATCATGTTCTGGACCTCTCAAACTGTGTAGATCCATCAAAAACCGTAAGTCGAAAATATTTATAAATCCCCTTTTTATTGAATATAGAGAAAAGTAATGTAAAGTTGGATAAAATAATGATTAATGTGAATCGTCTTTTAAACTAAAACAAAATAACAAATTCCATTCCTAAGGATAACAGGGAGTTACTTACCCGATAACATATTTCTTCAGTGATAACTAAAGTCATGCCAAATAAATACCAACGTGTTATTCGATGACAGACATCTCCCATAACTTACAGGTGGCGTAAAGAATAGGGCTGTTGTTTTGTCACTGTTAACATGTTAAATCACGTACACGTACACCATAAGGATTAGGCGATCTCTATTTTTGGGACAGAAGAGCATTGATATTTATTTAACGAGAATATGTCTAAAGGGGAAAGGCGAGCCACTTCAAATGTCGACTCTTTTTTTCTAGAAAAATTCTGAAGAACTAGTATGTTGTGGCCACTACAAGATTTTCTCCTATAGCTTCCTAATATAAATTCACGAGGTATGAATTATTTATTAAAATTATGTTCCATGATGTCATGAATGTAGAGAATTTACATCTCGCAGAAGCATAATACTAAAGACAAGTACAGACATCTGCGACATTTTTTTTTTTCTTTTTTCCCTCCCCTAAGTTTATTTTTCTTTCTTTCGTGTTTTTTTTTTTTTTTCCCCAGTCGAAAAAAATTGATAACTGTTTTAAATTATCACAGATCTATGGTTCAATCACTCGTTTTAAAAGACACTGAAATTATTTTGAAAGATACCCATATTGAAAATTTTTACCCCATTTTTTTCCCCTAGTTTGCTACTATTATTATCAATACTTTTTATTAATTTCATAATCAATCGTTGAAAAAATTCTCATTATGTACATATATACGAAATTCTGTCCAATAGTGTTATATTAAAAAGTTATGAAAATACGGGATAACAGCGTCACCTGTTGAGTGATTGATCCTCAAACGTCTTCAGTGCATATAAGAAATAGGACAGGCGTGCTCTTATATATAGGATAGGGATCGAATTTTGATCAACCAACAGAATCACGCGGAATGTGGGGGATTGGGCAATAGGAATTTAAGAAACACTAGTTGTGAAAAATATAGAAGAAATTAAGAAAATGTAGACTGAATGTAAAATTTCCAACAATCAGACAAATGGGGTACAGCAAAATCACAATTACCAATATCTTTATGATTTTTGTACATGTAAAAAGCTTCAAAGAAATCGAGATCGTGTGTGGATTTAGGTCTGCAAACTATTTTAGCTGAATCAAATTATGGTTTTTCTCCCAGCATTGCTTCAAAATAGCTGATTTACTGGTTTCTTGCTTACGGACGAAATTAATATGTTCTTTTAGACGGAATTTAAGACTGCGTTTGGTTTGGCCAATGTATGATAAACCACACTGGCAAAAAATGCTATAGATTCCCCATGAGTTATGCATATCTATAGAAAAGGTGAGTTTATTGGAAGGCGAAAAACTTGTTTTAAAATCATATTATTTGAGAATTTTTGTTATGGCATGACTGGATTTAGGAAAATGGGATAAAACAATACTGATATTAGAACAAACTGATTTCGAAGACGAAGTACGCGGAGAAGTTGTAATTTTTGGATAGTTTTATCTATAATGAAAGGGTTACAACCTCTGTCAATTGCTGTGGCTTGCAGATATTTGATTTCAGAGTTAATAAAACAGGAACGGAACAAATATTAAAGGCACTGTTAACAAAAGTATAGAAAGCTGAAATTATCGTGTAAAATCTTTCCTTTTAGCAGTCGCTCTATATAATGTTTAGTATCAAGTTAATAGTGATTTATCAAACTAAGTATAGATAGTTATTAAAGCATAAAGATAATACTTAAAATATGGGGAAATTTTAATAAAAGATTATTTGCATAAAACGAAATTTTGTGGAAGATCCGTTTTATGAAATTGAATTTTGTGAAAGAGTCCTTTTCTTGAAGTGCAATTTTGTGAAGGAGCAGCTAATGAGCACCAATTTTTGCCTGAATCGAGCGCTGCAAAGTTGAATTACATTTTGATTAAAAAAAAAAACTTTGATGCTTAGTACGTATTTTTTTCATTACATTCCCAGCTAAAAAAAAATCTCTAGCATGTCTGCAAAAAATAAATAAAACGTGCAGATATTTGTAAAAATTCTGCAGATTCTTTGAAGACATTAAAAAATTGCATTTAATCTTCAATTGATTCTGCAGAGTTTTTGGAGATTTTCATATCATCATTAAAGTTCACCAACACAATGCAGATATTTTGAAGACAAACAAAAAAAAACCTGCAATCTATCTTCAATTTAATTTACAGATTTCAAAACACCATTCAATTTCACCAACAATATGCAGACAAAAGAAAATCTGAATTCTATCTTCACTTTAATGAACAGATTTTCATATCATGATTAAATTTTAATAACAAAATGCAGACATTTCAAAGAAAAAAAAAAAAAAAAAAAAATCTGCATTCTATCTTTAATTCGGTTTTTAATTTTTTGGAAGATTTTTATAACATCATCAAATAATAATATCCAAAGAATTTTTACTTCCATTACCCGACTAACATAGGTAATGGAAGTATTGTATTCGGTCCAAAAATTCGATATCGAAATTTTACCTAGTTTACATGTTTTAAGGTCTCCTGAGTCCAAAAAAGTGGTTTTTGGCAATTGTTCAGTGTATGTGTGTATGTGTGTGCGTGTATGTGTGTGGGGAATCTTCTGACTATCATATCTCCGAAACTAATAAAGATAGAACTACGAAACTTCAGAATTGAGACAGGTCTGGTAAACAAGTGAATTTTCCAAATTTTGGTGAAAACTGGGAAACCGGAAGTGGGACATCGGAAACCGGAAGTAGGACTATAAGTCCGTATCTCAAAAAACGGCTCTAACGATTTTCTTCAAAGTTTCTCTGTAAACACTCTATTAGATGGCTTTTCGAAAGATATAATTGGTTAGTTGAGGAAAATTGATAGGCACCCTGTATAAATAGCTGAAATTCAGGTTTTGCAAGTGCGTTTCTTTGAAAACGGCTGTACGTATTTTTTTTTTTTTTTTTTTCAAACTCGCCATAATAACTCCCTTTTATATATACTTTTGTATGTAATTATTGTTTTCCGGTCATTAATTGAATATGCCAAGTTTTGAGTTGGTATCTCAAAAACGGCTCTAACGATTTTCTTGAAAATTGTTACCTAAAACCATTTTAAATATGCTTTATCATGTATTACGTGGTTATTACAGGAAAATTAACAGTCATCCTGATAAGGTAGGTTATTACTATCTGTTACTAAATTAAAATAAATAAATAAATAAAATAAATAAATGAATAAATAATTGCAAAGCTGTGATTTAAAATTTAAAACAGTAGTAGATTTTCAAAAATATTGAGATATGTATAACATGTTACAAAATTTATTGTATGGAATATTGGTAAAAGTAAGCTGTTTTTTTTTTTTTTATTTTTTTTTTATTGTTAGTATCATTAATATCATTTTTTAATTTATATCATTAATATCATTTATTATTATTATTATTTATTAATGATAATATTTATTATCAATAATATTATTTATAAATTCATAATTTGTATTTTAAAAAAATCTTATTTTGTCACTTACAGAGGTCGAATTTAAATAATTTTTGAATTATTTATTTAATGTAGCAGCAATTGTTAAAAAAGGAAAAGCAATTAATTAGTACAAATGTTACCCTTAAAGCTCGAAATTCGTTAATGTGAAGATTAACTAAAATGCCCTGTTAAATTGCGGAATCAAGAGTTTTCCGCATTTAAACTATATAATCTGCACATTAGTGGCTTCTGTATCAGTTCTTCAATTTCCTGTTTCGACATTTACTATGACGTCAAACTGTCAGGTGATCCAGATGCGCGAATAAGAACAAATGAGCTTCAAACTTCAAACCGAAACTTTTAAACGTTTGCTACTGCTTCCGCTAAATGGATTGTAACGTAAACTCGTAAATTGACAGTAAAGTAATCAAGAGATCTTGATTTGTAATTTGTTACACTGTAAAAAAAATATTTTGATTTTCATATTTCTGTGAATAATTAAAGTGAAATAATGCCATGCAATTATGTACTTTCTATCTGCCATTCATTCAAACGAAAAAAAAAAAAGGACAGCTGATTTTTGTTGCGACATTAAAAAAAAATGGCGCTTTAGTTCCATATTTATAAAGTCTAGATAGGTAAGTTTGCTAATACTTACTGAAAACTTTAAATTTTCTTAGGTTGTACTTTAAAGTCTATGTAGCATTGTTATATTGACATTGTTAATAATATGTATCACAAATTAGCATTCATTTATGTCTATTTCCCAATATCCTTATTCTTTATTTATTTATTTACTTTTTTTTTCTGCGTTACTTAAATATATGCTATAAAAATATTACGAGTACGTATATATATATATATATATACTGTTTGTTTATTTTATTTTCATATCATCGTAGTTCGTAAATTGTTAGAACATGTATTTACAGCTATAGCTTAAAAAAAAAAAAAAAAAAAAAACTTTCAACAACTACGTTAATAATAATAATAATAATTTAATCTTAATAAAATGTGACGCAGCATTTTTACTTTCTCTTACCCATAAGGTAGAGAAAGTATTGTTTTAGGGTAAAATTTTCGAAAGTGAGTCTTTGTTATATTTACATGTTTTGAGGTTCCCTGAATACGAAAATCATGTTTTTAGCGAATGGTCTGTGTGTCTGTTATAAGCTATCTCAAGAACAAATAGTAGCAGAATTTTTAAACTCGGTATTCTAAATGTGTATCATATAGGGATGCTACAGTAAGATTTTCGTTGAGATGAAGCAAATGGTTCGTGTACAGGGACACTCAATAGTATTCAAATACATTACGTCTGTGGGGAAAATTGCAGGTAAGTAGAGTTTAACATCTATAGACTGCACTAAATCAAATGAAACGAAAAAATATTTTATGTACTGGAGATAGTCAACTGGGGAAAAAATTTTGTGTATGTAGGAGCATCGCCTCCCCCCCCCCCACCCATGAGGGGAGTAAATTTTTATGATGGGTATCTTTCAAAAGAGCTCGCCAATACCTTTAAAGCGAATGGTTGAACTATAAATCTGTGATAATTTAAAACAAAATTATCGATTTTTTAACCTTTAACGGAAAAAAAAAAAAAAAAAAAAAAATAGATTTTTTTTTTTTTTTTTTAAATATTAAGATTAAAATGGAAGCTTTTTTTTTTAACATTTAGTGTTATACTACTTCTCTAATATGGAAATCCTCTGCATTATCATAAAAGATAATTTTTTTAAATTTTAATAACAGAATTATTTTTTTAATAACCGAATTAAATTCTACATAAATGTAGGTGCATTAATGAAACGGGGTGCAGAAATAATTATCATATAAAACTTTTCCGAAGCCTAATTTGATTTGTTTAACATAGGTTTACATAACAGTACTTGTTATCTTACCTCTTAATCTCCAATCTGTATTTATAGTATTAAATTTCACGGTAAGAGAAAGTCGTGTGAGTGACACACCAGATTATTTACTTTCTCTTACCCATAAGGTAGAGAAAGTATTATTTTAGAGTCAAATTTTCGAAAGTGAGTTTTTGTTATATTTACATGTTCTGAGGTCCACTGAATACAAAAATCATGTTTTTAGCGAATGGTCTGTCTGTGTGTGTCTGTCTGTTATCAGCATATCTCAAGAACAAATAGAAGCAGAAATTCCAAACTTGGTATTCTAAATGTGTATCATATAGGGATGCTACATTAAGCTTTTCGTTGAGATTCAAAAGTATTCAAATAAATTACGTCTATGGGGGAAATTGCAGGAAAGTAGAGTTTACCATCTATAGACTGCACAAAACCAAATGAAGCGAATATATATTTTTTGTAATAGAGATGGTCAACTGGGAAATTTTTTTTGTGTATGTAGGAGCCTCGCCGGTGGAAGTCCCCCCTCGAGGGGAGTAAATTTTCATGATGGGTATCTTTCAAAAGAGCTCGCCAATACCTTTAAAACGAATGGTTGAATCATCGATCTGCGATAATTTAAAATAAAGTTATGAAATTTTTTCATTTTTACCAAAAAAAAAAAAAAAATTTAATGTAATATTGAGAATATTGAACTTTTTTTGATTTTTAGTGTTATACGACTTCTCTAATATGAAAATCGTCTGCATTATCATGGAAGATATTTTTTTTTAAATAATAATTTTAATAAATTATTTTTACTGAGTGAATTTGTATAGGAAAATATAGAAGAAAGTCATGTGGTGGCTACAACACACTAGTTATTTGTTGTTAGTGGATGTGCTTTACTAATTAATTTACCATTTCCAGAAAAGTTGTTAAGGAATTGTAATAAATTCCTCATAGAGATATGGTAAATAATGTATGTTTTAAGCTAAATATTCATCGCTTGTTTTTTGTTATATATACACATTCTGAGACTTCCTGATTACCGTAGTCAAGTTTGTTAACGTTTGATCTTTGTCTGTGTCTCTTAGAATAACTTAAAAACGAATAATTTCAGGAGATCCAAATGTTGTATTTTGAAGTTAATAATAGAAGTTTGTTGCGGGAAAAGTTTGATCAAGATTGAAAAGTTTCAATGAATGTTGCGTGTAAAAATTGTCTCTATTATTTTAAGTAAACTTTTAATTTTAATAACGGAATTAAATTCTATATAAATGTAGGTGCATTAATGAAACGGGGTGTTGACCACAGAACTAATTATCCTATAAAACTCTTCCGAAGCCTAATTTGAATTGTTTAACATAGTTTTACATGACAGTACTCGTTATCTTACCTCCTTATCTCTAACCTGTATTTATACTATTAAATTTCAGGGTTAGAGAAAGTCGTGTGAGTGACACACCAGATTATCATTTTTCTTTTTATACGTTACTATTTTTCGTTAAAAAGATATTAAATATTTCATTTTAATTTTACAAGTATTAAAATCAGCAATTTTGTATAATGTAGAGCCATTTTAAATATTTCTTTTTAGCAGTAGAATGAATGTAAAGTGGTATGTGGATTTACTACTTTTCATTTTTATTTATTTATTTTGAGATTGAAGATATTTTGTTTATTTACGCGATAAATAAGTTTGCAGGTGTGAATTTACCCCCGATATTTTGTTTATTTACGCGATAAATAAGTTTGCAGGCGTGAATTTACCCCCATTTTATTTATTTATTTTGCAAAGATATTTCATAAATACGGAAACTAGACAAAAATTTTGTAGAAGAAAAAGTTTAGAGTTAGAAGTAGCAGAAGAAATAATGCGAATATTCAGATATGACGAGAAAGACAGGATTAGTTGGACTCATTTGCAGATAATCATTATTTATTTAAAAAAAAAAAAAAAATTATATGTGTAAATGAGTTTTCTTGATGCTTCATTTCTGTCTGCCTGCTAACTTCTAAGCTGAAGAAAAGTAATACATGAGGTGTGTAAACATTTTTGTTATTATTATTATTATTATTTTCTGAAGCAGTTATAAACATGTTTATATAAAGAAAAAAAATGTTAAATAAATATTTAAATCGAGGATATGCGATTTACGTATTTTAAAAAAGTATGTTTCACTTATGTTTTAAATTTGAAATATATTAAAATTTCTTTTTTGTTATTATTATTATCATCGTTATTATTTTGTTAAACAAAGTGATTTTTAGGCATTAAAAAAAATTTCACATTTATTAGGAATAATTAATGGAGAAAAAAAATATAATTTTCATTATTTTTGGAAAAAAGAAAAGTGATATATTTTACAATTGAATGTTTAATTATAATAATATTCGATAAATAAATTTTGAAAAATTTATCTCGTCTTTTTTTTTTTTTTGTTGTTGTAATATTATTCTAATTTACTTATTTTTTGAATTCAATATGTTCTTTCTGCACATTCAGTATGTTCGTTTATATTTTTAATATGATATAAATTATACTAAATTGTCTTTGAAAATAAGAAATAAAATATTTACAAACATAGTTTTTTATTTTTTTTATTTTTCATGTATTACAGTAAATGTGACTTACATTTAACATGCTTTATTTTTTATTTTCAAAGATTAATTTAAAAAAGATCTAAAACTTCTACAGTTTATATTTTACAGGAATAAGAACTCGTGTGAAAAAGTCAAATTCAAGTTATTATATTTCGGGATGCATCTGTGTTTACTATACAATATTTTTTGCTAATAATTATGCAAAAATTATTAACTTTTTTTTTTTTTTAATTATTAAATTTGATGTTAATATTTTCGACATTTGATGTTAATATTTTGCTACACAGGTGCAGATGATAGTCTGAAGGTACTAAAACTTTTTAACCAACGTTACTTTTAGGCTTTTAATCCTGTGAATCTTTCGCTCAGGACCCCCCGCATCCTCAGATAGGGAAGACCTACACAGTCGACGTAGGTTCTTGGAGTGCTTTTTCTCTCAGTGTTTGTCGCTATCTTCGATGGGGAAACGCCCATGCTGTCTACGTTGGCTTTACTAGGCTCGTTGCCAGCATTCAGAGAATTAGTATTTTTAATGATTTAAAATTTTTATGATAAAAACCATAAGTTGGGTTTTTGTAGTCCGATTTTTTTTTAAGTAATTGAATATTATGTTCACATTTTCGGTCTGAGCGTTATTTTTAGCTAATGCTGTGGGTAGTATATTTTTCTTAAACTTAATGTTTGAGAAAGTGCTTTATTCTGCTACTAATTTTTCGCTTGTTATGTAACAAGCGAAAATTTAGTAGTATAATAAATAAAGCACTTTCTCAAATATTAAGTTTAAGAAAAATTTACTACCCACAGCATTAGCTAAAAACGCCCAGACCGAAAATATTAACATAATATTCAATTACTTAAAAAAAAAAAAATTGCACTGTAAAAACCCAACTTATGGTTTTTATCATAAAAATTTGAAATCATTAAAAGTACTATTTTTGTGAATGCTGGCAAACGAGCCCAATAAAGCAAACGTTGACAACATGGGCGAAACAACATGACCCCATCGAAGAAGCGACAAACACTGAGAGAAAAAACACTCCAAGAACCAGCGTCGACTGTGTAGGTCTTCCCTATGTGAGGATGTGGGGGCTCCTGAGCGAAAGATTCACAGGATTAAAAGCCTAAAAGTACCGGTTAAAAAGTTTTAGTACCTTCAGATTATCTGCACCTTTTTATATGCAGATTTTCTGCAGACAAATGTTCCAAATACCTTCAAATTGTCTGCAATGTTTCTTTTGCAGATTTTCTGCAGATAAGTTGTTCCAAATACCTTCAAATTCTCTTCAACTTTCTTTTGCAGAATTTCTGCAGATTTATTTTGTAGATTTTCTGCAAATAACTATGTTCCAAATACCTTCAAATGGTCTGCATTTTTTTTTTAAGATTTTCTGCAGACATTTTTTAGCTGGGTTCACTTCCTTGAAAATTATAGAAAATGGTAACGAATGATATTTTAATAAATATTTATATTTATCAAATGTATACCTAAGGGGGGGGGGGACAATTAAAAAAAAAAAAAAAACGCTTTTGGATCACATAACCAGGGTTCCATACAGGCAACAATTTAGGCTCTTTAGTGGGTCTTTTCACATAACTGAAATTTACAAAAACGGATCTTTCGAGAAATTTCGTTTTATAAAAATGAAACTTTTATAAAATTTGCGCTATTTTCAGTATAATTTTTAATGACTGCCTGTTATATTAATTAAAAAAATATTAAATTAATAAACATTATTAATTTGATATTAAGAGAGACTGCTAAGATGGAATATTTCAAAGAACAATTTTATTTTCCCCAAAAAATAGACCCGAAAAATTAAAATCTGATTCTACAGCGGTGATCAAAATTATAAGGACAAGGGAAAAAACGCCCATTCTTGGCTACAGTTGACTGAGAAATCATGCAAATGTCATGACTGGAAACGAATGATAAATGAAGCATTTCTTATTAGTTTTTATTGAAATACATGAAAAATTCATATTCATAAAATGTATTTTGGATTTAGGCAGCCATGCGATAAGGACAAAATTATAAGGACAACTGCATTTATGCATTCTAAAAAGCAAAATTCGTATGATTTTTGTTCTGCACATGGCGCTTCCAGATGTTACAAATGCTTAGTAAGCTACTAGCAACGTTGTATTCTATTTTTGCAGATATGCCATTAGGTACTAAACTTTCTGAATTTGACAAAGGGAAAGTGGTTACTTTTACACGTTCAGGACTTACTACAAGTCAAATTTTGACAAAGCGTAATAGATCGAAAACGGTCATTTATAACTTCTTAAAAATCCCGGCAAACATGAAAGGCAAAGGCATACAAGCAGGCCAACTTCTATTTCTGGGCATGAAAAAGAATGATAAAGGTCTTCAAAAAACAAACATCGATGGAAATTAAACGGGAATTAAGCTTGCAAAGCAGTTCTCGAACTCCTCGACGTGTTTTACCAAAAGTGAAAAATATTCATTACGGAAAAACCATCCTATATCACGACCGCCTGTTACAGGAGTTCACAAAAGACTGAGGGGGAGAGTTAAAAAAAAAAAAAAGTATTAATATGGGGAAAAAGGGGGATAATATTACTTTTCTGATGAGAAAAAGTTTAATTTGAATGCACCAGATAATTTTCGCTACTTCTGGTATTATTACCGTAAAGAAAAAGACATTTAATCAACGTGTACATTTGGAGGGGGGGGGGGGTCATTAATGGTCTGGGAAGGCTTCGCAACTGGCGGAACTACTCCAGTATAAGTTTTGTGCAGGGAAGAATGAATTCCGAGTGTTATGTTGATATATTGGGAGATAGTCTTTTACCGAAAATACCACTAATTACGAATGGAGATTATTTGTTCCAGCATGACAATGTCTCAGTACATGTTTCTTAGACTTCGAAATCATAGTTTGATGTTAACTGCGTGAAACTACTTGAACAGTCGGGAAGAAGCTCCGATCTAAATCCAATGGAAAATCTGTGAGGTATTTTGACACAAAAAGAATACAAAAATGGTATTCAATATCAAAACAAACAAGAACCCATGTCCTCCATTGAAATAGATAAAAATTTCCAAGAACGATCTGAAGGGACTGTCAAACTCCATCCATGGAGACAAGACTGATAAAAATTATTGAGAAAAATGGCGGAGATTATTGATTATTATTTTATTTTAGGACAAAACTTTTATTGTCCTTATAATTTCGTTCAGTTTTAGCAATGGCATTTTTTGTTAATTAGGTAGAACATCCATATTTTGCATTTTCCAATGTTTTGCATTCTACAATGATTTCTAGCATAAAAAAGAATATTATGTATAATTTTTTTTTACTTCAAAAATAAACTTTTTCTGTGCAATTTTCAGTTGTCTTTATAATTCTGACCACCACTGCACTCCTAATATCATTATATACCGAGTTCTTTCTTTCTTTTCTTTTTTTCTTTCAAAATAAATTAACTAATAAATAAAAGTAATAACATAACTACAATAACGATAAGCTTATGTTGATAAAACTATCATTTAGAAAATTCTACTAAAGATATTTCATCTTCTTTCTCTCTTTTCAAAGAGTTTTTAAAAAAAGAGAAAGAGAGAGAGGAAGAGTAGGAAAGATAAACGTCATCGAAACGAAAACAAAACTTTCAGAGAGAAGAGATTCTACTCTTCCTTCCCCTGAAAAGTTTTCTCCACTACTTTCGCAACATTATGCGAGAAAATCGGGCGGTATGTTGCGGGTCCCAGCTAGTATTTGTAAACATGCCGAAATTTTCACAGACGGACTTGGTAACCCCTGTTTGCGCTTGGCGGGAGATTTGGCGAAAGACGCCCGGGAAATATTGATCTTGGGTATTTTTCTCTGTCGAAGGTCAATGGCAAAGTGCCAACCAGATCGCGAAACAGCGTCTTTTCCAGCTACTGGCCCGGGGGAAGCCCCGGCAAAATCTCGCCCTCAAACGCGGGTAAAAGCCCGTAAGGTGCCCGGAAATATTTTGAGACACACGGGGGGCATGAGTAAAAAGTTTTTCTCCCACAGGGTTCTGCGCAAGATTTATGTGTAGCTTCATACGTACAGGTATAAACAGCAATATAATAGGAAAAGGTGTCTGAAATACTGCCATCTTACAAATGCATAAATGAAAAAAAAATATATAATAAAAATAATCCGCCTGTTAGGAAACTTTAGAGCATGGTAAATTTTAATTAATTATTATTACATCTATTTAAGGAAGCATGTTTTTATTTATTTATTTTAAGCATAAATGCTGGGGGGAAAAGGGGGGGGGATAGCATGTAATTTTATCTACCACTTGTAGATCTTTGTTTTCCGTCGAAGACGCTCTTGCGCAAAGAAAATGGTCGAAAAAGCATTAACTAACGAAGTACAGAAATTGATAGCTGCGTTACGTACGTTAAACAATAATGCAATGCACAATAGAACACTGCATATCATTACTTCTGTAAAGTGCATATTGAATGAGAAAAGTTATAAAAAATGATATATTAGCTGATCAAGCACAAAAAATGATTTGCATATAAACTTCTAAAAAATGCCTTGTTTTTAAATCACCGTATTGAATAACAAATCAGGCAATACAAGACATTTATACATATTTGTACGAACAATTTATATTTTTGTTCTGTGCATCATTTATGTGCTAAAAAACTTTATCCAATTCACAACATCATATAATGTGAAAAGTAAAAATAATTGCAACACGCATTAGACAACTTAAAAAAAGAAATGTATCAACTTCATGATACATTAACTGTTATCTTACTTAAAATGCAAATGCGTTTTTTAAAAATACAAATTGCATCTTACTCACTCACAAACAAAGCGCAATCACTTATTTATAATAAATAAATAAATAAAATGCTGCAATTCATCCGAGTTGCATCGTAACTTTATTTGGTATTTTGCTCCTATACTTCGACATCTGATGGAGATTAAAACGCCTGTAAGGTTTGTTACTTTGCATACTACCCACTAGAGTCCCGATCATTGCTGTTATATAAATTTCTTTTCCATACTATTTCTAATAAAATAAAGCTTATTTTATTAGAAATAGTATGAAAATAGCGGACACCTTCGGAAACCAAAAAATGATTTGCACTATTTAGATGAATCTGCTAAATAAAAAAAACAAAAACCAGTCCCACTGAAGGTTAAATATTTGTGCATTAAATAAAAGTGTCCACTATTCGGGAGTGCGTAAAAGTGATGCGAAGTGTAAAATTGCATAGGAAAATATAGAAGAAAATTTTTTCATGGCCATTCTATATTAATTTTTAAAGATATTTTCAACCCGACTCTAAACAAACCCCATATAGGACACTTTCATATTCATACCACCCGAGCCATACATAATTGCGAGCGAAATAGCGTTACTTAATACTGATAATAAACCCTTTCTTCCCTAGAGCAAAAAAATCTTTTGATACGGGGCTTAATTTTTACTTCTTTCTATACTCATAAAAAAAAAAGTATTAAATTCATAAAAATAAAAAAAAATCCTTTTTTTTTTTTTTTTTTTTTTTTACTATTCAAGATGTTTTGAAAACCCTTTGACCATTTTTGAAATGGTGTCTGTCTGCATGGATGCGATTAAATTTTGTGGCAGCTCTAAATTGATAACTAACACACAGCATTTACTGAAAATTTATATTTAGTTGCATCTTAACATAAATTAGCGTCTATCAACTTTTGGTGCATATAGCTCAACAGACGGCGCGGTCGTCACGGATTTTTCTTTTTTTTTTTTTTTTTTAATAAGGCAGCGCGGGGCAATATTTCATATAAATATGTACATAATGAAGATTATTTTAATAAACCATTCTTGCAATTAAAACTTTTATTCATAATAGTAATACTATACAAGATAGAGTTTTCGTATTATGTAGATATTCACCTCCTTCCGCCCCCTCGACTTCTCCACACATCCTCGACTTCTGAGATGAAATACCTCCTCGGGGTGTTCAATTTCCAAAAGGAATATTTTTAAAAAGAAATTTATCAATACTTTACAAAAAGTGGTTGAACTCACAGTAAAAATTGGAAACAAAGCTATCGATATTTTTCATTTCTAACAAAAAGTTTTAGAAAAGAAAATACATTTCCTAAAATGTTTGCAAGACACAAAAAATTGACTTCCGTTCAACATTTAAGGTTATATTTTTCTGAGATGGAAATTGTCTACGCTCACCAAAGAAAAATAATTTGGAGTTTAATTTGCGTGAATTTGTTTACGAAAGCTTTGTGATGCCCAAAATATGTTATCCCCCCCCCCCCCTCTAATACGGTTTAAACTTTGACATCAAAATTAAAACGATTTCGGATATTTTTTTTTTCTGTACTAAACAATGGTGTAATTCTTTTAAATATTTTTTTTTGCATCTACAGAAAAGTTTTTTTTTTTTTTGTTTCCACCAAAATATGCTACCCCCTCCAACCCCCAATACGGTTTAAACTTTGACATAAAATTAAAAAGATTTCGGATTTTTTTTTTTTTTTTTTTTTTTTAATGTACTAAACCATGGTGTAATTCTTTTAAATATTTTTTTTTCCCACGGCCATTTTTTGGTCTAATTTGACTGGGCTATTATATTTTTAAATTCTGATTGCAGTAGGTAAGTTGAGTCTAATGCAGACCTGCCAACCTAATCCGGCAAATTTTTAGTACCGCCCCTTTTTCTACACCACTTTATTTTTAGAGTATTTGTTTTCTTAATTCATCGCAAATATATTTAAAGAGAATTATTCTAAAAATTAAGTGGTGTAGAAAACAGTACTAAAACAGTTTGTCGGATTAGGTTGGCATCTCTGCTAATGTAATATGTCAAGTTTACTAAAAACGGTATTGCTTTGGATTTATAATATCATGCATCTTATAATAATAATAATAATAAATAAGCCTTTATTTTTTAATTAATAGAAATTAATATAGATAATGAGGAGAAGCCTCATAATCACGTTACAGCCAGAACGCATTTCAAGCATTACTTTTTACAGGGTGATCCCAAACATTTTGCTTTTTATTAAATTTTTTACTAGTCCCCTTTCTGCATTTGGAGCAAAACTTTTGCTGAAATATATGAGGCATACTTCAAACACCCAAAATTTCGTCAAGATTTTTTCTACACATTTGACGAAACGTCCGCAATCGAAAGCGTCCAGTCATCTATGGAAAAATAGTGTAATAAATGTTGAGGGGAGTATTTCGCCTTATGATCCTTACGGACAAGGGCTTCTTTCGACTCGTATTTTGATAGGTCGTTTCTCCCACCACTTGATGAATTTTGATGGTTCTTTTTTAGTGATTTGTTCAATAGAAATTACTTAACAATACAATATCCGCAACTTGTTTCTGTTCCAAACTCAAATCTCCAAATATGAGTGAAAACTAGCTTTTGAAGCGTCGATGTGTCGAAAACGCAACTTAGGAACATGTTTTTTTTTTTTTTTTTTTTTTGGAAACAACTTGACCAATCTTATTGATTTTTTAGAGATTTGTTTATTATCAGTTACTTTGAAATATATACGAGGTGTGATCAGAAAAAAAGATTACAAGTCGAATAAAGAAATCTTTATTAACAATAGACAGAAAATAGAAAAGAGAATTAAGAGGCATAAGTGCCTATCACTTTTCGGCATAATCACCAAGTCTATTTAGGCATTTATCAGAACGCAGAACCAACTTGTTTAACCTGTCTTGGTAGAAATCAGGTCCCTGTCCATTGAGCCAGGTCTCGGCGGATGTTTTCACAGTACTGTCTGATAAGAACTGTGTGTCGGATAAGTGCTCCTTCCACCTCGGAAACAGGAAATAGTCACTGGGTGCCAAATATGGGCTGTATGAGGGTGATTCCAGATTTCCCACCTGAACCGTCGCAACAATTCCAGCGTTGCTTGAGCAGTATGCGACCTAGCATTGTCATGCAGGAGGATGACACCTTCACTCAACATGCCCGGCTGTTTGCGTCAGATGCTTCGCGGACGCATTCTTTGCAAATAAAAATCGAATCACGGCTCGCACTTCCAGACGAGACCAATTTTCTAAGCGTCTTGCCATTTCAATCGTCCTGAACCGTCTGGGAACTTTCACTACCTACCCGCACACCAGCTGTATGACAAGTAGCATCATCTGTCTCCACTCTGGGGAAACAAAAGTTCTCCACAATAGGAAGTTTTCAAATGCTGCAGCTTGTAACCTTTTTTTCTGATCACCCCTCGTATACAGTCGTCCCCACTTGATCGGGTAACGGATAATCGAATACCTCGCTTATAAGAATATCAAGTTATAGAACCAATTTTTCCCCCATAGAAGTAATGTTAAATTTACTCGTTTAAAGAAATATTTTTTACAACGCCACCCCGCTTAATCGCATAAATACTCAAAGTTTCTTAAGTAAAATTCCTCTATTTCTGAGCAGATTTTCCCTCTTATTCTCAAAAAAAAAAAAAAAAAAAAAAAAAAAAAAATCGGTTCTTCTTTTAAAAACCTTATATAACTAAGGCTTGCCCTTTAAACCTGAGACGATATTCCTGCCGAGGTGATAAAAATTGGTGATAAAACAAATTTATAAAATCAGAAACTGATGATGAAATTAGAAGTTTAAATACAAATGATCTCCAGGAATTAGAAATCATAAATTTTGAAAATTTTCAGATAGTTGAAATAAAACTTCGTGAATTCATAGATGTGGATAAAGATGGAGAAACAGAAAGAGATGAAAAATTTAATCTTTCAATTTAAATCTTTAAATGAAATTGATAAAGAAGAACAAGTAGATCCACCTCCAACGATAGATGAAGTGTCAAAAATTTTTAATATTATTCATCATCATTTTGAATCTCTATAAAAGCGATTATAATCTATTTATGTGCTTTAGAAAAAGAAATCGAAATATATTTAGCTAAGTCTATGTCAGAGCAATCAATCATAACTGATATATATATATATATATTAATAAAATTTAAAATTATAAGTATACTTTATTTATTTTGAATTTATTCCAGCATTAATTGCATTTACAAATTACTATAATATTTTAACTTAGTAAAAGTTTAGTTAACATTTAAATAAGAAAGAGGTATCACACACATACACACAATTACTTACCTTTTCACGTAAGCATAAAATCATCATAGATATACATGTAATTGCGTTTCTAATCTTACCCCGCATAATCGAACTAATATAGCTGGAACAGTAGATATTCGTTTAAGCGGGGCTGACTGTATATATATTTTTTCTAATTATAAATTCAAATTATCTAATCACCATTACAAATGTTATTATTATTATTATTATTATTATTTCCAAATTGGAAAATTTTTAATTATTTAAAAATTTGAAAAACTACCGCTACAACATCTTCCTATAAATACTTTTTATTATAGCATAAAGCACCGTTTACACGTCCTTCAAGGGACTGCCGTAAAAAGAAGTAAGTATAAATGAAAAAAGTATAATCGAAATTTAAAAAAAATAAAACTTTGATTATTATGAATTTAATGGTATTGAAACAAAATTCATATGAAAAAACTAATTTATTTTATTTTATTTTTTATTTTATTTTTTAAGATATAACTATTACTTTATATTTACAGTATAATTTGGGTTTAAAGATAATAATAATAATAATAATAATAATAATAATAATAAAAGATTTATTATAAAAAGAGAGGAAAAAATCAACCATAAATTCATGACGTTAGTACTAATTACTATATATTATTTCATACATTGAGCACTGAATTACATATTCTGAATACTATATAATCACATCCTGAGTATTAATTATAAATATTGCATATCTTTAACCCTTTGAGTGCTATGGACGCACATATGCGTCCAGCGAAAGTCATTAATATAGACTGTGGACGCAAATACGCGCTTAGATGTTATCATTATGGACTATGGACGCAAATGCGCGCTTAGCAGATGTTATCAGTATGGACTATGGACGCAAATACGCGCCCGGCAAAAATGATCAGTGTACTATGCAACACTCGCATAAAGCGCGTCCGCGATAAGAATGAGACAACTCGTCAGCGCCAACCGCGCGCCGTCCGTATGTACCGCATAGGCCGCGAGTATTCAGCACTCAAAGGGTTAATAACTAAGAACTGCAATGTAAATTGAATCGAGTTCATTTAATGTTTTTTTGCTTGTGTTTTCACAAACAAAATAAGTTTGAATCTTTACAATGCAGTCCCATAACGCTTAATTAAAGAAAGATGTATTGACTTCTTCACATTCTACATCATCATCATCATCGCTTAAATTAGCATCAGACTCCCCCCCCCCCCCAATTAGTTCATCGATTATGAATAATTCTGATGCCATGATATCGACATCACAGCTCAGATATTCATCAAAATTGACATTTAGAATGGATTTTAAATCTTATTTTGAACGCAAAAATGATTGGTCGAGAAATTTTGTGAATTTTAAAATAGTGAAAAAGACGTATAACCGATATTGAGGACGTATAAACGAGAGACGTATAAACGGAGGGGAAAAAATATCAGCCGAATTGATTTTATCTTATACTATTAAGTGAACAATATTAGTATATATATATATATATATATGTATACTAGCTGACCCGACAAACGTTGTTTTGTCATATAAATTATTTCTAGAGAATATTTTGCTAGAAAAAAATAACTAACTTATTGTAAGTGTGTAAGGATGTGGTATATAAGTGGAAGATGTATGGAGCGCTGTGAACGGTGAAAGAATATAAAAATAACAAAACACCAATCATTTATTTTTTTAATTTATTAAAATTGATTCTTTAAAATTATATACATATCGCTACTTATAACAATATTACTAAAAAACAATATCAATCCCTTAATGCAACAGAGTGTACAATATTTTTTGTTATCCCATCTTTCGCCAATACAAACAAACTGGATGGTTTGCCCACTCGAGAGCCACGTATAATTAATTGTCCGTGTGAAAAACATGATGATGATGTGCTGTGCTCAAATCTAAGCCCCAGACAGACATCGTTTGGCCCGGAGACTTATTGATAGTCATTGCAAATGCCAATCTAATTGGAAATTGAGGGCGTTTAAATTGAATTGGCACATCTGTGGGTATAATAGGGATTCGCAGTAGTAATATATTTTCACCTCGGAATTTGTCATTTAAAATGATGGTTTCGATAACATTTTTCATTAATTTTTTTATGACTAATCGCGTGCCGTTGCACAACCGTGGTGGGTTCAAATTACGAAGCAAAATAACCGGAGATCCAACCTTCAGTTGTAAAATATGCGGTGGCATGCCTGGTAAATCCAATGAGTTTAAAAACTTTGTTGGATAATTTACAGCTTCGGTGGCATCGCAAACTGTATCATTAGATTTGTATGACACCAAGTCTCCTGGTAACAAATGTTGTATCTTGAGATTCAATTCGTTGACGTCCACATTTTTTGCTGCTAAAATTGCTCTTTCTGCCAGCCACTCATGATTTCTGTATCGTCTGTGTACATCGGGAAATATCTGGTCAATAAGAGCATCTTGAGAATCAATGATAGTGCAGAAATCGGTCGGTAATTTTATGCATCCAGTTTCATCTGCAGTAACTTTTCCATTGCCGATATCTAACAATTGTTTTGAGAATGCTTCAGCGGATGGATCTTAAAGCTTTTGAACGCACAAATTTACTTTCAGTTGTACATTTTCAACATTAAGCCACAATGACGATGATTTTAAGCACGCGTTGATCTCATCAGCGTATGTTGAACGCGGAATAACGGGAAGTGCTTGTCTGAAATCACCTGAAAAGAGTAACAGAGTGCCGCCAAATAGTTTGTCGTTGTTTTTTATATCTTTCAATGTCCTGTTCGACGCCTCAATCGAATGTTTGTGTGCCATAGTGCATTCATCCCAGATAAGAATTTTACACTATTTCAGCACTGTGGCCATGGACGATTGTTTTTTTATGTTGCACACTGCGTCTGGGTTATTTTGAATATTTAGTGGCAGTTTAAATAATGAATGAGCTGTTCTGCCTCCATCCAATAAAGTTGCCGCAATGCCAGATGATGCAACAGCCAATGCGATGCCATTATTTGATCGTATTTCGGCGAGAATTAGCGAAATAAGGAATGTCCTGCCAAAACTGCGAGCATGATGCGGTCGTAAATGGTTCTTTGTTCTTCATTCATTAGTGCGACATTGCGAGCAACAATCGCTGCCATTTCTACAGTATTGTATTGTAGTTCACGATTCAATTCAGTGCTTATTAAATCAGATGCATTTCGATTTGTTGAATGCATACCGGAATGACTGAGTGGTAAGTTGGCAATGATAATGCAAAGATCTTCAATAGCAATCAATGCTTCATTGTACATAGCGTCACTGAATACTATCGTTAGATCATTGCACCGTGAACGATGTTGATGCAATATATCATCAGTCATTGAATCTTTGTGATTATCCCATAATGTCTCTGCTCGGGCCGGGAAACATGTAGTCAACACTATAGCGAATAGTAGACGAATTTGTTTTGCTGTACAGTTCAGTCCTACTTCAGCAAGCATACACTCCCACTGGTTGTCGTCTTCCAGCAAGCCGAGTGCAAGGCATGCATCTTTATACGTTGTATACTGTTGTCCATTCACTTTACGTAAATCTTGAAATGACAAAGGGCCGATGACATTAACCAATAACAGTCGAAGATAAAAGCACTCAGTCTGCCTTGGATTGACTGTAAATACTCGTCCCAAGGTGTTTGATTTGAATAAACCGGGACATGCATCAATCGGCGTGCCTTGCTTGCGGGGCATCCATTTTTTTGTTGGAGCCCATGTGAAATAGCGTGGTACTTCTGAATAGAGTAATGTCCGTGCAAAAGCACCAAAAGCATCCGCACGATTACACAATTCAAAAAATTCGGTGAGTGTAGTTTTTGGTGGATTTATAGCACGATCAATCGCTGTCTCGCTCGTGAAATATACGTCGTAAATGGTTCTTTGTTCTTCATTCATTAGTGCGACATTGCGAGCAACAATCGCTGCCATTTCTACAGTATTGTATTGTAGTTCACGATTCAATTCAGTGCTTATTAAATCAGATGCATTTCGATTTGTTGAATGCATACCGGAATGACTGAGTGGTAAGTTGGCAATGATAATGCAAAGATCTTCAATAGCAATCAATGCTTCATTGTACATAGCGTCACTGAATACTATCGTTAGATCATTGCACCGTGAACGATGTTGATGCAATATATCATCAGTCATTGAATCTTTGTGATTATCCCATAATGTCTCTGCTCGGGCCGGGAAACATGTAGTCAACACTATAGCGAATAGTAGACGAATTTGTTTTGCTGTACAGTTCAGTCCTACTTCAGCAAGCATACACTCCCACTGGTTGTCGTCTTCCAGCAAGCCGAGTGCAAGGCATGCATCTTTATACGTTGTATACTGTTGTCCATTCACTTTACGTAAATCTTGAAATGACAAAGGGCCGATGACATTAACCAATAACAGTCGAAGATAAAAGCACTCAGTCTGCCTTGGATTGACTGTAAATACTCGTCCCAAGGTGTTTGATTTGAATAAACCGGGACATGCATCAATCGGCGTGCCTTGCTTGCGGGGCATCCATTTTTTTGTTGGAGCCCATGTGAAATAGCGTGGTACTTCTGAATAGAGTAATGTCCGTGCAAAAGCACCAAAAGCATCCGCACGATTACACAATTCAAAAAATTCGGTGAGTGTAGTTTTTGGTGGATTTATAGCACGATCAATCGCTGTCTCGCTCATGAAACATACGTGCTGGCCATTTTCAAGATGGACGGCTAAATGAAGAACTGCTGGATCCCGTTCATGAATTGGGAAACCAAAGATACGCCAAACAGCTTCATTGGAGCTGACGTACCGGCCAATTTGGTAAACTTTTATTTCGTCGTTGTTATTCACCGGAGGAGCATTCACATTGGTATTTTCAACTCGAAATACAGCCATATCACTGCCTTTATTCACATACTTGCAAATGTATTTGATGCTCTTCACTGAACTGCAGAACTGAACATTAATATGAGCATTGAATGTTTTGCTCAGCAGAGGCGAATATGGGACCACCCAACGGTTATCAATGTCAATATCTATGTTGTTGACATAGATGACCGCCATAGATGATAAGATTGTCCGCCATTATCGGGATTTCTTAGACGATATATTGGATATCCGTCAACATTTGTGATCGTGAAATTTTTCGGAAAACTTTTAGTACATTTTCCATCTGCACAAATAATAATGGCCTAAAAATTTATTTTTCATTTTAACATAAAATAAATCCGTCGGAAATTGACGAATTTTTTAAAAGAATATACCATTTTAACTAATTTTAACATTTTAACAATATTAACGTTGAAAAAATATTTTAAACATTTACGGTTAAAAATTCATTTTTCATTTCAACATTAAATAAATTCTGACATCATGTTTACGATTCTAAAATATTAACTTTGAAAAAATATTTTAAACACTTCGTAAGATACGTTTACGATTCTAAAAATATTAATTTTGAAAAAATATTTTAAACACTTCGTAAGATGCGGTTAAAAATTCATTTTTCATTTCAACATTAAATAAATTCTGACATCGTGTTTACGACAACTCACGCTATCTAGGTGGAAAAGTTGTTGAAAGAGTTGGTTAAAAATTAATTAAGAAAGAACTAATTAAGTTACAACTTTCATTTGTAAATCTAAACCATTCTCGAATCCACCTGAAGACACACAAAAAATTTCATTAAACTCAGTCCAGCCGTTTAGGAGGAGTTAGTGACATACACACGCACAAATGAAATATATATATAAAGATATATATTTATGTGTGTGTGTGTGTATAAACGGTAGCTCGGACAGTCACGTGATTTAACAAAAAGATGTCCTCCGAAGGGTCATTGTGCACATCGAAGTCAGATTTTCGAATTTTTGATTAGTTTTCTTTTAATTAATAAAAATATGAAAATAAAACTTCTCATTTCTACGAGGGAAAGTCATTAAGTAAGTCACAAAAGATAATAAAAAAATAATTTACCACGATAATCACTTAAAAACAATTTCTATTTTTCCACATAATCTCCAGCAACGTTGATGCACTTATCCCATCGTTTTATTAGAGCCCCAATTGCAGCTGCATAAAATTCTTTGGGTTGACGTCTCATCCACAGTAGGACTTCATGTTGAACGTCGTTGTCAACTGCAAATTGTTTGCCTCCAAGATGTTGTTTCAGGGGACCAACCAGATAAAAATCGCTTGGGGCTAAGTCTGTGCTGTAAGATAGATGCTGTGGCACTTCCCATTTCTTTAAAAATATTTTTTTATTCAAGTCCTTTCGCCCACAGAAATTGGACCCGGGCACGTTGCTCGTCTATCGTACAATCATTCAGCACCATCGGCATTTTTTAAACTGCATTGCACATGCATGTGAATGCTACCTACTCAATATGAATTGAATATCATAAAGCTGTATGCTGCTGCCATCTATCACCATTCTTTGGAGATATCTGTTACTACTTTAAATCATGCCATATTCATTTGTGACTTACTTAATGACTTACTATAATGACACAGATGGAGAATCTTAGGAGAGATTAATTTGGTTTATTTGATTTTCTTTGATTTGAGTGTATTTTACATTGAACTAGAGCTACGTTAAGAGGAATTACAAGAGATTTGATTGGTTTATTTGATTTTCATTGATTTGAGTGTATTTTATGGTGAATTAGAGCTACGTTATGAGGAATTACGAGAGATTTGATTGGTTTATTTGATTTTCATTGATTTGAGTGCATTTTACGTTGAACTACTTAGAGCTACGTTATGAGGAATTACGAGAGATTTGATTGGTTTATTTGATTTTCATTGATTTGAGGTAGTGGTGTCCAGAGATGTTCTGGTTTTAACATGCTTAACAGTGATTAGGCGTGCATGCTTAACAGTGATGAAAAGGTGTTTCGTGCGTTTTCAGATTCATACACAGCAAGTAGGGATGTCCAATGATTTTTTTTTTTTTAAACCTGCGTGATAGAGATTGCCGCGGAACCAAATTACGTGCATTTTCAAATTCATGCACAGCAATGTAGGGAGTGTCTAGTGATGTTTTTTGGTTTTAACATGCGGGATAGTGATTGCCGCGGAATCGAGTTTCGTGCGTTTTCAGATTCATGCACAGCGAGGTAGGGGTGTCCAGTGATGTTCTTTGGTTTTAACATGCGTGATAGTGATTGCAGCGGAACTGAGTTTCGTGTGCTCTGAGATTCATGCACAGCGGTGTAGGGCTGTCCAGTGATTTTTTTTTTCATGTGCGTGAAGCGTACATACGTGCATTATAGTGATTGCTGAGAAAACGACTTACGTGCGTTCTCTCATTCGACCATTCATCAAATAGTGACTTTTACTGTACGAGTAACAGCTTCAACTGTTTAATATTCGAAGAATTAACATTTCTATTTGACTGTTTTCAAGAATATTCATTTTAATAACAGTTTTGTTGCACAGATTCGAGAAGTTCAAAAAATGTTTGCTATTGTCAAGGAGATCCCATACTAAAACTGTGAAGAAAACAGTCACCAATCGAAATATATTTATTTAAACGTTTCAATTATTCTATTAAAAAGAAATCCTTTAAATAAATATAGTGCCCAGCGAAGCCTGCTAGTAGTAGTAAAAACAAAAACTTGTCACAAGTCTCCATATTGTTTATTTTCTGTGTAATACTGCCTTTAATTGTAAGAAACAGTGGTGATCAAATTTTTGTACAAGTCAACCGGTAGGTAGTGCTACAATATAGAAGAAAATTTTGTGATAGCCACAGCATGCTAATGTGCACTCGAAATCAGTGTCGCAATCACCTTAACTAATTAAAAATATAAAACATCTCACATTATTTGGAGCAACGATCTTTGGAATACACATAATTTGATATTTGTCAAAGATGATGAATTTGCAAAAAACATGTGAAATGCGCCACAATTCAAGTCAATGACTACGACTGACACAACACGTAGCGTGGGATGTTCCTTCTCATTTTAACAATAAGGAAGCTATAATATTTGACTGTTTCATCTGCTTCACTTTCTGCAAAGTATGAGATCAAGAACACAGTCTAAATTCAGACCATACCTGAACTGGGAATTTCGACATTTCAAAAGATGCTAACAATATATAAAATATCACTCATGGAATAATTGAGTCTCTCTCTGTTTGTCGTAATATTTCAAACTATGCAATGAGAGTTTAATGAAAATAGCATAATAATATTTTCATTACTAAGTTTGTTGCACACGGCGAATCTTAGTGTGGATTAGAATGAGACATTATAGTTTTTATCATAGTAAATGTTCATAAAAATCCAAGTAAAATTGAATTTTTCAAGAAAATGTGGCGCGATAGAAATTTTTCATTACTCTTTTTGAAATAAGCACCAAAAAAATACATTGAGTTAAGCTATAATTTCCCTTGTATTTTTTTCATCGCAGGCTTGTGAATTAATTTTATTGCAGTGTTATTGTATCATAATTATTATTTCTGAGACTATATACACGAAACACGAATGCTTTTTGTTAAATAGTTTATATAAATTTATTGAATATGAATGAGAAACATGTTGTGTTCCATCCAAAAATTATTACACAAGCATGTTGTAAAAATGTTACTATGTATCACTTTGAAGAATACAAAATTCAGAAAATCTATATATTGACCATAGCTTTTGATAAAATATTTTTAACACTACTGTGCAAGGTGAAATTAACCCTAGAGGATCAAAAGTGCGTGCGGATTCAGACAAAATGTGTCTTTTTGTTAGTGGTGGTTTGCGTGTCAGTGCAGTTTTGAGTGCAATATGATAACTGTACGAATAATACAATCATTTGAATTATGTATATATATATATAACATGATTTTAGGAATAAACAAGAACAAAAAATTATGCAGTACGCATTGATTATTAACACCTTTCAACTGTACGTACTTATTGTATCATAAGACTTTGCAAGGATTAATCCAGCTTTTTAAAAATGGTACCCCATTTGTGAATTTATAAAATAATTTGTGAAAACATCAAGTAAGTTTGTGAAAATTAATAATGCTTCAGAACAACTAACCAAAATATAAAAAAGCAGTTTTTTTTTTTTTTTAATACATTTAAAAAATAAAATGAAACACTTGTAAAATAAATACGTATATGAGCGAATCAAGTTATTTCTTATATGTAAGATAAGAAGGTGTTTACTTAGATATTTACCATTGTCTGCAGTAAATATTCAAATTGAGAGTGTTTTTATGAGTTCGACACAGGTGAAGCTTATAAATTTTTTTAGTATGTAGTTATATTGCTGAAAATTGACTTTGTGAAGGTGTCTCTTTGCTGAAAGTTGAATTTGTGATGGTATGTACCTCATTGCCAAAAATTGATTTTGTGAAAGTGCCTCAATGCAGCACTAAATTTGTTCTAGATTAACCTCTGCTTTGATTATTCTTTGTCTACGTTATCACACAACGGACTGGCAGAAGGACTGAAAGGCATACAGATAAACTAATTTAATTCATAATTACTCTTAAAAATTGTTGAAAAGTTTTTAAAATGCTTAACGCAAAAGAAAATGCAGAATAGATCTGAATATTTTAGTGTAGCCCTGTAAATCTAAAGGTTAACCATAAATTCTGTACAAAACATAATTTTAGAATAATAACAATAAATGTATATTTCCTTATAATTTTTACAATAGAAAGCTACTTAAATGCGATTTCTGTGCTAAATGGCAATAACATTGGTCATTGACACTCTTTTGGGTGTCCCTGTACGCAAAACAGTTGTACAGGATCTATTAATGTCATTTTAAATTAGGAACATTCCATAGTGAACTTGAATAACATATATCATTTTTTAAAAATTCTGAAAAATTTACAGACGCTGAGGGTGGGGAGACGGACAGATAGACAACAGGTCAGACAGCTACACAAATTGAAATCATATTTGCACTTGAAAATTGTTAGCAAGTGTTAAAAAAGCTTAATGTAAACGAAAATGCAATTCCAGCAAATTTCCAATAATAGTCCTGAATGTAACTGAATATTTTTGTTTGGCCCTGTAAATCTAATGCTAATCATATTATATTCCATATAAAGCATACTTTTGTGCATATGAATAACATATTTCAATTTCATTAAGATTTGTTCTAAGTAAAATTTGGTCTGATACAAATACCTCTCATAGAATGCAGTGCTTTGGAATACTTTTGTGTGTCCCTGTACACAAACCAGTGGTGGTATTCACTCTATTTTCGATAGAAAACATCCGATAGTGAACTTGAATAATATATTTCAATTTCAATAAGATTCGTGTAAAGTTAAAGTATTAAAATATGGTTCATAGAAATACCTCTCATAGAACATAATGTTTTGGAATACTTTCGGTTGACCCTGTACGCAAACCAATAGAGGTATTTACTCCATTTCAATAGGGAACTTGAATAACATATATCAGTTTCAAGAAATTCCAGGAATATTTAAGGGAGTTAGAGCACACACAGTCAGACAGACAAACCGAAGCCATTAAAACTTTTCAACCTTGTTAGAAAATGTTAAAAAGAATGCCTAGATTCAAGTATGTCTAATATTTTTTTCCCTTTTAATAAAAATAATAGTAATAATAATAATAAAACAGGATTTTTATATTTTTTTTCTAGACAAGATTAATACTTAAAAGTGGGAGGGCAAAAAAAGGGGCACAGAGTATTGACTGACGAACAATAAAACTGGCACAACTGCCTCCGAGGTGGATAAATTGTGAGATAGAGGGGAGACGCTTTTTGTGCACGTTGGGGCACTACATATACATCTTTCAGTAACATACTCAAAATTACTTTTTATTAAACTCAAGTCATTTTTCTTGTCTGTGTGCGATAAGAATTATAATTGAAAACTTGCAATTATATATAATATGAAGATGAGAGGCCCTGCAAAATTTTATGACTTAAGGCCCCCTGATATCATTAATCGAGGGGCCTGCATATATAAGATGTAAATTATTTTTGAATAGCATTTTCAATTAAATGTGTATACACAATGGACTGCTTTTTTTGAACTGAAGCCAAAGAATTTTTTTAAAAAAGTGACAATCATATCTCTGAAACTAATAAAGATAGAATGACGAAACTTCAGTATTGACACAGGTTTGGTGTACGGATAAATTTTTCAAATTTTGGTGAAAATTGGAAAAACGGAAGTGGAACCGTAAGTCACTATCTCAAAAACGGCTCAAGCGATTTTCTTCAAAGTTGCTATATAAACACTCTATTAGATGTCCTTTCGAATGATATAGTTGGTTAGTTCAGGAAATTTGATAAACGTCCTGTATAAATAGCTCAATTTTAGGTCTTGCAAGTACATTCCATTAAAAACGGCAGCACAGATTTTTTTTTTTCAAACTCAGCATAATACCTGTTTTTTAGATATCCTTTCATATGTAATTGTTGTTTTCAGGTCAAAAACTGTGTCTGTCAAGTTTTGGTGAAAGCCTGTATCTCAAAAATGGCTCTAATGATTTTCTTGAAAATTGTTACATAAATCAATTTTAGATATCCTTTCTCATGATTATTACAGGAAAATAAACAGTCATCCTGCTTAGGTAGGTTAATTTTAGGTCTCAGAAATTGGTATTTTAAAAGATAACTCAAGCATTTTTTCTGTTATTTTGTAACTTGCCACATGAACTTTGTTTTATATGTCTTTACTCATGTATTAAGTTTCTAATACCGGAAAAATTTTAGGTTTTTACTTCATTATAGTCAATTTAATGTCTTCTGATCACATTATCTCCAAAAAAATGCATGTAATATGTGTAATAGTGGATAATGAAAGTCGTGTGGTTGTTTCACACAAGATTTTTATTTTAGGTAATATATTTTTAATAAAATGTGGTGAGCAATTACAAGAATAAACTGATAGGATGAGATTTCAGAAGAAAATATAGAAAAGGCTGTAAATGAAATTGTCAAAAATAAAATTCCTGTGAGGTAAAACTGCCACTAAATATGATACACCAAAGTCAATTTTGTTTACAAGATTGACTTGAAGAACAGGGGGCCTAAGACAATATCATTAACTGGGAGGTCCCTTCTACCATAAAGTGCACAAAGTGAAAATTGTATACACTTAAAATGCTTTTAATCTCAAAAGGCAGCTGATTTGGGGGTTCTTTTATAAATGGGGTCCTGAGAGCTTGGCTCAATTGCCCTTGGGAAATCAGGCTTCTATTAAGCCAAATAAAAATGATCAAACTAATAGCATATTTATTTAATGTGAAATGTATATCTACTATACAATTTAATAGCAATGAAAAGTAACTAAATATTAATGTTGAAAAATGAGGAATCAAAACTTTGTCTTTGTAAACAAATGTCATGAAATACAAATACGTAACAAGTGCTTTGGGTCGAAATAATCAGGAACGGTCTCTCATCATGCAAAATAATACTAAATAAGTGTACTTCATATTTTAATGCATTATACATAAGTGTTGAATGCTATTCAAATGAATTGTTATAAATAAAATAACAATAAAAGAAAAAAAAAATTGTAAAAAGGACAATTGCTGCTTGTAACAAAATTTCAATTTTTTCTGATATTATTGATTTTGCTTATGTCTCATCATAAGCTATACTTAAAAAAATGAATTTAAAATATTAAAAACAATAATATAGATATAATATCGTTAAAACGCCACAGATAAAGATGCGTTAGATACTTATACAGATTCACGAAAATTAATTACGTACTTATTAATTTAAATAAGAAATAACATGAAACAAAAATAGAAAAATTATAGTTAACTAGACATTCATTAAAAGTATTATACATATTAAAATTTGAATAATAACATGCAATGCCTCATTAAAAAAATTATCCAAACACAACAGCAATCATATCTACAATAAAGCAGTCTATTTTCATTTCAAAATCACTTACCGAAATAAAATCAAATTTAACGGGAAAAGATGCAGCATTAAAACCTTAATTTGACTTTGATATCATCGTCAACTCAACCTGATATCTCAAAAATAGTAAACAAAGATGAAAGTTAAAGTACATCGGTTGCTTGAAAAAAAAAAAAAAAAAAAAAAAAAAAATATGTATATATATATATATATAACTTTTTAAAAAGTAATTAATAAAATGTAGATATTTTGGAATGGAAAATGATAACAAAATACATTTTACTCCAGCTTCCTTTTTTAAAGAAATTTATTATAAAAGAAACCTTTAAAACCTTATTTCCTGGTTGACTGGTTGGTGAATTAAGCAATGGAAGGCCTGACTTTTGAGTCCACTTGGCGCATGTCAAGTTTTAGGAGTAATCACTTCTCAGATTCAGTAGTGTTTAGTGCAGACTTTTTAGAAAATAAAACAAGCAGACGACGATTCTCGTTCGTTTCCCGATTGGACTTTCTACTTGGACGTTTATCAACGTGTGTGCTTTCAAATCAGCGTCTGTGCTTTAAATAAAAAAATCTTAAAGTTATCTCATTTCTAGCATAAATGAGTGTAAAAAATAAAAAACGAAAAGACCGAGTGAAAGAGCGAAAGATTTTAAGTGCAAAAAATTCAAAAGAAACAATGCCCTTCTTTACGAAATTTTCAATAGGCGCTGTATTGGCTTCTTTTTTTGTTTTGGTAGCATATTTTTATAGCCAATATCAAACTGAATCAAATTATTCGTCCACATTAGAAAATACACTCGTAGGACTTTTAAAAGAAGAGCAATCGGTATTTGTTGAGCCCGGCACGAAAGTCGCTATAGGATTCGGATCATGTCAAGATATAGTTGTTCAAACTCGAGAAGTTGTATTGGACAACCCTCCTAAAGTACCGGAACACTTTTTTTCTCTTTCCAACAAAGAAGAATTTTTAAAAGTTTTGGCTTATTTTTACAGTCATGGAGCTGCAGCTGAGTAAGAAATTTTGTATTTACTCGTAAATTATCTATTACAAGGTATATACTTAGATAAATACAATTTGATATCGTTCTTATTTTATCCTTTATCAGGTATGAAAAGATGTTCAATTAGTTATTGATATTCACTCTCTATTATTATTATTATTTTATGCTGCCTTTTCTAAACGTGTAGTATATTTAAATTAATAAGGTCATAAATGAAAATTTTATTCTAAACTTAAATTAATATTAAATTATCCAGTTATTTAAAATAGCATATTCCTAGAAGGAAATAACTTTCAAATACCAAACTGGTAAACTCATACAAACTAATCTAAATCTGGAATTACGATTAAAGATTTTTGTAATAGTAGTTCAATAACTGCTGAAATTTATTTATGAGGTAAATTTGCATTTTGTCAAAGGCGTTTTTGTTTGGTAAAACTATCTCAGGTAACATATCAAAATTTGAAATTAACACTAAAAGAAAAAAAAAAGTTCTAAAGACTTCATTTTTTTTTTTTTTTTTAATAAATTTCTGTAAAATAATTTCAAATTTATAACAATCACTGTTAAATTATTTTGAAATGCTCTTAATTTTTAACTTTTATAGCTTTCTAAGACTTTGTTTTTAAAGCTTATTTGATTTTTTCTTCATACTATTTATCAGATATGGTATATAAAAATGAAGTATTAGTCATTGCATAAATATATTTATATCAGATTTTAATGCAAAAAAAAAAAAAGTAAATGATAATAATATAATAATAAAAAAATATATGTATATGTACTCAATAAAATGAAAATTTTTGTATAATGTGAAAAAGGAAATAATAATAATAATGCATTTAATTCACGCAAGAAAAAAAAAAAAAAGATTAAATTAAAAATTTATTTTATAAACATTTAAAATAGTTGTGAACCTTACTTATTAATATATCTTATTTTCTTTGCCATAATCCTTTTGATAGAAGCTCCTTTAATCTTAAGTGGCTACGTTGTGCAAATTTTTGGCAATACTGTTTGAATATTCTTTCTGTGGCTTACACTTCAAAAGGTATTGCCATGTTAGGTCAAAATTTCATATTAATTCGTTTCTATTGCATGATGCAAGATTAACTAAAATTCCTATGTTTTCACTAGGGCTTTACCAATTAATCGGCTCGGTTAATCGATCAATGCTCAGTCCTAATAATTTTTTTCAATCAAGTTAATTGGCTCGATTAATTTGATTAAAATTTTTCAAAATCCAATTAAAATTTCCAAACTACGAATTAAAGTAAAAATGCTGTTCTGCCTACAAAATATTTTTTCACATATTTTGCTAACAAACATTCTAAGAAACTTCCATCAAATAATGAAAAGCAAAAAAAAAAAAAATAAAATAAAATAAATTAATAAAAATAAAACCTCTCAAAAGAAGTTGTTGCACTTTTGTTGATAGAGAAAAGGGAGAGGACAGTTATTAAACAAAATACCATTTTATGTCTATGCTGGAGCAACACCACCTGTAGTCTTCTACAGTGAGTGTTGGCTCCGGCAATAGTTTTCCCAGAAACAAGAAGCTACCGAAAAATGGAAATGCTCAAGATAAAAAGAAAAAAAGGATTGTGATGATTTCCACTATTTTTTTGTTGGGGAAATGTCAACAGAGTTTTGCAATATCTTCAAGCGTTTATTGTCTGTTCAGAATTGCTGATAATAACTATAAGTAGAAACAGAAAATAACATTCTGTTTTCTAGTCCAAAGTGACAAAGAATTACTGAAATATAAAAACAATGAAGAATTTGAAATTTTTATAATAATGATATGGAATTTTGAGAATTCTTATAAAAAATAGTGACAAGTGAGGTGGACAAGGCCTGCAAATATAAAACTAAAATATGTGAAAATTTATTTAATTTATCTTTTAAAAAAATTTTATATTAAAATAAAAATTAAATAAGCAAAAATATTTTTATAAAACTGACACTTAAAGTAAACAATTATTACTGAGAAAATTGATTTAAAATTCAGTTATGAAACGGATATAGGTAATCAATTAGACAAAAATTGAGAGAAAAGAAAAAAAAAAAAAAATCAGTCAAGCTTATGAATAAAATAATATTATAGAGAATTTAGTTTTTAGAATATAAAAGTAATAATAAATATGTTATTTCTTATCTGTATTTCCGAAAAAAAAAAAAAAAAAAAAATGTATTTAAGAATATATTAAAAGTATATTTTTTGATTATTCATTTGCATGTTTATTATTGTTATTATTTAGGAACTAGTTAAATTAATATGTATATCATTTTTCTGGCTTGTTGTGATATATCTAACTATATTTATATGTACATATATGAGAGTTTTATTTATCATTCAAATAAAAATAAAGAAGTAAAACTTTATTTAAAAAAAAAAGAAAGAACATTAAAACAAAATATAAGAAATCACGTAGCAAAAGCCTATATTACAAAACTAAAATATTTGATTGCTTTAAACATTTAAGAAAATTTAATAACATGGCTATGTGAAACCTAAGTTTAATTAGATGATATAACAGAATTTCATATCAGAAAGTATAAGCTTTGATTTACAAAATACAAGCTTTGTTTCTTGTACATGGTTACAGAAAGATGAGCACAACCTACAGAAAAAAAAAAAAAAAAGGCTGAAAATTATCATTCCTGTTTATTATTATTAACTTAAATTATTTTTAGATAAAGTAATAATCAATATTAGAGTATAAATTATTTTTAAGTTGCAATTTTAATTATGAATATGTATAATGTGACTGGGAAACATATGCTAATAAAAACCTGGCTTAAACCAAATAACCCGGGTTTTTTTGGAAAAAACTTGTCTTTTTTTGCCAACCCTGTTTTCAACTATTTTAAATGTTTATGAACAATTTTTTTTTTTTTTTTTTAATCATCTCAATTAAAAATTTCAGCCCTTGATATTTAAATAATATTAATTATAATAAAATAAATATGAAAGGGAATTAAATATGATTCTTAGAAAATGATAGCCTGTTAGAAAATTTTGCTGCCAGTGGTGATTTGCCCACCATATTTGTTAAGCCCTGTTTATAACAACTATTCAGCTGACTCTATAGACAGTTTTTAAGATAGAAAGTTTACATTTTTTACAAATAAAGTATAAGACATTCAATGAGAGACAGGGACTCATACTGATGATTTTAAAATTTGGTCAAAAATTAAATTTTCAAGCATTTTAGTGACAGAAAAAGTATAATTGATAATAATATATAAATGTGTAATTGATACTCCAAATCTTATTTATTTGAGAACTAATTTTCATTTTTGTTTTAGGCGATTTATTTCTAATTCTTCATTCTTCAGTGAATTGGTGTCTTTGGCTAAGCAAGCTCCAAGTGCTCGCTATATAGTTGGAGGCAATGCACCTATCATGGCAAATAGATTTGTAAAGGAAGGTTGTGAAGTTCTTTTAGGTGCTCAAATTTCAAAATCTCTTGCTAGTCAATTTTCAGAAAAAGTAACTATTTCAGGACCATTTGTTGAAGAAGATGATATACATTTACTTTTAGAATATCCAGCGGGACAACAGTGGGGACCATTTATACCTCCAAGAGCTAATCGGTAATAATTTATATGCAATATGTTATCTTATATACATTAAAATCTGTTTTATTTATTTATTTAATTAATTAATTATTATTTTGTTTTTTGAACAATGTGTTTACTAGCATTATGAAGATTATCACTTTTCCAGTTTTTTATGCATGTAAACAAACATATATATGTCTATAATTTATGAATAAATGTATTTGTTTTTAGTGTAGGTATACATACGTCCATATATACTAAAACCTGCTTTGATAAAACTATAAAAGTTGTTACCAACTTAGCAGTGGAAAAATAGGAATATGTTAAATTTATATCTATATATTTATAAATAGTAGGCTTTTAATACTTACTCTGTTTAAATGAATCTTTTATTAAATCTTAAATAATTATTTTATTTTTTTATAAATACAAATACAGTAGAGAGCCAGAAATCCGCCGACCTAAAATCCGCACAGCTTGTCAGATACAAACAATGAAATTCACCATTAATAAATTACAAAACTGCAAATCAGAATTTTTAAAAAAGATCTTGAATACAGATTTTATTTAAATAAGAAGAAAAAACGAAGTATACAATAACTACATAAAAATTAAATCACCTAACTTTACTTCGTGGTCGTTTGAGATCTTTCGGTACCGGGCACCCAGTCCTCATCAGAAACGCTATCTCTGTGGTGGAAAAGTTGCTTCTGGTTACTTCTCTGCTGGTCTCTCATCAGATGGCTCCAGCCTCTCGAAACCGCAGGCATTTATAAAATTCCATACTTAGATGAAAACAATAAACCCGGCTCATACATAGGCGTCACTAAAAGAAAAATTAAAACCAGAGTTAAAGAACACGAAAATGATATTAAAACCGGAAAATTTAATACCGCGTTAGCTAAAACTTATAGTAAAAACAATATTAAAATAGATTTTGATAAAACCACAAAATTAGCCGATTACGATAATTACAGCTACGCCATGTATCGCAAATCGATAGAAATATCAACCAATAACGAAGTATGCAACGATAGCGGCGCAGTGGCCCCAAATAGAGCCTGGAGCTATCTGATGAGAGATCAGCAGAGAAGTAACCAGAAGCAACTTTTCCACCACAGAGATAGCGTTTCTGATGAGGACCGGGTGTCTGGTACCGAAAGATCTCAAACGACCACGAAGTAAAGTTAGGTGATTTAATTTTTATGTAGTTACAGATTTTATGTTTGCATTTTATGATTACAGAAAAGAAAAAATAATAATAATATGAAAGACTGCAAGAGCCAAGTTGCTGTTAATGAAATTACTGACATTATATTAAATTCATCAAAAGAAAATAATTATTATTGTGACATTATATCAATCAGATAAATAATAAAAAACTAATTTTTTAAAATGCTTTCTGATGAAGGCATAATTTGTAAGGAAGATCTCAATAAAATTTGTAGAAAATAAATTTGTGTTACTACTATTTACAATAAATAAATCATGCAGGCTGAAGTTTGGTTTAAAACTAGCTACATGTGAACAGATTTTATCTAAGTTTGAAAAATATTTTTTTTCATTTTTATTTATTGTTTTCATTATATATTTTTGTTAATGTTCATTATTATCCATATGTACCTAGTAATTTAATATTCAGTGTTATTATTCACTAGTATGTGTTTAGTTTGAATAATATTCTGTTTTTATTACTCAAAGTGAAAATCATATTTTATGGGCCCTAAAATCCGCACAACGTCTGGTCCCGAGCTGTGCAGATTTTTGGCTCTCTACTGTATATATATATATATATATAAGCTTTAGAAAAAAAAAAAAAAAAAATCACCAAAGTTCATCAAAATATTAATTGGGTAATTTTTTATTTTTTATTTCTTGTTTAGAAACATATTAAAATAAATACTTAAATGTTAAGGAGTTTATTTGTTTATATTATTTATTTATTTATTTTTTAAAATATAGTTATCTGTTATGTCAAATTTTATGTAAATTTACTCATTATTTTTTTTTTAAAATAAAATTTAAGAAAATTAAATGGGTTAAATATATGTATATATATATATATATCATAACTTCTAACTGAAGATCTGACTGAAAAATATCTTTGTTAAAAATGCAAAATATTAATATATTTAATTTAGAAATTTATTCATCAACCTTGAAATATCATTTCAGAAAATTTTGGAGTGGAAGGCTGATATTTTATACCAACTATGTGAAAAATACCAGAGCCGGGAATCGAACCCGGGCCTACCGCTTTACGTGCGGATGCTCAAACCATTGAACTACCCTGGCTGATTACCAGCTAGGCATTTTTCACACAAAATCCGTTGGCAAAGTCACCGAGTCTGTAAACACAGCTGTATCAAGTGACATTAATATTCATGGCACAACTCCAATAGACCACGAAATTTTTAATTTAATTTAGAAATTTATTCATCAACCTTGAAATATCATTTCAGAAAATTGTGGAGTGGAAGGCTGATATTTTATACCAACTATGTGAAAAATACCAGAGCCGGGAATCGAACCCGGGCCTTCCGCTTTACGTGCGGATGCTCAAACCATTGAACTACCCTGGCTGATTACCAGCTAGGCATTTTTCATTTAATCTAGAAATTTATTCATCAACCTTGAAATATCATTTCAGAAAATTTTGGAGTGGAAGGCTGATATTTTATACCAACTATGTGAAAATTGTGTGAAAAAATAAAATTGTGTGAAAAATGCCTAGCTGGTAATCAGCCAGGGTAGTTCAATGGTTTGAGCATCCGCACGTAAAGCGGAAGGCCCGGGTTCGATTCCCGGCTCTGGTATTTTTCACATAATTGGTATAAAATATCAGCCTTCCACTCCAAAATTTTCTGAAATGATATTAATATATATTGTAAGTAGGACTGGGCGATGTAGCGATTCTATAAATCGATTTAACACTGATTTAGAAAATACCTCCTTCCTACCCCTCTCCTACATATGTCTTTTAATCAATAGTATATGACCCAAAAGCAACGCTTCTATTACTCATTTTCTGTGATTTCCCATATTGCTATAACTCAGCATCTATGGCTTAAAATTACACCAAACTGCATGATTTAAAATTAAAATTTTAAATTATGCAGTTCAAACTGTAAGTTTTTTATCAAGAAAAGTTTTGTCAATTATACTTTTCTGAATGATTAACATTAGGGGGCGTTGTTATAAATATTGATATTAAAGAGAGTTCTTGATGGCCTTTGGCACAACAGTTTTTGCCGTGTGCGTTGCCAATTGTTTGCAGCACTTGTGCCTACTTTGTTCACTTGACCTTTTTAAGTCGTGTTTTATTTCGACTCGAAACAATTGTTGCTAGTTTTTTACATTTTATGATGTTTATTTAAAGTTGTTAATGAATTACTTTTCAACCCTAGTCCTTTGATGCACTTTTGTTATTGTTAGTTTTTATAGATTTCTTTTTCTTTTTCTTTGAAACTGTTGAGCCCTTTTTTGTGTGTTCCTGATATAGGATGCAATAATGAACTTTGTATTTTGATTTATAAAATTTGTCTTTTACCACAGTCAGTAAATTAAATTTCCACTTTTTTTAAAATAAATAAGTAAATAAAATTTTTTTCAAGTCAATTGATAAATTCTACGCGATATTTTTGAACCAACTGCCCAGTTAAGTAATAATTTAGAAAAAAGTTTTTCAAAGCGTGTCATATTGCCGAAATATGTTATATTCTGGCGGTCAATATTCAATCTGCATATAAATAAACCACACATCATTCTGAAAAAAAAAAAGTCAAGACTAATTTGTTCGTTAAATGAAATAGGTAGCAGAGTTTGAAAAAGAAATTTAATTTAAAAAAAAAAAAAAAAATTAAACTCTGTTGAAACAGAGTTTAAAGTATTAACATTGTAGATTTTATTAACTCAGTAAAGTAATATTTGAAGCTTATTAATGGTATTATAAAGAGCGTAATAAAAAGTACGTAATAAGGAGCACCATTAAAAGTTCTTGTGTACATTCTTTAGAAATCTCCCCTGCCCTCTTACGAAATACTAATAACAGACATGTCTGACAAAGCCAAATTATTGAATAAATAATAATAATGACAAACAGATATATCGTATTGTATTATTAAACTATTTTTATTGTGATTTACTCTATTCTTAAATATTGTAAAAAATAAATTTATTTTCTATTTAATTTATTGTAAAAAATCTATATATTTATGTTAATATTTATTACAACAATGCATACTGTAATTGCCGAAAATAATTACTTATAACAAAAAGAAAGAAATCATTACTTAGCAAACAAACTGGAATCTCCGTAAAACCGCAAGAAGTTAAAAGTTTGGAACAGTTATGATTCATCTAAAATCGTATTTTCTTTTCTCCCCGATTTAGCATAGCGCAGTGCTTTGTTTCTCATTTGGAATAAACGGAGCACACGACAGGCGATTTAAGCGCATCGTCTCTCTGGTATCTCCTTTGAAATGAAAAGCTGGCACGTAGCACAATTCATATTACGCTAAATTGTAAGACGGCTTTTGCAGTTACTGTTAAATCGTTTTCACTAAATCGATAAAACCTCCCTTGATGCATTAACTCGTAAGCGTGGCGAGGAAACTTGAAGCCTAGCTAACATCGGATTTTTCCAGTTCCAGTCACTAAATCGATGTTGCCTTACATCGTCATTCCGAAATTTCGTAGTAGGTGTTATCTTTAAATCGGATCGCCGATTTTAGCTATAAATCAATTTTTGCATTACATCGATGTAACGCCCAGTCCTAATTGTAAGCATTGTTGAGGAACACAAATGGCTGAAATGAAAAAAACATGCAGTTTCAATAAAATTTTTATTCCAAAAATACTTTTTCGCTTAAATATTTATATAATTGCTTTTTACTGTGTTTTGCAGAATAAAATTATAACTATGAAGAAAAATAAGTTTTCAGCTTGAGAAAAAGAAAATCTTGATTTTATTAGATGTTTTAAGTAAAATCTTGCCAAGCAGGAAACTTAGTCAGAAATGTTTTTTGAATCAATTATTTTAAATTTCTAAAATAAATAGAAAATGTTTGGTTGTTAAAAAATTTTATTTGGTATTTTTTAAAATTTCAATCACAAGTAATCCTAAATTTTTTATTTATAAATAAAATAATATAATTTTATATCTTAATTTTGAAACTAATGTGTAGTGAAACCTGACTAAGAGAATCATCCTTTGTGCCATAGAAAATTGGTTTTTTAGGCAGAGGGCCTTTCATAAAAATTGTTCAAAAATCTTAATTCATGCAAGAAATCTTATAAATTAAATAGATTTCTTTACCTATATTTACATTATTTGTCTGTATAACTTTCTAATAATCATTAATATTATCTTGTTTGAATTTTAAAAGCTTTATAGGAATAGTTTTGTTTTATAAGAATTTTTGTAGATATCAGAACTGACTGTTCAGCTTAGCATCATTTTGAGTGAAAAAGAGGTGTTTATTAATCCATAAATTTCCATTAGAATGTCCTGATGAGAACTAATTGCAATTTTAATATTTAATCATAGCTAGGTTTAATATTTTAATTTTGCCATTTAAAGTCAACATTGTTCCTCTAGAAGGCATTGCATTTAACTTTATTAAATGCAATACTAAATTTATTTAACCCTTTGCCGGTCCTATCCCTAACAACATATTTTCTCCTGAGGACATTATGAAGGGGAAAAGACCCCGTGAAAAACATCCTTTTTAGAATATTTTGCAGAGCTTGAAGGAAAGTACATTGCGACTAAATAAATAACAGATACTAAATTATTTTAACTATAGAACGTTTATTGAAGTTAAATTTTAAAACAAATAATAATATTATTATATAATTCTGGGCAATAACAAAGGTTCGAAATTTAAATGGAAGTCGTTATAATTGGTGAGAGAGAGAGCTAATGTACAACGTATTTAAGAGACGGCGATTATTATCAAACTGTCCCGGAATCAAATTCCGCAGCCAAGTTGTTAACTGCCAGATAGAGATAATATCTTTATATTTTGAAGCCAAGGGCGCCAACACATCTTCTTTTGTGTTAATGTTATTCCAATGAGAAATTTTAAAAATAAATGACGGTTGAAATTATGGCAACCCTTTTTGGCATAAAATACATTTGCCAACGAATACCGTTGGAAAAGACAGGTGCAAGTAATTAAGAAATATTGCGAAAATTCTTGCGACATAATGTCTACATAATGGATCATTAATAGCTGCAGTTAAATAGATTATCTGTATATAAAATAAAACAAAATAATAAAAAGATATAACGGAAAGTTTCCAACGTACATTTACAGCTATAAATATAAATTAGATTTATTGGGAAACATAGTGAAATGGAAATAAAAATATAATTACTTTAAGGGATAATAAAATTAAATTGTGTTTAGATCCCTACATATATATATTGCATTAAGCTAAAAAGAGATCAATGTATTTAATACTGAATTTGTTCTTAAAATTAGAAAATGATAAGTATTTTAATTTTGAATACATAATTTACTAAAATTGAAATAAGCTTGACCTAAATACAAAGGATTATAAAAGTTAATACTTTTTAATTGTGAATAAATAGATCTTTAATTATAATTGAATAAATTTGGTAAAATAAAAGGATATGTGAGAAACTCCCTCACATATCTCTCCCGGTTGCCATGAAAAATTAGCTCTCTCCACCACAATACAAAACAATAATCCAAAAATATACAAAACAACCATTATCATGTGTGTAAAGTATACAAATACTGTCAATCACATGCAAGATACTGTCATGAAATACATGCGTGTACATATATTCTTCACACAAAAATTTTAAAATGAATGTCTTGACAAATAATTTCTTGATCTTGTTACAGCTGATATATTGTAATACAATTCTTCTGAAAAGTAAATTAATTAGTTTCATAGAATACATTTCAATGAAATGATCTTTTATTGTCAATCATGTTTAAATCAAACAATTTCTATTTTCTCGTCAAACAATATATTAAATATACCTATTGAAATAATTTGAAGTATTAAAAAAATATTTGTGATATAGAAAAATTAAAAATGATTTTCTTCTTGAAAAGGAAAAAAAAAATTGTCTACAATAAAATCTTATGTAATTAAACCATCAGGTAGGTTTAGAAAAAAAAATGTACTTAACATTGAGCACCACTCATGCCATTTCACCAAGATAGGGGAAGAAAAATGTGAACCCAGCAAACAGCCAAAATAGCAAGTGGTTTGTGAGGCCACTGCCAAATATAGCATACCGAGCAAAATGTGTGACTCAAAAGAGGCTTGATTTTTATGTGTGCCTGACTATGCCACACAAGCATTCTGAGAAAAATGTGTTCGTGTAAAAGAAGAAAAGGTGTGGCTATTGCAAAAATTTGCAAGGAGTATGACCGTGACATCACACTCCTGCAATAAATTTCCTAACTTGATGAAAGAAAAAAATTGACTGAGTGTTCCCAATATACAACATGAAAATAGTTAAAGTGTGTAAAATTATTATCATTATTATCTAAAAAAAATAAAATATTATCCTGGATTAACAAAACCTAAAAAAAATCCATTATTATTAGTTAATAATAATAATATAAGATTGATCAAAATTTAATTGTCTGCAATACATAATTGGAAAGTAAAAATATCCATAATATTAGCACTGTGTGACCAATACTTTTTTATTTCATTAAATTATATTCTTCTTTTTTTTTTTTTTTTTTTAAATAAAAGAAAGATTTTTTATTAGATCAATAGAAAATTTTAGCTATCTATATCTTGTCAAAACAAAATTTAAGAATAATATTTACATTAAAAAAATCAAAACTTATAATGTTTATGAAATGACAAATATCCATTCACCTCTGGTGGCCAGCCATTGGAAAATAAGAATCCATCATTTCACAAGAAAAAAAAAAACAAAAAAAAACAACACCTGAGTATTCTTAGTTAACATCGAATACAAAGGGTGTTATAATAGGTTATAAAATATTTTTCTTTAAATATGAATTATTATAATTGTAAAATTTTATTATCTGCTTAGTAGATAAACAATAAATTAAAATTATACTTAGTCTTCCAGTCATTTTGTCCCAAAAATTTTATTCACTATCCTTTTATTTTGTTTCATTTCATATAATTAATCTGAAAATAAAGGTATATTAGTGAAGGATATATACACTCCACGCAATATATGCAAACCAGCATCACAAACTTAACCATACAAAATTGAACCATAATGAAATTTCTTTGCCCTTTGTCATTTATTCTTATATTAATTTTTGTAAGGTACCTAGGTTTTTTGTCTTAATTTTTTTTATATTTTTTTCAAAGTGCACTTATTAATGAAAAATAAAAATGAATGTCGACATAATAATAAATTTCTACATCAGTGTGTAGACAGGCCTTTTTTTTTTTTTTTTAACAATTGAGCAATACTTAAAATATATATTTTTTTATATATAGAAATGCAATCACATGCATAATGCTCAAACAAGATCTTTTAAATTTCAGCTCAATTATAAAATTGGCAATTATAAAGCCATGAGCTAGTGCCATAGATATTCTGATCAGAAAAAAACTTTATATATATATTTTTAAATGCAAGCTATAGCAATCAAAAAAAATAACACAGCATGTGTTATACACATATATATTGCTTATATATATGTATCAGTAAAATTATGTGATAAGGAAATATATACAATGTATTGTAATACAAAAAAAAAATCTATATACATATGCACAATAGCGAGAAAAATTTGAAAAACACAATATGGCCCATGTGTCCATTCATATTTGTTTACAAATTGTATGTGTAGGCAAATTATAATGAGCAAGTGAGAAAAATAAAATGTTAATGCCTTATATGTAATAAAAATTTCAATATTTGAAATATTTGAAAGGCATGCATGTGTAATGAAATTTAGAATGAGTAAGTGATAAAAATTCAATGTTTTTATATTCAATAAAATAATTCCAATATTTGAAATAACCATGTGTATAACTCTGTATAACTCTGTATATATTTAAAAAAACATGTATGTGTAATGAAACTCACAATGAGAGGAAAAAAAAAACCTAATGTTTTATATTTAATAATATAATTCCAATATTTGAAATCATCATGTACACAAATTACGTAAGTTTAAAAGGTATGAATTTGTATTAAAAAAATTGTGTATATATATACTTCCCTTAATTCAAAAGTTAAGGTTTATTATATACAAACTAATAAACACCAGTATATGTGTATAAAAAAAAAATATGTGTGTGTGTAATTCTTGTAAATAGAAGAAATATTTCCAAACGCACGGCTAGCACATAAGCTAGATTTACATGCACATATTTCCAAAAAAAAAATAAAAATTAATATGTTTGACCAAAATATTGTGTGTGTGTGTGTGTTATTTTATGAATTGAGAAATATTTCAAAATGCATGGCTAGCATATAAGCTAGTTTTACATGCAATATTTCAAAAAAAAAAAAAATAAATAAAATTGTAAATATGTGTAGATACTTATAGAAAAAAATAATTGAAAACATTGTATTTTGTGAAAAGATGAATCAATTCCATGATATAGTTATAATAGAGAATATAAAATTCCTATTTTATGTTTGTGTACATCTCATATATTTTGAAAATAAAAAAACTAGAAAATAAATATTGTATAACATATAGAAGTGAAAATTGGTAATAAAATAAAATGTAAAACAATAGTATGTAAAAGTAAAAAAAAATTGTGTAAGAAGAAAAAAAATGTATGTGTGAGAAAATTATGTCCCTATGAAATTATGTATTCCATATAGTTATATAATCAAGAAAAATTAAGTGTCATGTAATAATCAGTGGCGGCTTGTGAATGACGTTTTGGGGGTGCTGCATCGAAGCGTCTAGAAAAAGTACATGGAATGGAATCTTTATTCGTCTTATTGGCTGACTCTTTCATTTTGAGAATCAACGTAATACATCGACACTTCAATAGCCAATCAGAAGAAAAAGCTTTCCACGCTAATAAACTGTTTTTAGTCAGTAGCTTGCAGCCCACCCAATACGTCATTCACCAGCCGCCACTGGTAATAATACGTCTTTGCAATTGGTTATCAATTTGCAAGTTTTAAAATAATACTGCATTTGAATTAAAAAATTATTTGTTGAAAATGTGTGTGTGAAGTACACCTACGTGCATTATAACTGAAAGTGACCGTATGGCAAGGCTGAGATTGTCAGATTTACATGCCATCACCTTAAAAAAAAATAGTGTATTAAAAATTGTGTTAAATCATTTTTTTTTTGTTTAACAAACATCAGTAAATTTTCAAACTGGCACTGTATGTAACAAAACCATTTAATGAATATGTGTGTATATCTTTACGAAGTTGTGTATAAATAGGAAATTTAATGTGAAAACACAAATTTATGCATTTGTTGTAAATGTATTATATTTATATAATTTCAAGAAAAAAAATTTTTTGTCAACAATGATGTAAAAATGAGTTTTAAATCTTTTTTTTTTTTTTTTTTATGCATTGGGAAATCAAAAAAATTATATAAAAATCAAAACTCAAAAAAAAATTTTTTTTTTATCAATATTCTGCATAATTTCAATAGAAAAATGTGACAAGGTTCTCAATATTATTTATTTACCCCTGTCTTAATGTTATCCCAATTAATCTACTGTTATTATTACATTTAAAGAAGTTTCATGAAAACGAATTTATGTATCAAAAGGAAATTCTGAACTAAATGATTGTAAACATTTGTCAAAAAAAAAATATAATGTTCCACAAAAATAATGTTCCGCTATTCATCATCCTTAACTTAAAAAAAAAAAAAAAAAAAAAAAAAAAAAAAAATCGGTCCAGCCGAAGTAATTTGTTTAGACAATGCACAGCACAACACTAAAAAAACTCATGCAACACTATGAGGTGCATGTAGATGCATGCTTCCCATAGGAGCTCAAAAATGCACAAGCTCTTCCTCCGGAAACATTACATAACTTGACAACAACAAAAAAAATTTGTATATTAAATTTTGACAAACAAAAAAAACGAAGTGCATGTATTAAAAATTAAGAATTTATAAGGAGAATGAATACCTTAATCAATGATAACAAGAATATTTTCAGCAGATTAATTAAAAAATATAAAACATGTCTATGATAAATTTACAAATGTTTACTTTTGCCAATGGAATTTAAATAACTCTTTTCTTTTCTTTTTTTTTTTTTTTTTTTACCAATATTATGTACTAATTTATGAACTAATGTATCAATTCAGCACAAAATAAGAAAAGAATCTGAACTTAAAATATTTGAATATGAAAAATAAAAATAATACACTGAAATGCAATAAATTATTATAATATGTAAATTTGTATATATTATACATAAAGACAATATAAATTTCTTTCCTTTTTTTTTTCTTTTTTTTTTTTTTTTAATATTATTGTTATCCTTAAAATTCAAAAATTATTATATGTAAACGCTGGCAAAAACTTAGTAATTATGACTCTAGTATAATGAGTCTTTAAACACATGAAATTTATTTTATATATAAATTATGAATGAAAAATATGATACGTATAATCAAAAAAATTTGGAACTTTTCCCTCACCATATGCATATTTCTATACAAAACCAAAATTATAACTGATATTTTCAAAATTAAATGCAAAATCCAAAAATGTATATACAGTTTTACATGCTGATAACATATTTTATATACGGATAGTTTCAAAGGACGAATGCACAGATATATTGCTTTAAATATATATTTATATTTATTTTGAAAAAAAAAATATCCCCCAAAAATTAAAATTATTAAAAATTACTTAATTTTTTATCAAATATATATATGCATTCCCTTAAATAGGAAAATAATATTTTACGTATATACGTATTAAGTATTTAAAATATTTATATAAATATAGTAATAATAAATTTTTCTTATCTGTACATCCAAATGGGTGATAGCCATCTCGATACATCACTAAAAGTATTTAAAAGAAAAGTCATCTTGTTCTTGAAAACTATATCTTTTTTTATATAGAGTTCCAACTTGTAACGTTTTTTTTTAAATCTTTAGTCAGCTCTGGGAAAAAGAACAAAAAGTATTCCGAAAAACGAGTCATGACGACATCACTCGAAACCATGCAGACTATATCCGAAATTGTCTGTGCTATCTGGAAGGGTAAACAAGGGAAGAGAAAAAAAGACATCTGCAGAATTAAGAACACAGCGGTGAAAAAAATTCAGTGATGATTACAGCTGCGTCATACGAACCTATCTTGAAAAGCTAGCCTCAGGAAAAGGGAACGCAGACATTTTCCTAGTCTTTCGTCTTTCAACTGAAACCACAAAATCATTGATTTCATTCATGCACACCAGACGAGTCTTTGAATTCAGCATTTGTATTCCTGGATCCAGCATCTTAATATATTTAATCAGTACAGTTGATAACTAGGTGATTACGGAATCGAGAGAGTTCAACGAACTGCATGTCAGGAAAAAAACATAGAACTGTTTTTTTTTTTTTTTTTTCAATTAGATAAACAGTGTATGGAAAATAAATAACACGATTCTCCATAAGACGCACTGATAGTCGTTAATTGTATAGTTCCATAAAAGAAACTTGTCGCTCATTTTCTCTCAGTTGAAAACATACGAACTTCTCTTCTATGGTTTTTAGGTCAAAATATTATGAGAATACAGGTTCACTCTTGAAATAATAATAAAATGTCTCAATGCAAAGTTGTAATTTTGCAGGAAACCAACACATCTATAGATCCTTCAGTGATATGGGTTAAGCACGAGGAAGATTTCCGATGATAAGCAGACACTTCCAAAGTTCCAATTTTTTTTTAACACTATTTGCTGATGACTTAGAAAGTTTATTTTAAACCAACGCCCCTCTCTCCCACCGAACGAACTTCCGACCTGCAAAGGCACCAATTTGTATGAAGGGGAAAAGACCCCGTGAAAAACATCCTTTTTAGAATATTTTGCAGAGCTTGAAGGAAAGTACATTGCGACTAAATAAATAACAGATACTAAATTATTTTAACTATAGAACGTTTATTGAAGTTAAATTTTAAAACAAATAATAATATTATTATATAATTCTGGGCAATAACAAAGGTTTGAAATTTAAATGGAAGTCGTTATAATTGGTGAGAGAGAGAGCTAACGTACAACGTATTTAAGAGACGGCGATTATTATCAAACTGTCCCGGAATCAAATTCCGCAGCCAAGTTGTTAACTGCCAGATAGAGATAATATCTTTATATTTTGAAGCCAAGGGCGCCAACACATCTTCTTTTGTGTTAATGTTATTCCAATGAGAAATTTTAAAAATAAATGACGGTTGAAATTATGGCAACCCTTTTTGGCATAAAATACATTCGCCAACGAATACCGTTGGAAAAGACAGGTGCAAGTAATTAAGAAATATTGCGAAAATTCTTGCGACATAATGTCTACATAATGGATCATTAATAGCTGCAGTTAAATAGATTATCTGTATATAAAATAAAACAAAATAATAAAAAGATATAACGGAAAGTTTCCAACGTACATTTACAGCTATAAATATAAATTAGATTTATTGGGAAACATAGTGAAATGGAAATAAAAATATAATTACTTTAAGGGATAATAAAATTAAATTGTGTTTAGATCCCTACATATATATATTGCATTAAGCTAAAAAGAGATCAATGTATTTAATACTGAATTTGTTCTTAAAATTAGAAAATGATAAGTATTTTAATTTTGAATACATAATTTACTAAAATTGAAATAAGCTTGACCTAAATACAAAGGATTATAAAAGTTAATACTTTTTAATTGTGAATAAATAGATCTTTAATTATAATTGAATAAATTTGGTAAAATAAAAGGATATGTGAGGAACTCCCTCACAGACATCATAAGGATATCCTGTGGATGAAAAGACATCCAAGGGACATCCACATGTATTTGGGACAAATGTGCTGTTAGGGATTTAGTTTCACTCTTCTAGTCAATGTTGTAAAATTTAGGGTCTATTTTTATTCAATATTCACCATTAAATTTTAACTGTAACAATTGCCTAATCACTTCGAAGGTTATTTGTTTATTATATAAAATATAAATATCACTCCTCAAAATTATTGGTGGTAGTTGAACAAAAATAAACCCTTAATTTGGCAACACTTTTGAGCATTAGGACTGGCAAAAGGTAATCAGTGGTTCTCAAAGAGGGTGCCAATGTATACATCAGCACACCCTAGATTTCCAGGTGTGCTCTGTGGTATTGCGTAAATATATGTATCCAGATATAAAGATAGAGATATACCACTCTTATTCTTTTAATACATCTTTATTACGTCATTTGACAATGATTTGTCTTGGGGGAAAAAAAAGTCAGTTATTTATTCTGGTTGTCTATATTAGTTATATTGAAAGTTTTGCAAATGGATGTTATATGCCTTATTATTGGATAAAAATACTTCAATAAAATTCATTTCAAAAAATGAAGTGGTATATTGAACAATCTTATTCTAAAAATAAACAAATATTAAGTGCCAGCAAAAATAAATAAATAAAATTACAGCCTATTCTGAATATATTTTCAACATGATTTTGGGTAAATTAAAATTTTCTACTCTTGCCACAATTGAGCAAAGAAAGAGAAAAAAAAAATCTATATACATGTATAATTGCATTGATGACAAAATTAATTTGCTTTTCAAATATTTAACTATTTCTCAGAAATGTGAATGTAGTGTGCCTACACTTATTTTGTAGGCTTTTAAATGCATCCTATCTTCAAAAAGTTTGAGAACACTGAGCTAAATAATAGTTTGACACAAAGTTCTTATTTCTAAGCTTGAACTTTATCTCTAAGTATGTGAATACAGAAAAGTCAAGTCTTATCATTCACTTCTTTTCTCTATATAGATACACTGATGACTATTACCCACATGGAGATTAATCTCAGTTCTGGAATGGACAGTAGACAATTCCAGTCAAATTAAATGTAAATTTTATCTATTCACACAAAATGTAATTCCTGATATACAATTGTATGTGAATTTTTAATGAAGGTAAATTAATATTAAGTTGTGTGTGGGAAAATTTATCAGAAAAAAACTAATGGGAAATAGTATTTCAATCAAAGGGTATTATTTTTAAAGGGTCTTCAGTATGTATTAAAAATTTTTAGTTTTTAATAATATTCATCATTCATTAAATATTTTATTAATTAAATATATATCTGTATATATCTAAATATTGTTGCATACTCGGGGTTCGTGAATTGTCAGTGAATGAAAGGCAAATCTTGCAGAGGCTTAAAAGTATATTTACAGAATTTTGCAGAAGATTACAGGTCTGTAAAAACCAAGTATCAACTTCACTTTCACCAGAAAACACAGCTCAAATAACAGCTGACATTGAATTTGCAGTATAAACAGTACCATAGCATTAATACACAGCAATAGGCTGTAATCAAATAATAACAAGACACCCACTCAGGAGTTCTTCACAGTAAGCCAGTTGGCATTGAAACTGGCTGCAATGGCCGGATTGGGATTCCTTTTATAGCCCCCGATTAATTAAGGATTTTCTAGTAACTTCTCAACTAATCAAGTTAAAGCTTAGATATTCAGTATGTCAATAATAAGGATTTTTCTCACCAAGGTCGCCAAGGCCATTACCTGTCTCGGTGAAGATTTTTAACGGGTTTTTAAAGAAGAATGAGCTATTTTAACGTGAAAACAAGCTAGAAATGCAGAAAATTAAAATTTTATAACCTGACCAAGTCTCTTTGAATGAAATTACATAAAAATAAATAATATTATTTACAAATTCGTAATTATTAATTTCATTATTATCAGCATATATAGTTACCCTCATCCGTCACTGATTCTGTCACACTTTAGGCTTAAGAGATTTCCTTGGACTGTGTCTCCTAATTTTCATACTTTAGTTAATTTTAAAAAATGTAATTGTCCGATTGATAAGCTGTTTAAACAGACTATTCAGAAAAATTGCGCCTTTCATTTGGTACATTATTTGTAACGAATATATAATTACATTTTTTAAAATTAATTAAAATATGAAAATAAAAGCTTTAAAATACATTTAAATTTTTAATTGTTGCCTTTTTTTTTTTTTTTTTTTTTTTTTTCAGCATAAAATAAAATATGCTTTCCCGTGTAAAAGAATAAAAATAAATTTGCTCATGCATATGAAAAAAATGACATCTATAAAATGAAATTTTAAAGGTAACGAAGAGATAAACAAAGTGAGAAAATTTTGCACGGGCTTGCTAGCAAATGAATTATTTAAAGTGAGAAATAACTAAACTTAAACGATTATTTTTTAACGGGCGCCTTAGTTGCCCTACAACAAACTAGTTCATAATATTAATTATTAATTAAATATTTTATATTTAAATAAATATCTAAATAAATATGTTTTTTTCTTTCTTTCTTTTAGCTTTATAGTTCATAATGATCATCAAAATCCTCTTCTAACTTCATTTGATTCTTTTAATAAACATTTAGATAATTATGAACCAGATCTTTTAGTGATTGGTGGATTGCAAATGATGGATAACTTTCCAATGACACAGAGTAAGCTCCAGTTTTATTGCTATTGTTTTAGAGAACAATTTACTACTGCTTAATGTAATCTCTATTGAGAATTTTCAGGGGTCGATCCAGGTTTTAATTTTTGGGTCCCCTTTTTGTGAAAAACAAAATATTTTTGTGAAATTTTTATTTATTTTTGTGAAAAAATAATACAATATATATATCGTGTATAAAACCTTCCATTTTAACAATCATTCTAAGTATGTTCAATATTAGGGATGCAACGGATATCTGGTAGCTATCCGGTATCCAGCCTATCCGGCTGAGTTTTAAATATCCGACGGGGTACCGGATATCAGCAGTCTGGATACAGATACCCGATAATTTCAAGCCGGATATCCAACGGATATCCGGAGGTGAAAATTCAGGTTAAATTCCCCTCAGATGAAAATTTTGCAACTTTTTTTTTTTTTTTACATCAGTTGTAGCTTGTAAAGGTAAAAAAAAAAAAAAAAAAAAAAAAAAATGGAAAAGTCGAATTTGGCCACTTTAGCAAATAAATTTAGCAAAAAGTAGCTTCAGGTTTAAGAGATATAGAAAGCCTATTTTAATTTTGTGCAGAGTTAGCTAGGATTTTCCAGAGTGATCTATAACATTCCCCCTAATCTTCTCCATAACAATAAAAAGAGCTGTTCATTGTTGTTCCTGAATAAATAATATTCATCCTCTCCTCTGCATTGTATATAACTCTGTTTTCATTGCTTTTGTTTATGAGTTGAGAATGTTCAGTAATACTGTTAGTCTTGGAAGCAAAAGTTGTTAGATTGTTTCGAGAATGAGTCAAATAATGTGCATTTATTGACTAGAACCTGCCTGTTTATTTACAATCCACTTTTCCCTACACAATAAAGTTGTTTTTGTGACCATATATTTATACTAGCAGACCCTCTGGCATCATTGTCTGTGCCATTACATATTCAGTTAAATGTGTCATCTACCTATTCGATTTGAATTAAAAAAAAAAAAAAAAAAAAAAAAAAACACTCCAATTTGTATAAATTAGCACTTTTAATGGAATATCTTGCTAAAACACCTGAATTTAGAATTTCCCTTTGCGTCTGTATTTTCATTTTCAGATTGTTAAAGAATTTAAAAAAAATTATATAAAAAAAAAAAAGCTCACTTATTTAAAGTTTGTGATTTTGTACATTAGAAAAACAACATATTTTTAATTAAAGAATTTTAATAAATAATCTATTTTTTTTTTTTTCTTATCAGTACAGAATATAAAAATATAAAATAAGTAAAAAGCATTTAAAGAAACAAAAATATAAATTTGTTTTGAATTATTACTTTCTTTTATATTCAATAGAAGAAAGCATTTTATTCGTAAAAATTTTCAACTTCCCGTTTTTGGTGGATTTACGCATTTTGAGTGAACCAGAATTTTGAATTTGACCGTTTTTAGAAAATGTCTGTCTGACAAAAGTTTTGTGTAGCAGCTGTAGTTCAAGAGTTAATGCACAGAATTTCATATAAATTTATATATAGTTGTGCATTAACCAAAAAAAAAAAAGTGCCCATCGACTTTTGGTGCAAATTACTCAATAGGTGGCACTGCTATACTGTGATTTCCCCCATTTAAAGGAGGATTATATCTCTTCTACTGTGTATAATTAAAAAAAGACTAAGTATGTCACAGGGCTATCATGAAATATATGTTTATTTAATTTCTGTGCCATATCAGCCAATAGGCGATGCTGTTATGCTGCAATTTTCCCGTGAATGGAGAAATTATCTTGGATTTATTTGTGTATAATTACACAAAATTTGGTAGGTGAGAGGACCATTTTTATGAAACATCATGTTGATTCAATTTTGGTGCATATTGGTTGATAAGTGGCTATACTATGCTGCAATTTACCCTGTGAATAGGAAGGCTAAATCTCAACATCTATAACATTTAACTGCACTTAACTTGATATGCAAGATAAATAATAGGAGAACGAAAGCTGGCTTAATTTGAGTGTATATTGACCAACAGATGTCGCAGTTGTTCCTCACCTTCTATGATTCTCTACTTGGCTACATCTCACAATCTTTTGATTAAAATTGCACTAAACTCCATATCTAAAATCTATATTGTGCGAAGCTATTATTAAGTTTCTTCTGTGCATGTTAAACAGCGTGTAGCTTTGTTATGTAGAGTGATATAAAAGAAAGTTTCGTAATGAACATAACATACTAAGCCATTGAAGCTTTTAGATTTTTCTTTTTTTGCTTCTTTCTTATATGTTTTCTTATAAATGTCACAAACGAAGGTATTGGATTCATAAAAATTTTCTACATTTGGTTTTTGCTGGATTTACACATTTTAAGAGGTCCAGAACCTGGTTTGATCAATTTTTAAACATTTGTATTTGTGTGTGTGTGTGTGACAAAAATTCCGTTCAACTGATGTCGGTCTTATTTAGGTGTCTATCAACCGACAAGCGGATCTGCTATTATAATTTTTCACAAGCCTATATCTCAGCATCTATTGATTAAAATTTCACCAAACTCCATATGTAAAATATTTATTGTGTGAAGCTATGGTTAAACTTTTGCACAATTTAAACATTAAGTGGTGTGTGATGGCCACAATAAGTATGTTTTCTTATGAAAATAACCAATCCTTCAACTATGATTATATTAGTAAAATATTTTGTTTCATTTTTTTTTTAATACATATCAAGCACACATTTTTTAGTACTGTAAAAAATGTGTAAATGATAAGTTTTTGTTTTATAATTCTGAACAAAACCTATATTTTTGTGACAAATTGCAAGTGTAGGAATAAGTATGTTAGACTTAAGTTTTATTCTTCATTGCAATATTGCACAAATAAATAGAATGCTAAATAAATATGCTTAAGTAAATTATATTTAAAATGTGTTTAAAAGAATAGTACATAAAGTATGTTTATATTTTATTGTTTTAAAATAAAGAAAAAGAAAAGAAATATACAACCCAACAAAAAACAAAACTAATGCCGGATATCCGTATCCGGCAGGCAAAGGAGCTCCGGATATCCGATATCCGGTATCCGGCAAAATCACTATCCGTTTCATCCCTATTCAATATCAAATTAATATAGTTTCATTGAACCAATTAATTAAAAATAATACTGAAAACATGGAAGCATTTTATAAAAAGATTACTTTTGTAAAACAAAATCTTGTGAAGGGCTCATTTCATAAATTTGAATTTTGTGAAGGGTCCCCTTTTATGGATTTGAGTTTTGTGAAGGGTCCCCTTTTATGGTGTGGAATTTTGTGAAGGGGCAGCAAAGGGGACCCATTTTTTGTCTGGATTGACCCCTGATTTTATTTATTTATTTTAATATAAGCAGGTTCTGCTTAGAGCCTTGCCTTTTGTAATTTAATGAGTGCCTTAGATGCACCCTAAAATCCAAAAACATAGCCCCATTTCTCTTAAAACATACTCTCCTTATCCAAAAATTGCATTCTGATTATTTCCTTTTAGGTACTCTTTATTCATATCGTTTAACTATATTATATACACAATATATACTGAGTTCATATTTTAAGTTTGAATTTTCTGAGAATTTTATTTTTATTTTTTTCAGAAACTAACATTCTTATTTAATGGTAACAAAATATTCATTGTGAATCTGGGTGGCCTGATAATGAAATGGCAACTTCACATTTAGCAGATGCTGGACTGTTGACTTATTTCTACAACCATTAAAAGTTAAAAAAAAAAGAAAATCTAAAAATTATTTATAATTGTATAAGCAAAAATGCCAACTATGGTAACACCAATAATCGCTTAAATAACATTTATAAATATAATAAAACTGTTTGAAAATTGGCATCAATTTTTCACACCTCCTTTCCCTCCACACTATGGTTTTGTACACACCACCAAATCTCAGTTTTGTGTTTTATTACACCATTGAAACCTATAATATTTCATTCATACTAGTATACAATAGGTATTTTTTTTATATTACATGTAGATTTGTTTTTCTTTCTTTTTTAGCTTAGCAGTTTACTTTTATTTCATTACAATCAAACTATTATATTTATTATTTTTAGCATTTTGAAAATCTAGTTCATTTTACAATAAAAGTTCCTTTTTTTGTATTTTTTACCCCTAGCACTATTGAAAATACAGTTACGTAAAATTCAGAATCTTATCAGGAAACAGCCCGACAGTGTTAGAATTCATTTTGAGATGGCTTCTTACAGTGATGAGAAACTACTGCGGAGCTTAGTAGAAGAAATTATTCCATATGTAGATTCTTTAGGTATGAATGAACAAGAACTACCTAATCTGTACCATATGTTAATGTATGGTAATGTGAGCCTTATTGCAGAAAGTCGACCTAGAATTGCTGTGATTTTAGATGAAGCTAGAGATGTATTCAGGTAATATATTTTTCTGTGTAACAACTGTTAGTTTTAATAAGTAAAAATCTTTAAATAAACACTATAAAATGCAAGAATTCCCGACAATTGTTTCAGGTTGAAAAAAATCATGATCCTTCAATACGTTGCCGCATTGTTTGCAGCACTCATTCATATTTTGTTCACCTGATGAAAGGTTGTGTTTTCTTTTGACTCAAAACAGTCATTGCTGCAAGTTCTTGCATTTTATGGTGATTCAAAGTTTTTTAGTTATTACTTATAAACACCAGTTCTGTGGTGCTTCTTTATAAAGCTAGTTTTGCTTTTTTGCATTATTGTAGTTCACTGATTCATTACAATATTTTTTGCAGCATATATTGAAAAGTATTATGTACAGTCTGAAAAGTTTTTAAAGATTAGAAATGGGGATCAAAAGTGAAAAAAAAAGAACAATTTAAAACATATACAGGGTGATTCCAAGGTCATGGGACAAACTTGAAGAGGATGTAGAAAACATCACAAGGATTCAGAATTATATAGGAGCCTATGTCCCCAAATGTCATTTTAACCCTTTAAGAACTAGATATTTTGGGCTGCTGTGTACTACTAGCTCTGCCTACTGTGTACATTTTAAAATCTTACATGCTTCATTACTTCATAAAATAATACACAATGTTCGTATTATTGCAATCACTGGGATAAAATACATCGATAAAAACAGAACAGGTTTATGTAAACATTAGTATGTAAAAACTCATTTTACAAAAGTGCAACATTGGAGATCCAGACCTATATCCACACAAAATCACCCAATTCTTAAAGGGTTTAAATGGTTTCCTATACAATTTTGAATCCTTGTGATGTTCCACCCTCCCCCTCCCCCTGATGTTCCTTTTATTGCATTTTAAGTGTAAATTTACTCTATTTGCCCATGTTAAGAAAATCATAAATTTTGAATAAATTAGGAAAATTGCAAAAAATAGGATTCTTGCCAGTGTCTTAAGTAATATTTTAAAGCTGGTCTGATCTTTCCGCCATCTTTAGACATTGTGTACACAGTCTAGCAAACTGATACCCTGCAAATTGACACCATATCAATTCTGTTACAGTCAGATTCTTCATGCTCGAAGAACGTGTTTAAAAAAAAAAAAAAGGAAATAAAATCGAGCTTGAAAATTTTTACAGATACCTAAGTATACCTATAAAATAATGAAGGAACTAATAAATAAAATATTTTTATACAACTTCTCTTAAAAGTTAATGTTTAACACAAATTAATTTAATGCAATCTTATAAAAATATATAGCATTTTTTTCTTTTCTTACATGGATTTTTGTTACTTTGACATGCTTGCTATTTTCATTCATGTACTAAGAAAATAATAAAATTTTACTAAAATTAATTCTCTTAAGTTTAAATGATTAGCATACTTGGGCAATTTTTTTAGTAGTCTTATTTAAAATATTCATTCCATCATTTTTTACAATTGTTTAAAAATCCATTCAGAATTTTAACTCATCTCCATTTTGATATTCTAATATGTAAGATTAATACATTGCTGAGAATCTGGATTCAGATCAGAGGTGGCACCAGAAATTCTCCGATGGGAGGATCTCCCTGACAGGGGGGCACTATATAGAGAGAGTTTATTATATGAATATTTATCAGAAACTGCAATCTTATTAATAATATTACTGTTAATATTTGTATCATTCCATTTGTTAGTACTCCTCTTGGTTTTGGAGATCATTGTGCCATTCTCTGAGTAAAAATATGTACAGGGTGCTTGAAGGAATATTCTTAAGAAAAAATTAATCTTTGTATCTGTTGATCACAGGTATATATACAGTAGAATTTTCCTAATTTACCCATTGTGCCATAGAAAATTGGCTCTCCAGAGTGGTGGCCTTTCAATAGAAGTTGTCTTCCTATTCACGGAATAAATTACAAAACATCAGTGCCACCTATCATCTCATATGCACCTAAATTGAATCAGTATATTGTTTTAAAATGGTCCTCTCATATACCAAGTTTTGTGTAATTATATACGATAGAATCTGATATATAAACTTCCCGTTCACGAGAAAAATTGAAGCACAGGGGCGTCACCTATCTGGCTATATGCACTGAAACTGATTCCACATAATGTTTCATAATGACTCTGTCCTATACAAAGTTATATATATACAGTGGAATTTCTCTAAGGATGTGGGGCAGCCATCATGCCATCGAAAATTGGTTCTCCAGTGAGGTGGACTTTCAATAGAAGTTGTCTTCCTATTCACGGAATAAATTACAGAACATCAGTTCCACCTATCAGCTCATATGCACCTGAATTGAATCAGTATATTGTTTTAAATGGCCCTCTCATATGCCAAGTTTTATGTAATTATATACGATAGAATCTGATATATAGCTTTCCCGCTCATGAGAAAAATTGAAGCACAGGAGCATCACCAATCTGGCTATGTGGGCTGAAAATGATTCCACATAATGTTTCATAGTGACCCTGTCCTATACAAAATTATACACAATAATATACAATAGAATCTGAGATATAGCTTCTCTTCTCGGGATAAATAGCAACAGAGCAGCGCAACTTATCCGCCGACATGATCCTAAATTAAATCAACCTGATGTTTCATAATGGCCCTCTCATATATCAAGCTTTGTTCGATAATACAAAATAGAACCTGAGATATAGCCTTCCGCTAAATGAAAGAAATTGCAGTTCAGTAGCGCCACCTATGGACGATTTGGACAAAAAGTTAAAAGATACTAATTTATGTCGTGGTGCAACTACGTACAAATTTATATGTAATTCTGTGCAGTAGTTCTTGAGATACAATAAGAACAAAATTTTGTCACACATAGACGGACATTTTCTAAAAATGTCATGGTCAAAGTGTGTTCTAGATCTCTCAGAACGTGTACATTCATGAAAAACCGGAAGCTGAAAATTTTTATGAATCCAGTACTTTCTTCTATTGAATATAGAATGCAAAAACTGGAATGCTCCAAACTTGTAAAAGGAAAGAAAAATGCTGCTAAAAGGAGAAAAAGTGTAATTTCCCCCCCCCCCTCGACAGATTTTAGGAATATGCCCTGATGGGGGGTCACAGACTCCCCGACAGGGGGGCCTGTGCCTCCCCTGTGTTGTATAAAATGCAAAAAGGATAGGTAAAATGAACAAATAAAAAGTATGCTTTGCAGAGAAAAAAAAAATTGTAAAGGGAGTCTCAAAAATACCTAGCAAAAAAGTAAAAGCAGATAGAGAGTACCAAAAGTGTAGGTATGTGTGTATAAAAATACCACTTTCAGGTATTAGATGGCACTGACAAGATCTGTAAGTGAAAAGGCGTCTATGGTTGTAATTGTATTTTCCACAGGAATTTTGAACAAAGTGCATTCACCTTCCTATTCTGGCGTAAAGAACATGACCTGCAATAGTTTCAATGAGTATGATAAGGATTTGGTTTTGGTTGCAAAACTATTATGATAGCAACCAAGGGTACAGCTAAAGGGAGGGGTTATGGGGGCTCAGATATTTCAGAATTAAAAAAAATTAATTTTTTGACCTTTTGAAAAAAAAAAAAATTACGAAATCGGTCTCAGACTCGTACATGCCCCCTGCTGATAACGTCTGTGGTTATGCCTCTTTTGGCAACCAGCTGAACTGTCATGGTAGTAACAGTGGCGTAGATTGCACCCCCGCAACCCCGTAGTGCGGGGGGGGGGCGCACAAGCTCAGGGGGCGCACTTAAAATATTAAAGACTTCCCTAAAAATTACCATGGGGGGAAAAAAAAAAAAAAAAGGAAGCGGTTGAGAGAGAAAAGTGGCGAAATTTAAGAAGCGTCCCAAAAAAGAAATGTTCTTGTTAATCGTTAATTGACATAGAAATATAGACCCTTTTGAACTGGGGGGGGTACCCCTTCTTTTTTCCCCTCTCTCTAAAAAAATTGATTTTCTAATTAATCACAAAAATAGTTAAGTGCGGTAAGTGCGTTTTTTGCCATGGCCCTCTTCTCCCGGTACTCTTTTGCTGCTTATGAGTTTTTATACCACTGATTTATAGTAGCTATAATGTTGAGTTATTTTACTTTCTATTTTAAGGATTTCATAATGATCTAATGCTGATAAATGGAAAAAAATTACAAAAACACAAGACTTAAGACGCTATTAGGACAATCTTGGGCTCCAGAAAAAATTTGGGGACCCTGAATCTACTGCTCATTGTTAGTGATACATCAAAATAGTCTCAATACTCATAATCCGATTTAAATTTATTGTATTTATTCAAATTGTTTTCTTTTGATTTTTTTTTTTTTTTTTGTTAACGCGGATAGTTCTCAAAACTTTTCTTTTTTCATTCCTCTTCCCCCATTGTCTCTATACACAGTACACATAGTGGAAAAAGTAGTGATAAAGAAACCAGGTTATTCTTCTAGTATATTCCAAGAAAACTAAACCCGCCAGTACTGTTTCTTTGGGGTAGATGATCAACAAATCTTGATACTGCAGACGATAATATTACCAATCCATTATATTACACATGGACCCTCCTATGACGTGTGACTGTGATCCAATTAGAAAAGTCTTTTCTCCAAGGTCAACCAAATTTCACAAAAATACTGTCCCCTGACATCGTTTTCAGCTGCTTTCTTTTTCTTTTTACCAAATGTTTATACTTTAGTTACTGTTTGTCATTGCGAATTTGTAATAGTAGTATACTTATATTTTAGTGCTCAGCCTCTGCCTATAAATAAGCGTTATATTATATAATTGTAATTTAAACCACTGTTATAATTTGTAAAACAAATTTAATTAAGATGTTAGTTGAACGACTGTAAACACAGATATTCGGTAAGTATATTCTTTTGAACTTTTTTGTTTTTAATCTTGTAAATTTTGCCCTTAGTTTAGATGAGGTTTATGTCCAACTTACATAACAACTTAATAAAATCAATAAAAATTTAAAAATCAATTCCAATTAAATTTAAAATAAAATTGATTAAGCGTGGTACTGTTACCGCTAAAGTGCAAAAATCAGTTAATCTGAAGATTAGCTAGGTAATCTGCACATTAACTAGGGTAATCCGTTAAAGTGGGAAAAATTGTTTCATTTCTCAAATTACCTAGATAATCTGCACATTACCTGCTAGGCACTCGTTAAAGTGAAAATAAGATCTCTGGTGTTGTAATTTTAGAGCATGCTGTGCTGTATTTTATTTATTTATTTATTTTTTTTTTTTTCATTCGAGGAAGAAAAAAAAAAAAAAAAGATTAGTTTTCTTTTCTTTTCTTTTAATCTGCATGTGTTTTAGTTTTTATGTCTTTTAAAGTTATATTTGTTTATTTTTATTTTATTTTTTAATTTAATCTTTTTTATTCTGTCAATATAAGTTTAAAGATGTTATGCATTTTTAATATGAAATATAATATTTTTAATAACTTTCAATAAATTCTATTTTATAAATGAATGTTAGAAGTACAGTAACTAGAAGTACAGTTAGAATACAGTAACGATTTTATTTCAAATAAAAATATTTAACCATTTTAATTTAAAAAAAAAAAAAAAAAAGTTTTATTAACAACTTATAATGCTATTATTATTTTTTAAAAAAATTATGCACCAATTTTTAATTCGCTATAGAAATACTATAAATTAGACAAATCGGAAGCATTATTTAAGAAGTACTTCAAATAATTAAAACTGCTTTAATATTTCGTCAAAGAGCACAGAAGTTGTAGAAGCAACAGGATTGAGGAAGAAGATGGCATCTTTCAGTTTTGTTTTAATGTTAGTGTTCCAAAGTAAAATAATGGAGCGAGTAAATATAACGTCCAAGATACTCCAAAACAAAAATGTTACCCTTGATGAAGCAACAAATCATCTTGAAAGAATTTTGAACCAAATTATGAATATGCGAACTGCATTTGAAGAAATTATTGAAGAAGCGCAAGAAATTGCGAAAGGATGGGATATTGAAGCAACATTGTTAAAAAAGCGTCAAAGGAAAATAAAAACTTTTCATGATGAATTGCCCAAGGATATCGAATTTAAAGATCCAACATATATTTTTAAAATTAATGTGTTTAATAGGGTCATTGACACATTGATTTGTCAAATTAATAGAAGATTTGAAAGTATGAAAAATATCAATGATATTTTTAGTTTTTTAAATCCCATATCACTTTCTGAAAAATCAGATAAAGAATTGACGGAATGTGCCAAAAGATTCTATTCAAAATATGAATCCGATGTGTCCAATGCGATTGAGGAGGAAATTTTATGTTTTAGGAATGTAGTTGAACCTGAAAATAAGAAAAAGAAAAATGACAAAAATTTCAGAAGTGGCAAATTTTTTATTTATTGAAAATAAAATCTTGTCTTGTAGCCTTCCTGATATATGTACGGCTCTGCTAATCTTCTTGACTCTCCCAGTGACGGCGGCATCAGCCGAACGATCAATTTCAAAATTGAAATTAATTAAGAACTATTTACGAAATTCTATGTCAGAGACAAGGTTGAGTGGACTTGCAGTTTTAAGTATTGAGAGTGAACGAACGTGTGCTCTTAACCTGGACAAACTTGTAAAAGAATTTTGTCAGTCAAAGAAACGAAGAGGGCTATTAAATATGTAAATAGATGACCTATAATAATTCTATATCATATCATACATGATGCTTTTATGAAACGCAAACTTTATTATTATTATTTTTTTTTTTTTCAAAATATTTTTATTGCAATGCATTTTTTTTTTTTTTTTAAACTCAATTCATTTTTTTTTTTCAAAACATTCATAATTTTTTTTGTACGAAAATATTGTATAAATCAACTGAGTTGTATACATATTTTGTCTGTAAAATTAAAAATTTCCCAGTTATTTTCAATTTTAAATATTTTAATGCTTTTTTTTTTTTTTTTTTTGTATGAATGAACTGTTACCTATTGGTACGTAATATTTGTCTCCAAGCAAACATTTATTTTAACTTTAAGTAAAAAGTATCTTTATAGGATGATAGGAAAGGGGCGCATGATTTAGATTGCGGGGGGGGGGGGAGCAGGACATCTTAGCTATGCCACTGGGTAGTAACCAGCAACAAATGCATCTGTTGCTCGAAATCTGTGTGATATGTCATAGTTTTGCGAATGTAACCCCGGTATATGCACCACCACTGAAAATCTTATTGATTGTTTTGAAGCACAAAACTGTCTATTCTCACCCGGTAAAAAAAAAGCTTTGTTAGCTACGTCTGCCGTAAAATCGCTCTGCATACATTCTTTTAGTTGCTGCTTCATTTCTGTCAGCATCCTCATAAATGATTGCCATCATTATCACGGTCTGTGTTTTTATCAGCTCTGTAAAATAATAAGCATCAATCGGTTTTTTTCTCTTCTTTTTTTTTTTTTTTTTTATGTATCCAGACAAAAATAAATTTGACTAGTTGCATATTTAAAGGGTCTTTTTTTTTTTAAATAGAAATTAACTACTACTATAAATTTACACTTCTTCATCATCAATTTTAATGCACATAATTATGTTTTGAAGACAGATTTTTTAAAAAAAAGGTGGGAGGGAGGGGGGGAGCTTACTGATTGTCACATTTTTCAGATTTTAATCTTCTCAGGAAAATAAAGGTGTAACCATCCACCAAAAGATATTCCATGATTTTTCCAGCAAAATATTAAGTAACATATTGTGGGTTATATAATGGAGAAATGGAAAGGAAAACTTAGTTCTCAAACAGAAATATATATATAAACCAACATTTTCAACTCCCCCCCCCTCCAAAAAAAAAAAAAAAAAGTACATGCATAGCGAAAGCAACAAATGTTTTTGAAAGCGAAAGCAAGAAATAAAATATTTTTTAATTCTCTGACTTTTTATTTTTCTCTCCTGCTGATTATTAATGTGGCCTGAAATGTCAGTCCTTCTGTGGGCCGCAAATTGACGGTTACTGGGCTGCATGTGGCCCCCAGGCTGCAGGTTGTGCACCTCTAGTCTAAGCTATAATTACTTATAAATTTTCTAAGTGACCCCATTAATTATTTATTTAATAATAATAATATATGATTTTACTTTGCAGTTATTTACAAAATACAGTGGAAAAGAATGGACGTAGGAAGCTGACTCGACTTCATGTACATACATTAGCATTCCAAGCTATTTTGACTGATAAAAATTCTGCATGGAAAAATACAAAAGCAGCAGCAGCAAAAGCTGCTCTTACTGCTTATCGCCATACTTGTGGTACAGACATTATTGACATTAAAAAAGCTAAACTTCTAATGGATGATGCTTTTACTACAACAATAAAGAATGAAGCTCGTCGTGTCCCTTTCGACGAGAAAGATCCTGTATCTTGTTGGTTTGAAAATAGCACTGAAGTCTGTATAGCTCCTGTCTTAATATGTACAGAAGTTATGCAGACTGGTGGGGGTGGAGATAATATCTCCTCTGCAGGATTAGTTTTACAAATTTAAATATTTGCTCCAGTAGACAAGAAAAAAACTAATCAAGGCAGGTATTTTAAATGTATGTTCAATTTTTAATTTACATTCCTATTTTCTCAGTTGTTATTGGAATACTTACGTAATGCCATATTGATTTGTCCTACAATGTTTCTAGTCAACAAAATAATCAGTGCTGTTTTAATTAGTGCTCTCCAAATAAAAGACATAATTTTAGAGTTAAAAATGTATGTTTGATTTATATGCCTGGTGTAATAGATATAATGTATACTCAGTTAAAATGTCTCTCTATTTTTTTATACATATGCTTAATTGTTTTCATAAATTTATTATTGTTTTTTATTTTAGTGTTTTCATTGTTAAAATAGAAGGTTCCTTTCAATTATTATAATACTGATTTTGTAAAAACAAAATACATGATTTCCTTTATTTTGTTTCATTTTTTCTCTTCAAATAACATTTTTAACTCCCAGTTACATTGTTTGTTAAATTCTCTCGAACACTTTAGTTATATTTTTGCTCAATTTAAATATCTTCACGTTTTTCTCCTCTTAACTTATACACACGTTTTTTTTTAACTGTGAAATTATACTGTTGTGTACAACTATGTTTGCTCATCATTTCATACCAGGAAATTGTATAACAACTATTGAATAATTTGTAATAAAATTATTATTATTATTTAAAAAAAAAAAAGAAATTAGTTTAAAAATTAAGTTGTCTTTAGTGCAACTTTCTCAAAGGTTCGACTAATAAACTAAAATATTAATCTTTATATTAGAATTTTTTTTTTTTTTTTTAATCTTATAATTTTTTAATATAATCAAATGCTCTGTATCACCAACTTCCTTTTTTTTTTTAATCATAAAATGTTCTTTTATTTGTGTTTTAAAAGTTTAGAAATATCTGTGTATTTAAACAAATAAATAAGTAAATAAACCTTTACATATATATGAAAAATACAAACGATAAAATTTAAAATTACAAATTTTAAGAATTTTTTTGTATTGCTAATCTGGTTACCATCACTACCAATATAATTTTTATAAGGATTTAAATTTATGTTATTGTGAAATTTGTGTGTGTATATTATATATTATTTATGAATATCTATATCTTTTAACAGGTGCTCTTCATTTCTGTTCTTAAATTTAAAAAAAAAATCTTCAAAAGAATTTATTTTTATAAGGGTCCCTTACAAATTAAAGCTGAAATGTTATTTAAAAAAAAAAAAAAAACTTAAAGTTGGTTGGTTGGTGTTGTGTCCATGGGGAGAACTATAGATAACCATGAGTGTGTAAAACACAGACGGCCAACTCCTTGATGTTATCGGAGTCCAGACTCTCGATGTCAAAGGGAGAGAATTCCCCAAGCTGAGCCAGGGATCTTAAAATGGCAGGACAGTCAAAAATATGTTTTGGTGTTAGTGGAACATCATCACAGTTACTGCAGAGACGGTAGGTTCTATTGCCATCTCTCAGGATCTTCATACCTTGATAGTGACCAGTTCTAAAGCGGTACATAGTTTTGGTAAGGTCTCTGTTTGCGTTTATTTCACAAATCTGCAAGTTTTTTTTTTATGGTGTTCTCTCTCAAACGTAACCTTGCGATCGCATTAACATCATCAAGAGAGACCTTGGTGATATTTTTCCTTATTGAGATTTCTCCCTTCCTTGGCAAGAAGTCCAACCTCCTTGGAGGCAATGGCAACCATTTTTCCATGGGAGATCATTCAAAAAACTTAAAAGTCTTTAGCTATTTTGTGTGACTTTACTAAAAAATAGTGAAAACGGACTCAGGGGACCTCAAAATGTATAGAAACATCAAAATCTCAAATTCATATTTTTGACATGATTACAATACTTTCCTTACATATGTATGTTCGGAAATTAAAAAGGACCATTGGGGGTGGGGGACTCAATAAAAAGGGCAATTTGTTTTCAAAATGGGCATTATTTGCCTAATTTGTTGTAATTTTAATACATGATAAAAGTAAGTTATTACTTTTTCTTGTACATCTGTTGACAATACACTCTAAAACTATCCCTAGAAAGCTGCATATAAAAAAGAAAAGTATCTAAAGGTATCAAGGCATTTAAAAAATTCATAAGAGCCACCAGATGCTAAAATATGTCTAAAAAAGAGGGCCTCTAGGTGCTAAAAGTATTTAAAAAGGGTTGCCAGGTGCTGTGCCCTGTGAAATGAGTCTAGAATCAGAGCTAGACTTATATATATGGAGCTTTGCATAATATATGATATATATTTATATTTGAATGAAATAAGTAAATCTTCCATGAGAGGTAACAGAAAAAGCTGAAAACAAATAGAAAAAAAAAAAAAAATTAAGTAATATTAAAGTGAGGAATAAGCAGCAAAAAAAGAAAAAAGCTTGGGACCTAAGAAATGAAAGGAAAAAAAGATAATAATAAACAAATAAAGAAAAACTTGAATATTAAGTTTAAAGTCAGGGCCTGACTTAGACTACCTGGAGTCCTGGGGCAAACTTACTCTGGGGGGCCCCCCTTGCAGTGGCATAAGAGGTCTTTAGGTTGCAAAACTTCTGTTTATGCCTGTTGGGGGCCCCTTTCAGAAGGGGGCCCAGGGCAACTGCCCAGCATGCCCTGGTATTAGTCAGGGCCAAAGTTTTAAGATTTAAAAGAGCATTTTTTTTTTTTTATTTATTTATTTAAAGATCATTTTTTAATGATGATATAAGATAGAAAAAAGTCTGCTACTATTCATTTAAAATTAAGGAGATAAAAAATTATCTGTGATAATTTATATGAATGGGAGATTGAAATAAACTAGTAATTTTCACTAAAAAACATTAAAATTTAGAAGTTTTTTAATTCATAATCATTGATAAATTTAATATATTGCTGTTTCTGCAGATTTTTTCAAATTTTATGGTAATTATAGTTGTTATCCAAGAGCTTTTTATGAATATTGATATAGAGTGTAATTTTAATTTGGAGGTTACTATTTTAATACTCTATATATCAAAGCATGATAAATGTGAGTGCCTAAATGTTGTTATTTATAAAAATATAACACTTTTAAAATAACCCTTAATTTATTAATTTTAAAAATATTCAAATAACATTTTCAGTATAATGATTTGTTGTATAAATTTCATTTTTAAAAGCAAACTGTAGCCTTTTAAATTGTCATATGAAAAACTACTTCTTTCATTCTATATAAACTGCTACAAATCCTATATTGCATGATTGAATTTCTATTTATTCTGATCGCTACAACATTTTTCTGAGAGTGTGAAAAATTGGATGATGTCCAAAATGCAACCTCCAGATATTTTGTTTAAATGCTAATTGATTTTTATTGATCCGGCATTGAAAACTTGCATGCTACATGGCAAAAGGTTGGTGATAACTAAGGTGATTACATCATTGGTTAAAAACAAAAACTTATTAAAAATTCATCTGTTTGAATTTATTGTAAAAAAACATTACTTTCCAGTCCTCCTAATAATTTGATTGATCGTTCTGTACCAATCATCCTTAATGACAAACTAATCAATATTGTATTGATATTAGTTATACATTTATGTTCTTTCACAAATTAGACCAATTTCCTTAATAACATTAGTGGAAGAAGATGCATTCTGGGATAAGATTTTTTTTTAATTAAAAATCATTTTTAATCAAGTAATCTAGCACCTCATCAATAAAATAATATCCTCAATAAAAACTCAATTCTTTGAAAATAATTTTTTTCACAATAGCATTGGCAAAAGAAGGATTGGGTAAAATGACAAAGAAAAAGAACATTCTAATTATTATGCAAATGATTTTTCTGAAATCTAATAAATGTTTACAATACATATTTGTCCATTAAGCTCTTCAATTATAGGTTTTTTTTTTGGTGATAACTGTCTATATTCCTTATTCTGTTTTAAAATCTTTAATGCTTTTTAGTTTTTCAAATTCTACTCCAGCAAAAAAAGGGACACAATTCAAAAATGCAAACTAACACGACTGTCTCTCAGGTGGATAAATTGCAAGATAGAAATGTATTACTTTTAATGTACGTTGAAACACTTCATACACATTTTTCAATTGACATAAACTCAAAATTTTTGACTTGTGTCACTTTTCTGGCTGGGGTGCAGTATGTCTTTTATTTATTTCCCACTAACATGTATCTTATAACCTTTTAAAAAAATTATTAGTTTTGTTATTAATGTTAATGTCATATTCAAAAATATTTTTAAAAGCTTGAACTATTGTTTATTTTTTTCTCTATTATATAACTTTATAAAAGAATGTGACTTTTTATTCAAAATGGTATTGGTCTAATGAAAACTGTAATTTATACATGCATATACAGTAAAGCATCGTTTATACGTCTTTTAGAGGTGAGTTCGGGCTCTATTTTGGCAATCCGAGCCCGAAAAATTTTGTGTGATCAGAGCCCGAGCCCGATATTGAAGGTGGTACGCTATACAACGCATACACAATAGTAAAATTAAATACCGTTTTCATTTTCAAATTAATATTCTTATTACCAATCCTCAATTTAAATAACTATAAACGTTATTATAACAATTTATAATGTCTGCGTCTTTGTATACATGTATACATTTGTATAATATATATTTATAGTGTAGCCCATCGTTTATAACGGGCCTATCGTGGGACAAAAAAATTATCCGAATGTGATATAATGAGGCCCAATATAACGAAGGAGGAAGGATTACTGTATAGCACTATGACATAATAATAATATGCATCCCGTTGAAGAAAAGTTCTATTTAGAAAAAGGAAAGTCAAAGCTACTAAGGTTTGCAAGATTATTTTGTAATTTATAACCTATCATGATTATTATGACATTACTAAAGGTGCTCTCAAAATGAATAATTTTTTCTTTCTTTCTTTCTTTTTTTTTTTTCTTTTTACATTTTCAAGTTAGTGAAGAATAAAATAAACGGAACTTTTAGCTTGAATCCGAGCCCGCCCGGAGCCCGAAGACTTGCGTAAGATTTGAGCCCGATCGGGCCCGGGCTCGGACTCGGGCTTTCGGGCTCGGGCTGAGCCCGTCTCATCTCTAACGTCTTTTACATTTATACGCCCTTTTAGGGAAGACCCAATTCACTTCAATGCAAAAATTCTTCATTTATACGCCCTCAATATCAGTTATATGTCTTTTCTACTAATCTAAAATTTGCAAATTTTCTCGATTTTCAGTCATTTTCCCGTTCAGAATAATGTTTAAAATCTGTTTAAAATATCAATTTTGATAAGTATCTCAGCTCTGATACAAATATTGTGAGTTTGGAATTATCCACAACTGATGAATTAATTGAAAACAAATTGTCTGATATTATGTAGAATGATGATGGTATAGAATATGAAGAGGTTAATAAACCTTTCTTTTAAAGCGCAATGGACTAAATTAGAAAACTTCGAACTTATTTAGTTTGTCAAAACGAAAATAAAAAAAATATTCAGTGAACTCAATTCAATTCATAATGCAGTTCATAAGCAATTAGCACGTCAGGTAAGTATTAAACATTTTTTATAAAAGAATGTGACTTTTTATTCAAAATGGTATTGGTCTAATGAAAACTGTAATTTATACATGCATATACAGTAAAGCATCGTTTATACGTCTTTTAGAGGTGAGTTCGGGCTCTATTTTGGCAATCCGAGCCCGAAAAATTTTGTGTGATCAGAGCCCGAGCCCGATATTGAAGGTGGTACGCTATACAACGCATACACAATAGTAAAATTAAATACCGTTTTCATTTTCAAATTAATATTCTTATTACCAATCCTCAATTTAAATAACTATAAACGTTATTATAACAATTTATAATGTCTGCGTCTTTGTATACATGTATACATTTGTATAATATATATTTATAGTGTAGCCCATCGTTTATAACGGGCCTATCGTGGGACAAAAAAATTATCCGAATGTGATATAATGAGGCCCAATATAACGAAGGAGGAAGGATTACTGTATAGCACTATGACATAATAATAATATGCATCCCATTGAAGAAAAGTTCTATTTAGAAAAAGGAAAGTCAAAGCTACTAAGGTTTGCAAGATTATTTTGTAATTTATAACCTATCATGATTATTATGACATTACTAAAGGTGCTCTCAAAATGAATAATTTTTTCTTTCTTTCTTTCTTTTTTTTTTTTCTTTTTACATTTTCAAGTTAGTGAAGAATAAAATAAACGGAACTTTTAGCTTGAATCCGAGCCCGCCCGGAGCCCGAAGACTTGCGTAAGATTTGAGCCCGATCGGGCCCGGGCTCGGACTCGGGCTTTCGGGCTCGGGCTGAGCCCGTCTCATCTCTAACGTCTTTTACATTTATACGCCCTTTTAGGGAAGACCCAATTCACTTCAATGCAAAAATTCTTCATTTATACGCCCTCAATATCAGTTATATGTCTTTTCTACTAATCTAAAATTTGCAAATTTTCTCGATTTTCAGTCATTTTCCCGTTCAGAATAATGTTTAAAATCTGTTTAAAATATCAATTTTGATAAGTATCTCAGCTCTGATACAAATATTGTGAGTTTGGAATTATCCACAACTGATGAATTAATTGAAAACAAATTGTCTGATATTATGTAGAATGATGATGGTATAGAATATGAAGAGGTTAATAAACCTTTCTTTTAAAGCGCAATGGACTAAATTAGAAAACTTCGAACTTATTTAGTTTGTCAAAACGAAAATAAAAAAAATATTCAGTGAACTCAATTCAATTCATAATGCAGTTCATAAGCAATTAGCACGTCAGGTAAGTATTAAACATTTTTTAATGTAATTAAATAACCTGTGCAGACATAAATCATACAATACTTTACTTACTATTAAAGATATACAATATATACAATTAAGATAGTAAAAGATTAAGATAGTATTTTAATTAGATATATAATTAGTACTCAAGTCATGCATTAATGGTTGATTTTTTTTTCTCACTTATAATAAATCTTTGTTTATATTTAATTATAATCTTCAAATCTAAGTTCTATTATTGAGTAAAATACAAATTATTATATTAAAAAACTTTATTAATTAGTATTTTCACATAAATTTTGCTTCAGTGCTATTGACTTTGTAGTGATCAAAGTTTTATTTTTTAAATTTCGATTATACATCTTTTCATTTATATGTCCTTTTACGGTAGTCCTTTCAAAGACGTATAAACAGTGCTTTATAGTATAATAATTTATTTTGTTTAAAATTTTGAATTGTATTAGAATTATTGTGACAGTGGCCTGAAATCTAATATTTGTTTTGCAAGTTTGATGATTCAAGGTTTTAAGACAAAATTAATCACAATGTAACCATGGCAGACAATTCTGTATTATCAGTGTATGAAATGCAACATAACATTATAAGAATGATTTTAATCATAATTTTTATTATGCTTCTGAGAGAGCCACAGAAATTTGGATTGGTTTTAATCTTGTATGAAGTAATAATATTTTTGCATGATTATAATATAAACTTCGTAATTAACAAATTTTTAAACATTGCTTTTCTTTTTTTTTAAAGAAAAAAAAAAAAAATTAAAAATACTAAATAAAGTGGATATTTGATGCTTTAATTCAGAATATAAATTATCTATTATAATATTATTGTTGATATTATTTATTGTTATAATATTATTGTTGATAAATACTTTTTTTTTCTTTTTTTTTTAATTGCAAAAATAAAAATATTTTTTATGTCATGTACATTCCATTTTTTTTTTTTTTTAATATAGAAATTTGTAAAATATGTAATCTAGGTTCTATTTTTATTACATTTACTTTTGTTTTCTGTTTGGATAGAAAAAGGAAATAAAAATGTTTTTTTATTGTTTATTAAAATATTTACCTTAAAAAAATATTAAATGCTGAATTCCAGAAACTTACATGATTTTGATACTTGGAATTGGATTCTGTTTATTAAAATATTTTGTAAGATTAATTTGTATTTGAGGTTGATTCATTTTTCAGGATTCATACACATTCCTTAAAACAAAATTCAAGGACCACATTTTAAAAAATGCAACGACCCTTTTTAATGACTACCAATAAAATATTAAGCATTTGGACTAAACAGTTACGATAAAATTTCCATAGTTAAAATGTAACATTTATATCTATTATTTTAGTTTCAGGTTGTTTAGATTTATTTGACAAATCCAGTTGTTACATCTGTTCAACAAATTAGATCATTGAAATTTATATAACCTTGTTAGCAAGCTAAATTTGTAATTAATTGCTAAATAGACAATTATTTTGCCACTAATGTACAAAATACAAACTTTCTTCAAAGCTGATTTCCAATGCATAAGGTTGTTTCATTACAAATAAACAAAAATTTCTGCAGTTTTGGTATTTCATTCTTGTGTGGTACAATATTTTTGTGGCAACTCAAGTGCCAAAATACAAGATTGTTTTGCTCCTTCCTGATTAAAAAATATGTTTAATTGCAACTGATTGCTTTTTTTTTTTTTTTTTGTCAATTGCTGAAATATGCAATTATTTTCCATAAATAAAAATTATATTTTTTCAAAGCTGATTCCTGACATATTCAGCAAATATCCTACTTTTCGAAACAGATTTTCCAAATATGCAATTATTTTGTCAATTGTAAGTTCAATGTTTTTATGAAGAGCCCATTTTCAGACTTCTCCCTTATGGACGACCCTAAATGGACGGCTCACTGTAAAAGTGGTGTAACTGCATATTTTTTAAATATATATATGTTTGCTTAATTGTATCACACTTTGTCACATCTTTCATTATAAAAAAGAAAAAACTCCAATAATTACATTAATATCCTATAAATGGTATTACATGTTTTTTCTCAGAAAACTAAAATTTCTAAATATTGATTACAAAAATGAAGTTTCTAAGTTACTTCAAAAAATTTTTAATATAATTTATAAATTCTTATAACTGTGATTTATGTTAAATACAAAAATTGATGACACTTACTGAATCTTGACTTTTTTTCCTGCACATGAATTTGAAAAAAGCTCGTTTTTTCAAAATCAATTTCCAGTGAGATAATTCACTTTTATAATGAACGACCCATATATCAGGGTTCTCATTAGAGGGTGGAATTGTGAGAATCTTGCAATATTGCAAAAAATCCCACTCAAAAATATATCATAAGGGGGATCTTCCCCCAATTTTTCTCCATTGCTCATTGGTATTTCAGCAATTTTTTTGTTCAGTTAAATAGTAGACACTCTAGGACAAAAAAAAAAAAAAAAAAAAAAAACCCACGACACACCAAGAAGAAGTAATACAAATTGACAAGCGTACAGATTTTGAAGGAAAATGCAAAATTCTAAAATTTGGCTGCCATCGAATGAGCATGTGACCCTGCAGCACATTTTAACTGTACAACTGGCAGAATATTAAAGAGGAGAAATTTTGATTCCAAGTCATAAAATCTCTGAGAATTTTATTCCATCTACTCAGACACACAGTAACGATGCCTCACATACAGGTGTGCAAACAGTATGCACAGATGCCAGACCTGCCAACTGCTACGAATAATTCGTAGTTGCTACGAATTTGGGCCGTAAGCTACGAAAATCGGCTCAAAATTACGAATTTTTATCTAGCACCAAAACTGCAACATTTCTGACTACGTTTTGCTTTGCGATTTTCAATCTTTTTCCATCCACTCCATAAATGTCAATTTTCATTTTAAACTTGCTTTATTAGATTCTAGAATGTATAAAGAGATATAATTGTTAAACATTTCTCATTCGTGTATTATTTGTGTCCCTCCTCGCACCCCATCCCACCCCCTAACGATTGGCAAACAAACACCTTGTGGCGCTTTGGGATTCCTAATCTTTTTCCATCCGCAACATAAATGTCAATGTTCTTTTTAAATTTACTTTAGATGATAGAACCTATAAAGAAGTAGAATTGTTCAATATTTCTCACTCCCTCCCCCCCCCCCCCCCTCTAACAATCGATGATTAATATTTGTATTTTAACATTTTTAAAATAATTATCCCAATGCTAAGATTATAATTTTTTGCAATAATTATAATTTATATTTTTTAAAATTATACACATAATTAAACACACAACAAAAATATTTATTGATTGGCTAGCATTTTTGCTGAATTTTAATAACTGGTTGAATATAGTGTAAAAAGAGTAATTCTGAATTTTGAATAAAATTATTTTATTTCTGGTTTCATAAATCGTGTTTGTTTCTTAAGCAGTACAGTCTTTCATTATCTATTTGAACACTAATGCAAATTATTTTGATAAAAATAATAACTTTAAAAATATTTAATCTGAGGGGGGGAGGGGTAAAAAACGTTTAACATAATGTGGTCGGATTGATGTGGCAAATAAAAGCCGGATGTCTGTCATCCGGCATTGCGTATTATCTATGGAAAATTTTTCATCAGGGCTGAAAGTAGTACCCCGTGGATTATACGCAAGAAAATACAGTAATATACACAAATTTATTTGTTTAGGATTCGTGTGTTGCATGATAAAAATGAACGAACTAACCGTCCAATCCATTTTTAAAATTGGTGTGCTACTAATTGTCATTTTCAAATGTTGGCAGGTAAGAGATGCCAACATTTGAGAGAGGTGTGTGGTTGGGCTCAAAGAAGCCGGTTTGTCTAATCTGCGAATTGTTTGACATTTGGATAGAAGTGATGCCTCTGTTAGATGATGTTGGCAGGAATGGGTGAACCATGGTCGAACATAGTGTTAAGTAGGAAAGGGTTGGCCTAGAGATAAGACACAATGTAAGAACCGATCAATTGTCAGAGCGGTACTCAAAGCCCAAAATTCGTCATTATTATTGATCCTATGTGCCACTGGTACTTCAGACACTTCAAATACCATTAATGGGTGGCTCAGAGAAATGGAGTTGAGCTCACGGAGCCCCTTGTGCCGACTACTGTTAAACTTTGTACACTGACAAGCCCGTTTGCAGTGATATCGGGCCTGCTCGACCGGGAATGTTACTGAATGGTGAAGAATTGTCTTGAGTGACGAGTCCCGCTCCAATTTGAGCCCTGATGACCAGCAAAGACATGTCTGGAGATGCCCCGAAGAAAGGGGGATTCCGACCTGACTGTCACCAGTCATACGGCCCGACAGTCAGGAGTGATGGTCTTGGGTGCCATTTCATTTCATAGCAGGACTCATTTGGTTGCCATCTGCAGCATCTTTAAGCAGAGTGGTATGTCGACAAAATTCTACGTCCTGTTTTGTTGACCTTCATATCATGCAATTTTGAGCATATATATCGACATGATAATGCTCGCCTGCATACGAAGATAGTTTCTACTGCTTGTATTCCTCCTTGCCCAATATTATTTTCGCCAGAAAAGTCACCGGATCTCTCTACCACTGACGACGTTTGGAGCATCATGAAAAGGAACAACCAGCTCGGGATTTTAACAATCTAGCACACCAATTGGACAGAATTTGGCACGATAATATCTGCCAACTCTATCAATTAATGCCAAGGTAAAAAACTGCTTACATAAGGACCAGAAATGGGCCAACGCGTTAGTGACTTGTTCAATTTGTGAGGCTCTTTCTCTTGATTAAATCATCCAATTTTTCTGAAACTGTAATAATTTCTTTTTCTCTACATGCACATCACATCTACCAATTTTCGTCCCATTCGGATAACTCCTTGGTGCGTCATTTTTTATGTCTTAGAGTGTATTAATTGCTTTGAAGTCTATAGTTATCTTTTTTTTTTTACTTCTCTAGAACTTCTTGATAAAAGAAAAAAAGTGGAAATATTATATAATTGTTTAAAAATACTTCTTAATTGTAAATATTTATTAAAGGGATATATTAAGTGTTTATTTTATCAATAAACAACTACGAAGTGTGAAGACTAAATATTGCAATAATTAAATATTAAATAATTTAGGTTATTCCAGCTACTGCACTTCTATCAAGCATTCTTTCAGTACTCAAAATTAAATTGAAAATAAATTTTGCAACAAATTAAGTAATAAATTGAGCAATTCGTTCTGCATTTTTGATGAAAATTTAGATTCTGAATATTGAAGCAGTATCTGCCACAAAAGAGGAAATAAATAAAAAAATTTCCATTTTTAACATTTACTTGATTTTTTTTTTCTTAATTTGCAATTGTAATTTTCTAAGAGGAAATTTGCAAAATGTAAATTATGTAATTTTTCACTTAAATTTGAAAAATCCAACTTAAATTTTTTGTTAAGAGTGGGAGAATCCCACTCAATGTTTTTTGCTAGTACAAACCTTGTATATCAATGCTCTATAAAAATCACTATATCACAGATTCAATTATTTTAACAAAAATCATAGAAAATATTTTTCGAGCTGGACACTTTACCAGGGTTCCCACGGTTCAGGGAGAACAGGGAAAACCTGGAAAAGTCAGGGAATTTGAAATTACTGAAAAAAGTCAGGAAAAATTGTAAATATTGCTCCAAAACCTGGAAAAATGATGATATAAACCTGGAAAATGCTTTTTGAGCATTCAATTTATATCGCAAGTCACATTACTATGTTGTCTTTTATGTCTCGAGCTATGTTCTGTTTTATACAGCAAGCTACTTTTTATGTCGCAAACCAAATTTTGTGACTGGAATTTTCGAAAAATAGACCTTGAAAACCTGGAAAAGTCAGGAAATTTCATTTTTTAAATTGAGTGAGAACCCTGCTTTATGTTTTCAATGTCCAAATAAGTTACAGGGAAACAGCCAGTTTCTTTTTTTTTTTTTTTTTAATTCAAGTATTTTTTCCAAATTTTACTAAAAATAAAGGACTTTTCTGCCCTTGATTTTATCTGTTTAAAAATCGAGCATTTACAAGAATTTCCAAGGACTGTATGGAACCCTGTTTTCCTATCAAACTTATTATTTAATAAAAAAATAGATTTTCTGTTACAATATGTATTTTCTCTTTAGTGTTAACACAATTATATACATTAGATGTACAATAAATACAAATATAGAAAAAAGGAATAACTTTAATTATCCTTATATAGTTCTCATACCTAAGTTTCACAAATCTCCAATTAAATTTCGCACTGTCACTGTTGGGTGTAACACTTATAACAACAATGCTAATAAAGCTCTACTGGATATTCTAAAACAAATTTACAAATGTACTTGCAAAGTTGATAATTTACACTGTCTTAAAAATAGCTTTCAATTAATTCAATACATCAAATCGCTCGATTCAATAGACAATATTATGACTTTTGACTTTCAAGAACTTTTCAATAATATTGAGTTATCAGATCTTAGTAATATCATTTACAGTCTTTTTCAAGAATATAAAGCTCAAATTAATCTTCCTTACAATTTTAATGCAGAAAAATTTAAAACACTTCTTAACTTTGTTATCCATAATAATTATATCTTCCACAACAACGATATCTATTTGCAACAATTAGGCATCCCACAAGGAGGTTGTAGCTCCAGTATTTTGGCAGATCTCTATCTTTATTATTATGAAAAGCAAATTTGCAATGATGATGTTCGATTTTATCGTTACATCGATGATATTATTGTATTTTATCTCAACAAGAACTCACAAAATGGCTTTTCCTTCAATTATCCACCTAATTTAAAGCTAACTCAAAATACTCTGATTAATCAATCAATTAACTTTTTAGACCTCAAAATAATCATCGATGGTAGTAAACTTTACACAGATATCTATGACAAACGGCAAGATTTTTGTTTTAATGTAAACTTATTTACACATTTTAATTCATGTCTGCATCTTTCGGTATTTAGAAACATCATCATTAACCATTTATTTCGAATTAATAATTTATGCTCTGCAAAGTTTAAAAACAAGAATATTAATAAACTGATCACAGCCACTGCTAAAATGGGTTTTCCTAGAAACTTTGTATTTTATATTTTATATCCTTAACCATGTCTCTGTCAGTACAAAAAAAAAAAAAAGCTGTGTACACTCTTGTGTATATCAACAAAAAAATTATAAAATAATAAAAGACAATAAAAAAGGTGGCGTTTGGGTGGGCAGATGTTTGATTACGGAGGTGGGGTGGTGTTGTAAGGCTGGATGGTTGGGTGGGTTTGTGAAATTAAATTATAAAAAAAAAAAAAAAGTAGAAGGCTTGTTGCATTTGCTTTGTATTACTATGCAAACTTTCATTTTCCAATAAAATTTCAGATTTTTCCTTTTTGAGTTGTCAACTATATTTAATGTTCTAATTATACTGTTAAACACAATGTGATCAATCGGTGAATTTCATTGTGGCTTCGTGGTTTCATTGTTGTTCATCTGCTTTGAAATTTTGCATTTTTAAATCCATATGGTTCCTGTTCTGGTTGTGGCAGGCTGGGGGAGTGTTGCCGGCGTAAAACTAGTGTAACCCCACAGGCAAGTCACAAGTCTTGCTGCCTGCCTCCTTCTTCCTATCTTGTGTTTCTTGGGTTGTTTTTTCATTAATTTTGATAAGTTTATGGTTTTAAGTTAAGATTTGTTGTTTTACTTTATTGATTCGTTTGTTTTGCAGACTGTTAATTAATAGATCTGGTTTCTTTACATTAGTGGATTTCATCCACTGATGATTTTTTTTTTTTTTATTTATCTTATTGGTCATTGGTGTTTCAGTGATCTTGTATCTGTTGCTTGGCTTCTACTATGCTTAATAGATCATCTTTATTATATTTACATTTAAAATTAAACCTGCTGCAATTGCGCATAAATTTTGAATGTATTTTGTGTTTAATAAAACTTATTGCTTTATGTCATTTAAATTATCTAATATATGAATTTCATATATTTAGATTTGTCTTAAATTGGTATTAACACTATTTTTTGTATTATACACTTTGTATAAAGCTGCATTTGCGCTCTTACAATTTGTATTATTTCTGTAATTTCTCTAATTTTTTCAATATGTTATTTACTGATTTAAAATTTATATTATATTATGATTCTTGTAGTGTTGTGAAGTTTTGCGACAGTATTTTGTCACTGGCCCTGGATCATTTTTAACTAACTGTATAGTTGGCAACTTACTTTAATAATTTATTCTTTAATTAGATAAATATCTTTAGAATATCATTCACTGATCCATCGTAAATCATGATAAAAATATGTTGTGTATGTGTAGTCGAATATTTAATTCTAATTATTATTTAGCATTTTGTGCCTGACATTTTGTGAATTGTGATGGTTAGTTTTTCTTACTTTACTTTAAAAAAATGGGCGGAATTTAATTTGTAATTGGAATCAAATCAATAGATTCGGTCAAAGGAGGTTTAGTGTAAATATGTACATATTATTTCATTATTATTATTATTTTTTTTTTTTTTTCGTTCTCTCTTCACTTTTCATTAATCCAGATACTTATTAATCAAGAATCAATTTAATTAAGTAATTGAATTTGGTATAGCCCACTTTCGATAAAACTAATGTAAATACTTACTTGCCTTGTGATTTTTAATATACAAAAACATTTTTTCTCTATGACTCTGTTTAGTAAATTTTTAGATCCTGGCAAAAAATACTTAGCTTCACAGCAGTATTGTGCCCGGTACAAGGATATTTATAGGGATATCCTTGGATCGACATCCAGTTACCTATCATCTCCTCCTCCTTTACTTCAATTTAGAACATGCGGTTCTAATAGATGTAAAACTTGTCCTATGGCCTCTCACACACAATTGAATAATAATCACTCTTTGGTTCCATTTTGTCAGGCATACAATGTTATTTATAAAATCAGTTGTGGTCATTGTAAACTTAGTTATATTGGTGAAACTTCAACTCCTCTACATCTACGCGTTAATCAGCATCGATCAGACTCTAAAAACCTTTCAGCTGCACCTTCTAAATCAACTATAGAATTACAACACTTTAAATCACATAATTTTAATTCATGTACCATAGAGATTGTAAAAATTCAGAAAAATAAAAGTGAGCGTCTATTTCTTGAATCAAAATTTATGCAATATTATAATACAATTTATCCATATGGTCTAAATTCCGAATACTTTAGTAAAACTATTAATACATATTCTAACATCAACCCTCTACATGATTATTCGACTATTTATGCACAACTCAATCACAAAATTAACAATAAAACTTCTAGAACTAAACGAGGTAGTAAAAAAACAGATTTAATCTTTTATAAAAGTGCCATTATTAAACTCATTTCAGATCTACAGACTAATTACTTATCTAACTATAACTGGTTCATTATTAGAAAATTTATTTTTGCAATTAAAAAGAAATACTTAGTAAACTTTCTGAATGTCTTTCAAAGCCAATCCTATAATAAACATTTTTCAGACATTTTTTATGATATTATAATACAGGGACGTATCCAGAGGGGGGGCTCGAGCCCCCCCCCCCCCCCCCCCCGAAATTGTCTGAGACAATTTTTTTCATGTTCTATTGACCAAAAAAAAAAAAAAAAAAAAAATGTAAAAAAATGAATTTTTTCTCCACAATATCTTTTTTTTGTTGTTGTTGTTAGTTTGTTTGCTTGTGAAACCTTATTTATTTCTGTCTTGTAAAGTCCAAATTACCGAAATGCATATTAGCTCTTTGTAAAAAACACTAAAAAGATATCTTTATGGTACTTATTGTTGAACACTGTAACGTGTCTCCTTTCTTTTAAACACTTCTCTTGCCAGAAATATTGTTTTAATTCCATGTGAGACAAAAGATTCGTCATTAACAAAAATCACAGTTGCATATGGAACTTCTAGTTTTGTCAGTTATGCACGTAGTATACCTTCCATAGAATATAAATTCTAACAAAAAAAAAAAAAAAAAAAAACAGCCAATATAAAGTCTACTTTACAGAAAGATATGTGATGAAAGATGGTACAATCTAATCCTACTGAAAGCAAAAATGCCAGTAATCACATCATAGAGTATAGCATTCAGTATTCATATTTGCAGCGAGGCAGATTTTCAAACGAATGTCCAGATTCCCAAACCAGGCTGAGCTTTGACTGGACCAGACTCTAGTGGGTATATGCGGTCCACAGGTTCTGTCAAAGAAATTCCGTATCAATTTTCCTTATTTTCCAAAAGAAAACCGAAGTGTTAAACACACTTGCAAAAAAAGCCACCATATGTGGCCATGCCTCATCAGCATCGTTCAAACGATTACACTACTACCGTCATCCATCGCTATGCACCTATAACTAAATAACATTCGCATAAGGAATCGGAAGGATTACCACAACGCATCTCTCAGGGAGAAAAATCAATTGCATGCGATTGTATAGCCCCAAGCATTACAAAAATTATTGGTCAACACAATGTCAGAAAAGTATTTGTAGCTCCCTGTGCTTGAAAGAAGAAGTAAGGTATTGTACCTACATTGGTATGAACCACAGCTTGCACCATAGGCCAAGTGAAAGGGAAGAGGGAAAACTTAATATATATATATATATATATAACAATATATACATAATGTTGGAGCTAAGGCTCCTGAGTTCGACAAACCTCTGAAGAGATCTAAGACGGTCCTAAAACGAAAGTGGGTGTGAGCTGCGATGCAAGTAGAATAAGTGGCTCTGCTATCTACTGCTCTGACAGGCCTTAAAAAACCAACACGTTATGTAAACATCTTTGTTACGATCGTCACAAAGCAGACATATCTGAGTCTGATGTAGAACGCGATGATGGGCCATCGCTTCACTGTTCAATTTCCAAACGATAATCACTAATGACGTGCATCCACAGTTGAAGATACGCTGTGTCACATGAGACATCTGGTTGATACACACCCTGGCTACATATAGAAACACTAGATAGTTCGATACGTACGCCATGCTAGAAGATTTTCAGCAACTACAATGCGTATAAGCATGGCCCCAGGGTCTGTACAAGACACGTCTGCCCACGCTAAACAGTAAGCCATATGAGAAGACTTCAATATGTTCACTAAACATAGACATGTAATATGTCTAGGTTTAGTGGACGCCAGCACACAGGTCCTCATGTTTCCGGTAATATGATATAAAGCAAGCATTATTATCTAATTCGAAAACCACATATATATATATTATTTTCTTCTACACACATAACAAGAGAAAAAAGTATCAGATTCGGAAACTTTTAGACTTCCAGTTTTCAATGTATTTACATGTTTCTAGATACATTGAACACCATTAGACTATTTTTGGAAACTTAGATATAAATTTTTTGTTGATTAGATTTTTGGGTATATCGTCCAGCAGGTAGCGTAGCTGCACTACATTTCCCTTTTTATGGAAAAGATATACCTTGGCTCTGTTAAAAAAGAAGCTATAAAAAAAAAAAAAAAAAAAGGGAAGTATTTGAAACATGGTTGTTTCGAACATAAATCATGCGTCATACCATTGAATTAGGACGTCAGCCAGTTTTTGGTATTTTGAATTTGAATGGACTTAACATTGCACTAAAGATAGACAGACAGCATATCAACGGTCTAGAATTCATTTCTAGGGTAATCGTACCATCACAATTTAAAACTTCCACGGAGGAGATGTTACTCCAACTCAGTATACCTGAGCCATTACATTTACAAAACATGGATGACACAACGGATTTTATGTGCACCAGATACCATTAATATACATGACAGTCTTTGGATGACTCCAGCATCGATCGCTCAATCCTTCAATTACGAGCTCGACTCCTTATTAACCGGACTACCATGAGTCCAGTTTCTGAGGATTTTCTCCGTTTGTCAGCGGTTTATAACATCACGGATTAAAGAACTCTCTAGCAGAGACTTGTGCATTTTAAAGGACTAGTTCCATCCGTTTTAGGCCCAAGACAATTTTTAGAATTATTATTATTATTAAATCTTTTCTTGCCATTTCAGATTTTAGGAATATTAATTCCATTCTTTGCCGCCATGCGCCATTGTAACCGATCTTATTTATAGCGCATAACTATTTTACTATGCCTAGATACGAATTTTAAGGCAATAACTTATATTTGTTTTAAAGTTAAGGTGATTGGGGGGGAGGGGGACAAACTTTAATGTACCCGCTATGGTGCGGGTGCACGACCAACATCTGAGTGAAAGTTGGGCCCCCTCCGAAATTTTTTTCTAGATACGGCCTTGTTATAATGTACAAAATCAAACAATTTAATTTAAAAATTAATAAAAAGCCCAACAAATTTAAAACAAATACTCAATTAATTGTGAATTTTACAAATCAAATATTGAACTGTATTAACATTACGTCTATCATTAATGACACAGAATGTTTGTTTCCGATTAAAGATTTAAATCTATCTCGTACCTTCAAATATCCTCTTCCTCTTGGCAGAAAGATATTCAATTATAATTCTGTATCTAAGTCTACCTCTTTTACTAACACTGTAACCGGTAAATGCAATGATCCTTCTTTATCAAAATTTATTGACAGAGACCATGGACACATTATCACGGGTAATCTCAATATTATTGATAACTAGCCGCCTTCGGCGACCAGCTGGTTCGCGATCCTTGAAAAATCCGACTTTATGAAACTCCCGCTCGGTGGCGCCTGCGGCGCCTTTTTCCCGTTTCAGATCTTACAACAGCTTATTGACATATAGTAAGAATATCTTTATTGAAAAGTTTAATCGCAGTAAATTCCCGCTCGGTAGCCTGCGGCGCCCTCTCCCACTTTTAATATCTGAAACAGCCTGTTCGCTCACCATGTTATGATCTTCCAAATTTCTGACTTTAGCAAAGTCCCGCTCGGTGGCGCCTGCGGTGCCTTTCCCCGTTTTAGAACATACAACACCTTCCTCGCTCATTAGAATTTAAAATATTGAAATTTTAAAATATTACATCACCATCTGGCGGTAGAAATTTCTGTAATCTACTGTTCAATTCTAAATCAACAAACCTTTCAAATGATGTATTACTTGTGAAAATATTTTAATTAGTAGCTGAGATACAAAAGAAAACCTAAACAGGAAACCTTAAAACGTGTAAATCGGGTAAAATCTCGAATAATACTTTCGAAATTATAAAAGAACTTTAAAATATCTTTCGAATGATGTATTAAAAATAATATAATCATAATTAGAATTTGAAATATTGAAATTTTAAAATATTTCAGCGCCATCTGGCGGTAGAAATTTCTGTAATCTACTGTTCAATTCCAAATCAACAAAGCTTTCAAATGATGTATTACTTATGAAATTATTTTAATTAGAAGCTGAGATAAAAAAGAAAACCAAATACCTTGCCTTAAAATCTTAATATGCCAACCAATTTCAAACGCTGTAACTCTTTTTTTTTTTTTTTTGCCTTTTTTCCCTCTCCCTCAAGCCCTCCCTAATAATCGTACTCTTTCAAAAATATTCACAATCGAATTATCGGGCATTAAAACTACATACTACGAAATTTCGACGGCTGCAAATACTGCAAAATATAAAAGAAGACAATCTTTTTCCAATAAATATGTCATTTTTTTTAATTATTCATATATTTTCATGAAAATTGAACAGTAGCTTTATAATATGCTATCTAGGCCGAATATTAATTCAAATGTAATGTGAATGAAAATTTGAAAAAAATTGAAAATTGCAATTTTTCCCCCCAGTATAAAACACATGATATCTTAATTGATTAGAAGCATTTCCGTTTTCATCACCGACAGTTGTCTCGTATGTGTTTTGTTTCCGATCAAGACCGCTTAGAAAATCGTCTGCCTGTTGCGGTGAATTCTGAGGCATTGAGATCGCTTTTTGATTAAGACATAGGTCTACATTTTAATTAATATCTCCGCAACTAATTAAAATTTTTAAATTCTGTTTTGACTATCCCCTCGGGCAGGCTTCTGAGCACCCGTATGTCAAATTTTGTAGTTCTGCGTTCAGTAGGGGCTGAACGTATAGATGCTCAGACAGACAGACAGACAGACAGACATCTTCCTTTATTATTATAGATTATCAATTAAAAAAATTCATGAAATTTGGCACCAAATTTAGACTTCAGTTAAAACTAACATTCCACAAATCTTTCAACAGTTTTCTTATGACCTAGATTTATTTATTTATAAAATATCTATTACTCATAATAAACCTATTGCCTACTTCACTCAATGGAAAGTTTTAGTGTTACAAAAAATTAAAAATGCATTATTTATCAATTCTTCAAATCTGGTGGTGTTTAAAAAATCTGTACTTCTTAACTCAATCAAATCACTACAGGATGACTTTGTGATCACTTATGTTGACAAATCACCTAATAATTATGCCATTATTTGTAAATCCTACTATCTCTCTATTTTAAACTCTTCAATCAATAATAGTAACATCTTCAGTTTAACTAATAATAACCTTATTATTAATAACCGAAAAATACATAATTACTATAAACTACTTCAACTTCCCTTCAATAACTTTAATTATCCTTATATAATTCTCATACCTAAGTTTCACAAATCTCCAATTAAATTTCACACTGTCACTGTTGGGTGTAACACTTATAACAACAATGCTAATAAAGCTCTACTGGATATTCTAAAACAAATTTACAAATGTACTTGCAAAGTTGATAATTTACACTGTCTTAAAAATAGCTTTCAATTAATTCAATACATCAAATCGCTCGATTCAATAGACAATATTATGACTTTTGACTTTCAAGATCTTTTCAATAATATTGAGTTATCAGATCTTAGTAATATCATTTACAGTCTTTTTCAAGAATATAAAGCTCAAATTAATCTTCCTTACAATTTTAAAGCAGAAAAATTTAAAACACTTCTTAACTTTGTTATCCATAATAATTATATCTTCCACAACAACGATATCTATTTGCAACAGTTAGGCATCCCACAAGGAGGTTGTAGCTCCAGTATTTTGGCAGATCTCTATCTTTATTATTATGAAAAGCAAATTTGCAATGATGATGTTCGATTTTATCGTTACATCGATGATATTATTGTATTTTATCTCAACAAGAACTCACAAAATGGCTTTTCCTTCAATTATCCACCTAATTTAAAGCTAACTCAAAATACTCTGACTAATCAATCAATTAACTTTTTAGACCTCAAAATAATCATCGATGGTAATAAACTTTACACAGATATCTATGACAAACGGCAAGATTTTTGTTTTAATGTCAACTTATTTACACATTTTAATTCATGTCTGCATCTTTCGGTATTTAGAAACATCATCATTAACCATTTATTTCGAATTAATAATTTATGCTCTGCAAAGTTTAAAAACAAGAATATTAATAAACTGATCACAGCCACTGCTAAAATGGGTTTTCCTAAAAACTTTGTATTTTCTATTTTATATCCTTAACCATGTCTCTGTCAGTACAAAAAAAAAAAAAAAAAAAAAAGCTGTGTACACTCTTGTTTATATCAACAAAAAAATTATAAAATAATAAAAGACAATAAAAAGGTGGCAGATGTTTGATTACGGAGGTGGGGTGGTGTTGTAAGGCTGGATGGTTGGGTGGGTTTGTGAAATTAAATTATAAAAAAAAAAAAAAAAGTAGAAGGCTTGTTGCATTTGCTTTGTATTACTATGCAAACTTTCATTTTCCAATAAAATTTCAGATTTTTCCTTTTTGAGTTGTCAACTATATTTAATGTTCTAATTATACTGTTAAACACAATGTGATCAATCGGTGAATTTCATTGTGGCTTCGTGGTTTCATTGTTGTTCATCTGCTTTGAAATTTTGCATTTTTAAATCCATATGGTTCCTGTTCTGGTTGTGGCAGGCTGGGAGAGTGTTGCCGGCGTAAAACTAGTGTAACCCCACAGGCAAGTCACAAGTCTTGCTGCCTGCCTCCTTCTTCCTATCTTGTGTTTCTTGGGTTGTTTTTTCATTAATTTTGATAAGTTTATGGTTTTAAGTTAAGATTTGTTGTTTTACTTTATTGATTCGTTTGTTTTGCAGACTGTTAATTAATAGATCTGGTTTCTTTACATTAGTGTATTTCATCCACTGATGATTTTTTTTTTTTTTTTTTAATCTTATTGGTCATTGGTGTTTCAGTGATCTTGTATCTGTTGCTTGGCTTCTACTATGCTTAATAGATCATCTTTATTATATATATATATATAATAAAGTCTTTGCATTAAATGATATACATTTTTAGAAAATTGTTAAAACAAAATATTTTGGGGAAAACAAAGCTACCTAACCATATTAAAATTAATATTTATTAAACTAAAAATGCTTACGAAATATTATGATTCACATTCACCAGAAAGAAAAGTGTTTGGAATATATAATAAAAATGTACATATAAAAGTGTATATTAGAAGCTTGTTTAAATCTGTCTATTTGTCATAAACCACTGACTGCAGAAAGATGCGGAAGATACCAAATGATATGAAATAATCTAAAGATTTTGAATTGACAATTTAAATTAAATTAGTCCAACTACTTAAAAAGATATTAACTAAAAACCTCATCATAGCTTTAGAATTATTAATTTCAAGCTGATGATAGTCAAAACAAACTGTTTATGCTATTTTTTTTTTTAATATAAAAAGAAGCATATTTACTTACATTTACATGAAAAATAAAATATAAATAAAACTTTATCAAAAGTTATGCTTGGATAGATAAAATTTTTATTATAAAACTGATATCATAATAGCTTTAAAAATATTAAATATACATGATGGTAGGGGGAAAATAAAAACCCCTAAAAATTATATATATTTCTCATATTAAATATTTTATTTTGAATTATTCATATTGATTTTCATTAATGAAATATTCTAATATATTTTTTCATTATTTTATTGTCTGCAAACTAAATTAAATACATTTCATTTATTTAAAGTGACAGTATTTTTTTTTACCATGTTTTTATTAACTTCTATTCCTGTTTGTTTGTTTGTCCGGTACAAATCTTGCAATCGAATTTTAACTTCCCTACTAGCTAGACATGTGAAATTTTCACAATAGCTCAGAAGTCGGTGACAACACTATACTTCGAAGTCCAATTTTCGAATTTTTGATTAGTTTTCTTATAATTAATTATAATATGAAAATAATACTATCCTAATAGCGTTAAAATAGCCATTAAAATATTAGCTATAATTTAATTGTTGCCAAAAAAAAATTTACAAGCTCATTTTCTTTCGACATAAAAATAAATACATTTAATTAATTGTGAACGTTAAAAAATTATAAAAAGTTAAATAATGCATCTCACAAAAATTGACGTCACTATCACTTTAAAAAATTTATGCACAATGATAAGAGCTCTATGATTCATCAGAAAATTTAAAACATGGTATATAAAAAGTTTTTTTTTTTTTTTTTTTTTTTATCATATAATTATTTCTAATTAACATACTGCAATAATGAAATGCCATTTACATTTTATTATCAGCAGTATATGACATTATATTTAGTCATAGTTTTCATTTTGGTGAAAGTAACCAAGTAGTTAATAAGTACCACTTTTTTTTTTTTTTTTTTAATAAACATAAACACACTAAAAATCAGAGCTACTATGTCTGTGAAAAACTAAAATTTTTAAAATAAAAAGTAAAACGGATAAGATTAGTTTTATTGAATTTAAGAGAGCTAAAAATTGCATCCCTAAAATTTTTTTTGGATTTGTGACTGTTTAAGAATATATTAGTAAAAATGTTAAAGGAATACAAGCTTTTTATTTTATTTTGTAAGGGCAAAACTAATAAGAATAACTTATAAAATAATTTTTGATTACAAAAAAGAAAAAATTAAATAAATTACAACTTTCTTTCCTTCTTTTTTATTTATATAAACCAATCTATAAATGAGAAAAGTACATATAGATGTAATATTTGTTTACATATACAACATTTTCTTTTTTAAAAAAATATATACACATGAGATTGCATTATATCAGCCTTTTTTTCTACACATTTTTTTCCCAAATTTCTTTTATTGGTGAATATTAAAGTCGAAATACATTAAATCCAGTTTCATAATTCACCAATTTGGAACTTTAGACGAATTAGTATAAGTAGAATTATCACATAGATTAAATCAAAAGGAAAAAAGATGTGAGCATAAATATCACAGAGAATTCATCACAAACATTTAACTTGAATAAAATAAAAGGATCATATGTAAAATGTACATCGAATTTATTCCTGTAATTTTGGATTAAAGTAATATCTGAAAAGATTTCTTTAGTTTTACGAATTTTTATTGCTAACTTGAGAAAATTAAATTTTCTTTTCTAAATCATTCTATCTTTTCAAACTGTTATGTTACTTTAGAATAAACAAGCCCATAAAATTCTGATGTTGTATCTGATAATAAATTTGATGGTTTATCAATTTCAGCAATCTCGCCATTTTTCATGACCAAAACCCTATCACAGTCCATCACAGTTTCCATTCTATGAGCAATTACTAGAACTGTTGAATGTCGAAATGCCATACGGACAGTATGCCTAATCAAGCTGTCCGTCTGGTAATCGATGCTAGCTGTAGCTTCATCAAGGCACAATATCTGCAAAAGAAAACAATTTAAATTATTGTACTTAAATGCTTTTAAACATACATCAAGAAGTGTAAAAATCTTTAGACAGGATAGAATAAAGAAACTAAACTAGTTTAAAATAAAAGCAACCTATGTTAACCTTTTACATGCCGCACTATGATCCAGATGTAAAAGACTTAATTAATTCATCAAAATCACATTAGAATACACCCAATAAGACTATAAAACAAAAAAAATTCTGAATTTTTTTTTTTTTCTATGATGTTCCTTTTAAGGAACATTGGCATGTAACGCTATCTTTTTTCTACTAGTTTCGCTTCAGGAAAACAAAGCGCTTTATAATAATTTTTTTTTAAATTTCTGCTTCAGTGAAGTTTGATTTGACAATTTGATTTAAAATTACTAATATTTAAGGAAAACTCATTAAAAATTTTACATATTTTTTAAATTATCTAAATATTTTAATAGAATTGCAATGTAAAAGGTACAGAAAAAAAATGATACATTCACAAACTCTTGACTATATACTATATACAATAGAAATACTATGAATCAAATGTAATTTAGAAAATAGAAAATAACTTACCAAGAAAAAATAAAGATTTCACTAGGCACAAGAAATTAAAATTTTAAAACATAATAAAGCCCTAATACTTTTTATCTGTCTTTTTAGCAGTTTTTTAATGTCCATGATATTGTGGGAAGCAATGTGTATGGAATCTCTTTTTGCATTCAAAACACTTGTAATGTGTGTTTTTTTTGGCAAGCTACACATCTCCCTTGTAATGCTGCAGAAACAATGTAGTGAGTGTCAGATTTTGTCGAACTTTTCGAGTGATGGGCATGGGGTCCAGGTATAATATGAATTTTTGGCTTTCCTCTAAGCAAATTTAAAGTAATCTCTCTTCAATTTAAAGTAATCCTTCTCTCTCGAAAAGACCTAAAACCTAAAATAAACAAGCAACTCTTATGAAGCGCACTTGTTTCTTGTTTGCATGGATAAATAATCGTGCTTCTCCGCAGACATTTCCCAACCCCTTCCCCCTTCCCCCTCCCCCCTCTGAAGTTCCTCACCCTTTAGAAATAAATAACGCATCATAAATGTTCTTCACACATTTATATCTAGCACATATAAACAATCTATGCATTAAAATGTAATAAAGGAATGAATATTTGGTATATCACTGAAATTGTATACTGTTACATGCCAATGTTCCTTTTATGGAACATTGTATTTTTAGGCAAAATTTAAGAAAGATTTCTTGTTATTATTTTAATTTCATTTATTATCTCATTAAAGTGAACCTTTTCAAGAATGATAAGAGAATTTTTAGATGAATTTTAATTTTTAGGAATATTTTAGAATTTTTTTTTTCTTGCGTATTGTAAAAAATGCCGATTTTTAGAATTTTTTTTACCCTGAAATTTTTATATTTTGAAAAAAAGGATATATCAAAAAATCAATCATACTTTCATTAATAAACCGTATCAGTTTTAAATTTACAGATGTAACAGTTTATTTTAAAAAAAATATTAATCATGATGTTCCTTAAAAGGAACATTGGCATGTAAAAGGTTAATCATTCATCAAAATTAAAATTTCGTCTTTAGACTGCTTTATCAGTTTAATTATTAAAAAATTATAATAAATGTTCTTGTTTAGTTATTAAAAAATTATAATAAGTGTTCTTCATATTTATTTTAGAAAAATCACAAAAGAGCCATATAATTCATATCAATAACTTAACAATAGTTTATTAAATTCAAAATATTTTATAGTTATATATATAAATAGGGTAAGTGCACCAGTGATTGACCCTTTTAGAGCAATCTCTGATGTTTTTAATGTTCTAGTCATCAGAAAATATTTTTAGAAATCTTAAGACATACAGAACCACATATATGTTAAAATATATACATTTGATAATTTTTTTTTTTTTTTATGAATTTTTATTTGACACCCACTCAATGTTCCAGTAATTGACACTGCCAGTTTTTCCTTTTATTAGTAACTGGCACCCTATGTTCTAGTGTTTGACACTGCTAGTTATTCATGTTACCAGTTATTAGCACCCCATGCTCCAGTGTTTGACATAAAATGTTAAAATTCTTATATATAAAATATATGATTTTCTTATTTTTCTTATTTATTGATTATTTCAGGATAGATGTCAATCACTGGAACACCTACCCTATGTGGGTCGTTCATTGTAAAAGTGAATTATCTCATTGTAAACAGATTTTGAAATAATTATGGTCTTTTTGTAAATTTATGCATAGGGAAAAAAAAAGTCAAGTTTCAGTAAGTTTTATCGATTTTTAATGTTTAATACAAATCAGAGTTATAAGAATTTACAAATTATATTAAAAAGAATTTGAAGTAATTTAGAAACTTCATTTTTATAATGAATATTTAGAAGTCTTAGTTTTCTGAAGAAAAAAATAATAATAATAATGCCATTTACGGGATTTTTTAATGCAATTACTGGAGTTTCTTCACTTATAATGAAAGATGTGAAAAAATGGGATACAATTAAGCAAAAATATACATATTTAAAAAATATGGAGTAACACCATTTTTACAATGAACCGTCAATATATATATAAATATTCATTCCAGTATCTCATTTTTAGTTTGAACTATTTCACAATCATATTTTTTTTCATTCTTTCATTCTTTTTCTTTTTTCCATTCACTTATTATAACACTTGTGATTTATTTTAATATTATGAATAAAATAGTAAAACTTTAATAAAATAATGATTGCTTGAAATTTATACTATGTTAATCTAAAATTTAAATATAGTGGCAAATTGCATATACATACACACAAACACATAAATATTAAATCTTAAAAAAAAAAAAAAAAAATGAAAAAGATATAAATGTATTTATAACACACTAACTTTAGCTCTTTGCAACAAAGCCCTAGCTAAACAGATCAGCTGTCTTTCACCATTGCTAAAATTTTGTTCCATTTCTTCAATTCTGATGTCTAATCCTCCTAAATTTTGTACTTTTTCTTCCATGTGGCAATGCTTTAAAGCTTTGTAAATTTCTGCATCACAGCGGACATAAAAGGGATCCAAATTTTCTCTTATAGTCCCGCTAAATAGAAAAGGATCTTGAGGTATAACAGAGAGGCTTGACCTGTAAGATAAAAAAAAAAAAAATTAAAATATTTCAAGACTATACAAGTGGCAAATACTTAAAAATATAAAATCTTTATGAAAAATCTTTTTTCAGTATTCAAAGTTAAAAAAAATAATGACTATAGAAACAGAACTGTAGTTATTTTCATAAAAAAAAAATAATCTGGTGTGTCACTCACATGATTTTCTCTTACACTGAAATTTAATACTATAAATACAGGTTGCAGATTAATAGGTATTATAAAGAGTACTGTTATGTAAACCTGTGTTCAACAATTCATATTAGGCTTCTGAACAGTATTATATAATAATTAGTTCTGTGTGAGGGGGGGGCTACCGCCCCCCTCAACCCCCCGTTTCATTAATGCACCTACATTTATATAGAATTTAATTCGATTATTAAAAAATAATTCTGTTTTTAAAAAATAATATATTAAAATTATTATTTAAAAAAAATTATCTTTTATGATAATGCAGACGATTTCCATATTAGAGAGGTAGTATAACACCAAATATCCAAAAAAAGTCCATTTTATTCTCGGAAAAAAAAAAAAAAAAAAAAAAAAAAAAAAAAAACGATTTTTTTTTTCTAAGTTTTTTATTTCATTAAAAGTAAAAAAAAATCGATAACTTTGTTTTAAATTATCGCAGATCGATGGTTCAACCATTCGTTTTAAAGGTATTGGCGATCTCTTTTGAAAGATACCCATCATGAAAATCTACTCCCCTCGAGGGGGACTTCCCCCCCCAGGGGGGGAGGCGAGGAGCCTACATACACAAATTTTTTTTCCCAGTTAACTATCTCTATTACAAAAAATATATATTTGTTTCATTTGGTTTAGTGCAGTCTATAGACCTTAAACTCTACTTACCTGCAATTTCCCCCATAGACGTAATGTATTAGAATTCTCTTGATTGTTCCTGTACACGAACCATTTGCTTGATCTTAACGAAAATCTTACTGTAGCATCCCTATATGATACACATTTAGAATACCAAGTTTGAACTTTCTGCCATAATTTGTTTTTGAGATATGCTGATAACAGACAGACACACACACAGACCATTTGCTAAAAACATGTTTTTCGTATTCAGGGGATCTCAAAACGTGTAAGTATAACAAAATCTCGCGTTCGAAAATTTGACCCAAAAACAATACTTTCTATTAATTATTGGTCAAATCTAAAACCTGTAGATGGCGCTGCGCGCCGATATTAATGTTTTTGTTTTCTTCTTTTCTCCTGAGTGTGTTCTTCGTGTTCGTCTTTGTTGTAATAAATGTATGTCTCAGTAATTGATATCCTATTATTTCCGATTTATGTCTTCAATCGACACCAATGAATAGAAATGAACCAACAGTGGCCTGCAGTCCCCACGACTCTGGACCGATAAGGTAAGATATTTACCTTATTTCAATTTAATATCCTGAAAATGACTATTAATGACTATTTATGAAAAGATATATCTAAAATACGTCGCCAAAGTAGCGACATGGTTCTGAATGATAATTTTTATAACGTCGTTAAAAGTTTAACGACATAAATTATGGCGCCCGTAACAGGGACTGCCAGGCCCTTAAAATGTGAATTAGCGTTGTTTTTTATTCTATAGTCCAAATTTCTAAATTAAATCAATATGGCAACCGAACTCGAAAAATTAAAGAGAAAACGTTCTACCCTAAAGGGATTGTGTACTAAATTGATGAACACGATAAACGTAAAGTTAAATGAACCCGACGAAGGGTTAAATGTTTTCGAATTTGAATCCCAGTTAGAAAAACTGCAAGTCAAGAATAACGAAATTATAGAAGTTGAAGATCAAATTGAGGCCAAAATCACGGATCTCAACGAGCTACAAACTGAAATATAATCGAGACAAGAATATAGGAATTCAATTATTGATGTAAAAGCTCAAATTATGAATAAGATAGAGAAAATTAAAAATTTAAATGTCACTCCAATCTTATCACAGCCAAGAAATGAGCAAACACCCAATTTGCATTTAGAAAGAATTAATGCGAGTTCAGTAAGATTGCCCAAGATATCAATTCCTGTTTATGAGGGTTCTCCGGAAAACTAGATCGAGTTCTGGAACCAGTATGAAGTAACAATACATGAAAACAAGGATATATTTAATGTTCAGAAATTCGTATATTTACGCAGCTTTTTAAAAGCCCAAGCTTTAACAGCTATTCAGGGTTTAGCACTCTCAGATCAAAATTACAATACTGCAATTGATTTATTAAAATCTAGATTTGGAAAAAAAGATATTATAATAAGATATAAAATTGACGCATTATTAAATTTGAACCCTGTTAAATCTCCAAATCAAATTAAAGAATTACGCTTACTGCACGACGCCCTTGATGTTAATATTAAATCTCTCGAAAATTTAGGAGTCGATTTAAAATCCTACGGAAATTTGTTATTTCCAATTGTTACAAAATTAATACCTACCAGTATTATGATAGACTATAATAAAATGAAAACAGAATCCGAGGAATGGGATGTACAAGATTTGTTAAAACATTTAAAATTAGAAGTTCAAACAAGGGAAAAAACCTTTTTATTCTTAAAACGCGAAGTAGAAACTCACAATAGCGGGTACAAAAACTCAAATTCCAGATTTGATTCAAAATCATCGGAAAATAATAATAATGCTTCCTACCGGAAATTTGGTTCGGGATATAAAAATTCTAACACAATGCAAAAGGCATCAGCCTTTAAATTAACTGTTAGTAAATGTATATTTTGTGTTGATGCAGTAAATGAGCACGATAGTAAAATGTGTAAATTAAATTTAGAGGACAAAAAATTGTCTCTACGCAAACAGGGAATCTGTTATTTATGTTTCAAAAGAGGTAAACATACAGCTAAACATTGTTTATCGGGTCTCAAATGTGACACATGTTCAGGAAAACACAATACATTAATTTGCTATAAGCAAAAATCGGAAACTCCAACGGCTCAAATGAAAGATAAAAATCACATCGAACATACCCAAACAAATACTTCTGAGAACAGTGCTTACGAAAATGATAATTCTGTATTGTCCTATAAGTGTCCTGTACAAAATCCGCTTGAGAATAATGAAATATATTTACAAACTTGCTTCGCAAGAATAACAAATAATTCTAATTTAAACTCTCTAAAGTGTGCCATATTATTTGATAATGCGTCTCAATGAAACTTCATAAACATATCACTCGCGCGTGAATTAAAATTGCCGGTGATTAGAAAAGAAACTGTAATCATATATCCGTTTTCTTGTATCAACCCCAATCAAATGAATATTCAGTCGTAAATTTTGAATTGTCTCATTTAAAAAACCACAAACAGAAATGTTATGTAGAGGCATTGGTCGTAAATCAAATATCTTTTACGAAGTTAAAGATACTAGATGACGCATCATTTTGGAAAGTTTTGGTTTCGAGTCAGGGGGAAGGAAATAAATTTTCGCAATTGCATTCGAAGGCTCCAGACATATTAATCGGCGGGGGGTTACTTTGGAAACTGCAAAAAAATAAAAAGAAAATTAATCGTTCGTTGTTTGCTGTAAATACATTATTGGGATGGACATTGTCAGGCAATAATAATTCAGGAAAGAATCCAGACAACTTAATTACTGGCGCCTCTGTGTTAAAGATTGAATGTTGTAACTCTATTTGTTTACATGAAAACCATCCATGCATGGAAAAAAATGAATCATCCGATTGTACGGGTAATGATTTGCAAAGGTTATGGTCGTTGGATTTTTTGGGAATAAATGATGATAAATTGATTTCTACTTCCGATCTGGAAATAATAAATAAATTTGATAAACAGTTAGAATATAAACAGGGTCATTATGTTACTCATTTATTATGGAATGACCATGGTATTGATAAATTTGAGAATAATTTTGAAAATGCTAGACGGCAATTCAATTATTTGAGAAAAAGATTGAAAGCGGATAAATGGATTTTTGAGCAATATAGGCAGATAATCACAGAACAAGAACATCGAGGGATAGTTGAAGAATGCGGTCGCTCTCAAAGGGAGTATTTCGCCCCACATCGTGCGATTATTAGGACGGAAAAACAAACATCAAAGGTACGAATTGTTTTTAATTGTTCCAGTAGAGTTTCGGGGTGTAAATCCTTAAATGATTGTCTCGTAAAAGGGCCATGTCTTACACCACCAATTTTGGATGTAATTAATAGATTTCGAATGTTTAAGATTGCGTTTTGCGCAGATATTGAAAAAGCGTTTCTAATGATAGAAATCGCGGAACCCGATAGAAATTTTCTGAAGTTTTTATGGTTTGACGAGGACACCCAGAATTATAAAATAATGCGAATGACCAGAGCGACATTTGGTTGTACAACTTCTCCTTTTTTTTTAATGGCAACAATTAAGAAACACATTAAGGAATATAGGGAAATTTATCCGGATAGTTATGAAATGTTAAAATCAGCTCTGTTTGTGGACGATTTGCTTTATGGCTCCAATACCGTAAACGGTGCCTATGAATTAACTTCTACTGCGGTAAATATTTTAGCAAAGGCTGGAATGAAATTAAGAAAGTTTAGTACGAATTCACAGAAATTAAAGAACATGTGGGATAAAAATGATTGTTTTTTGGAGGTAAACAATGATAGTGTAATAAATATTCTTGGATTGGTGTGGGATAAAGATAGTGATAAATTAGGATTAGCTTTGAAACCTATAGTTGAAAATTTGGATATATCGGTATGTACGAAAAGATATGTATTGCATACAGCTGCAAAATTTTTTGATCCTATTGGGATTATATCTCCCTTTTTAATTAGGATAAAGTGTTTTCTTCAAAGAATGTGGGAAAGAGGTATGGATTGGGATCACGAATTGCCGGATGATCTTAAGGGAATTTGGATAAAGTGGTGTAACGAAATAGATGCTATTTCACGTATGTTGATTTGAAAAATTCGTGTGTAGAACTACACATTTTTTCAGATGCTTCGCCACTTGCATATGGTTGTGTTGCATATTTTAGAGTTATCAGTAATGATAAAAAATGTTATGTAAGCATGATTATGTCGAAGGCTAGAGTTGCGCCACTAAAGAAACTAACGCTACCAAGATTGGAGTTAATGGGAGCGGTGATATCAGCTAGAGTAGCGAAATATATTTGTGATATATTTAAAGAAATTAACATCGAGAAATTTTATTGGACAGATTCTACTATTGTTTTACACTGGGTGAAGGGATCGGCCAAACAATGGAAACCCTTTGTTAAAAATAGAGTAGTTGAAATTCAGGAATTGTCAGTACCCGAAAATTGGTCATATTGTAATACAAAGGATAATCCCGCAGATTTAGTTACTCGTGGTATTAGCGCAAATGCGTTAGTTAATAATGATTTTTGGTTTAAAGGTCCAAAATGGTTATCTGAGCTAAATGGTAAAGGTAATGATATTGGGGAAAAGGTAGACACGCAATATATTACCGAAGAAAAAAGGAAAACACCTGAAAAAATAATTCAGTTTAAAATCTCTATAGAAACAGTTCAACCAATATTGGATCTTGAAAAATATAGTAACATTTTAAGAGTCCTCAGAATTACGGCATGGATAAAGAGATTTCTTAACAACGCGAATCCTAAAAATGAGAAAGTTAAGGGTCCATTATCGGCAGAAGAAATTGGTAGTGCGCAAACAATGTGGGTTAAATATACACAGAAAATTAGTTTTCCGAATGAATTAAACTGTTTGATAAATGGGGAAACTATTTTGAAAAATTCAAATTTAATTGAGTTCTCACCATTTTTGGATTCCGAGGGAATAATGCGTATCGGAGGAAGGCTTCAGAAATCAAATTATTCTTTTAACGAAAAACACCCGATCCTGTTGCCTTCAAAGGGTAAATTACTTGATTTGTTAATTAAAAATGCGCATGAACGAGTTTTTCATTTTGGCATTAATGATACATTAGTTCAATTACGGGAGGAATTTTGGGTAATCAAGGGCAGACAGGCAGTAAAAAGCGTATTAAGAAGATGCAGAATTTGCATAAAATTTAATTCTAGAGCTGGAGCCCAGATAACAGCTCTGTTACCTGCAGATTGCATCAATGAACAAAAGCCCTTTGCAGTGATAGGCCTTGATTTTGCAGGCCCCTTATACATCCGAAATAATGATAGCAAATATTATATATTGTTGTGCACATGCGCAATAACTAGAGCAGTGCACCTAGAATTGGTAGAGAACGTATCAACCGAAACCTTTGTACTAGCATTCAGAAGAATAGTAGCAAGGCGTGGTCTTTGCCATACGGTATACTCCGATAACGCACGAACCTTTCATCGAGCTGATATAGAGTTAAAGCACATCTGGAAAATAATCAGCCATCCCGACGTTAAAGATTACTATAGTAGTAATAAAATAATATGGAAATATATCATGGAAATATCGCCATGGTGGGGAGGCTTCTATGAAAGACTGGTGCGATCCGTAAAAACTGCATTAAGAAAGGTGGTTGGCAAAACCACTTTAACACACACACAACTACATACAGTTATATGTGAAATTGAAGCTTCAATAAATTCGCGACCCATTACATATATATATGCAGACTCAGGAGAACCTTCTCCAATTACGCCAGCACACTTCTTGGTAGGTCAACGACTAACTACCCTACCTATCGTGCATATGAAACCCCATGTCCTTCCTGGAGCTTCTCTAACATATGTAAAACGTTTCAACCAAAAAGAACGAATATTGGACCAGTTCTGGTCAAGATGGAAGAAGGAATACCTTCTTCAGCTGAAAAACGCCATGACAAGTCGACACTCCAGTATTCGAGAATATTCGCCAAATGATGTTGTTTTAATCCACGATGCTAAGTTGCCAAGACACTTGTGGAAATTAGGAGTAGTAACTCAAGTGTTTCCCGGTAGAGATGGAAAGGTACGATCTTGTGAGATAAAAACAGCTACAGGTACATTTAGACGTCCTTTCCAGTTGATTTATCCAGTTGAAATTTTTGAAAGAGACTAAAATAAACTTTAAAAACTTATATTTACAAACTAGGACTTTTGGGTGGACTTTAAATTCTCTTTGATATAATTACAATTAGAAAATGAACATAAAGTTAATGTTCATCCGGGGGCCAATGTATTAATTATTGGTCAAATCTAAAACCTGTAGATGGCGCTGCGCGCCGATATTAATGTTTTTGTTTTCTTCTTTTCTCCTGAGTGTGTTCTTTGTGTTCGTCTTTGTTGTAATAAATGTATGTCTCAGTAATTGATATCCTATTATTTCCGATTTATGTCTTCAATCGACACCAATGAATAGAAATGAACATACAGTGGCCTGCAGTCCCCACGACTCTGGACATGATAAGGTAAGATATTTACCTTATTTCAATTTAATATTCTGAAAATGACTATTAATGACTATTTATGAAAAGATATATCTAAAATACGTCGCCAAAGTAGCGACATGGTTCTGAATGATAATTTTTATAATGTCGTTAAAAGTTTAACGACACTTTCTCTACCTTATGGGTAAGAGAAAGTAAAAATCTAGACCAAATGAAATTTAGATTAATTGGTTTTTATACAGTAAAACGCAAACAAAATCCAAAAATTATTATTAGGAAAGAGGAATACATGTTTGGATCAGGGAAACAGTCAAATGTTTGAAGCTGATCATAATTAAAATATATAATAATTGAACAATGTATAATATATAGACAGGGCCCGAAATTTCAACTTAGATTACACTCGCTGAAAAAAAAAAGTTACTCGCCACAAAATGTGATTAACTTACTCTATTTTTAAGTATAAGGTAACCAGAATTTTTTATTGGAAAAAGAGGAGAAATTAAGCAGTTTCTTTTGTTTTATAAGAAAATAGAAGACATTCAATTTTGAGAAAGAGGTCATTTTAGAGGACACAAAATTAAATGAAAATGATTATGAAAACCGATTCAAAAGCTACTTACACAAGTGGCGGAAACATTTTTATCTCAAATGATGAATTTGGATCAGTACACCTTAATTTAAATTAATAATATGCGGATACGATATGAAAAATCCCTAACTATTATAGGTCACTGGACAATATCGATTTTTAAGTTAGTACAGCCAACAGCCGATTGAGCTTCCCAGTTTTGAGGAATTTTTGAAATTAAGGACTAAATATTTGAAAAAGATTACAGAGGACAAAAAATATAAAAAAGAGGACTTCTTAGTCTTGAATGTGTTTTTCATTTAAGAAGGCGAAGCTCTGAAAAAAAAAAAAAACTGTACTCTTAAAAAAAAGGATATCTGGTCACCTTACCTGAGATCAGCATGATTTTACGTTTTTAATTCGATTTTTTCTTTTGTAGCACTGTATACTGTAAGAATTCTATCTACATTTAGACGGAAATTTTACTCGCCAATGGCGAGTTGGCGAGTGCATATTTCGCACCCTGATATAGATATAATTATTTTTAAAAAATTCGCGAGGGGAGTAAATTTTTATGATGGGCATCTTTCAAAAGAGCTCACCAATACCTTTAAAACGAATGGTTGAACCATCGATCTGCGATAATTTAAAATAAAGTTTTCAATGTTTTTCATTTTTAACAAAAATTTTTTTTTTTTTTTTTAATGTAATATTGAGAATAAAATTGACATTTTATGGATATTTAATGCTATACTACTTCTCTAATATGGAAATGTCTGCATTATCATGGAAAATAATTTTTTTAAATAACAATTTTAATAAATTATTTTTACTGAGTGAATTTGTATAGGAAAATATAGAAGAAAGTCATGTGGTGGCCACAACATACTAGTTTAATATTATTATTACATAATATGATGGTATAATTATAAAACTTAAAACTGGGGAAAAGGTAAATTAATAATGGAGTTATGACAGAACAATAATGATAAATGGCATTATTTACCTCAATTTTTTCAATTCTAAGTTTGCAATGTTAACGCCATCTATAAATACTGATCCTTCAAAATAATCCACCATTCTACAAAGTACTTGAATTAAACTGGATTTTCCAGAACCAGTTCGTCCAACTATGCCAATTTTTTCTCCAGGTCGTGTTTCAAAATTTACATTTTTTAGAGCATATGGACAAGAAGATCTGTATTGCAGACTGACACTTACAAAAGTTATAACTCCATGAGATGGCCAGGCAAAAGGTGGCTAGAATAAAAAAAAAAAAAAAAAAAAAAAAAAACGGAAAATTAATATGATGTGCATAAACATATGATGCTGAATTGGGATAAGACAAGAGAAAGTAGTATAATATAAATAAAGTATTAAAAAAATTCATAAAATGGATAAAAGGTAAAGAATATAAAAAAGATGCATGATGATAAATCTGATTTTTAAAATGCTGATCTATAGAAATGAAAATTTTTCATTTCAGTTGATACTTATCATATATAATGAAGAAGTGTCAGAAAGTTCAATGAAATATAATAAGTATTGATAAGAAATTGAATATACAATTTAATACATTATAATACTATTAAGTATGTGGACTTATAATTTCTAAATGGTTATAATTTAAGCTACAGCAACAAATATGAACAGAGAAGTGTAACTCTTGGGAAATCAATCAATGGCAAAAAAATTATAATAAATATATAAATGTTTTGTACAGATATACACTTTAAAATATACATAGATATGCATATGTTTATATATACATATATTGTTTGATTGTTGTTCATGGTACAAAAGCTACACAATAGGCAATATCAGATTTTTCTTTTTCTACCAAATTATTCAATATTTAGCGAGTGTGTGTAAAGGGAGGGATAAAAACTTTTAAAAAACCAAAATTAAATAAAATGTTTATTTTATTTTTTTTTTTTTAAATATCTTTTTTGAATTTTTAAACCATGATTTAGTATTTTTGTAAGTTAATCAACAAAATTACCATTTCTAAAGATTTTTTTTTTTTTTAAATGCTTAAAATAAATTAATGAAAATTGAATATACAGGGCTATTTTAAAGGATTCATTCATTTTTAAAGTACTATACAATCAAAAATATTACATGTGTAAAATATAAATAACATATGAAAATAATTATTGCAAAATCTCGGAAACAATTTCAACTGTCACTTGAACATGTGTGATGTATAAGCGATGATTTTCAAATTTTCAGTTGGGGTAGCAAAATTGACCCCAGAGTTCTCACACATGGTCATAAAAGTAAAAAGATTTACATTGCGAAAAATCTGAAAAAACATAAGTGATCCGCCTGGTTCCAGATATTCAGGATTGATTAATATGCAAAAGTGTCTCTGCAAGAAAGGAGAATCAAGTTAACACAAGCAAATATTCTGTTAAAATTCACCCATTTTATATCTCCTTTTGCATTATGAAGTCCTTTGCAGTGCAACGCACTTTGCAGGGGGAAAATTCCAGAATTATTTTCACAGTTAATGAATTTTAAATAAGATTTCTTTAGACCCCAGGGGCAAAAAGTCTTGTAGCTGTCTGCGACAGGCTTTTAAAATTTCATAATCTGTCTGCAAAATTTGTGTGTAATCAGGGGGTTAAAATGGCTTACACTCAAAAAGCCTGAAAGCTGATGGGGGAAGGGGGGGGGTGTTAACATCAGTGGTGATCTCGTGCAACAATACACAAATACAATTTTACTGCAGAACAATATAGTAAAAACAATTGTATTCATTCAATTCATCTCATCCAATTAAATATTTTATAGCAATGTTTAACACAACACAATATAAATAATCATAAATAATAAAAGTATTAGTTTTAGTTTTGATACAGAAATTTTTATAAGTGAATTGTTATCCAAAAGTTGCAGACAAATTTTTTTATCAGTGCAGATAAAAACTGTCCGCAAGCCGTTCTTCTGTGTCTGTGACTATGTCACCATGTCACCGTGTTTCTGCCACTGGGCTTTAGACTAACATAAAATATTAATTTAAAATAATAAAATAAGAATTTAAAATCTTAAATCTTTCTATCCATTCACTTATATTTTTTAAACATATCAATGGCAACCCTATATGTATGATAATCACCAAAATAATAATGGTAGGCATATTAACAAAAATGTAGCATTAAAATGAATAATATCTATATCTCTTTACATGAAGAAATTTTTATTACCAGCTGTAAATATGTGTCTGTTTCGGTCTCTACATCTTCAATATATTCCACAACTCTTTCTACACTGACAGTTTCTTTTTCAGTTTCAGTGAAAGCAGTAATAGTACCATTTAAAAGAGACGTAATAGACAATGCATATGATAATGCAAGACCAACCAATCCTAAAAAGAAAACAAATCTAATAAAATTATTTAAAAAAAAAAACACATAAAACTATCCACTTTCATTAATATTAATTATTTAATAGTCTTCCTCCCACAAAATGAATTATTAAAATAGAACTAATGCACTAGATATATATACATATATGTGTGTATGTGTGTATACACATGAACTTAAAACTATGTGTAACAAGGGCAAAAGATCAAATATATAAAGCAGAAATAACGTGGCAAATGATGATTAATTCAAAGTAATTATGAAAATAGAATTATTTTGAAATACTATCTGCAACATCGTTTTCAAGGGTAAATTTTTGCGTACATATATACACAGAGCATAATCACTAAGCAGCCTTTTATTGCAAACATTTATCTAATCTAAAACACATATTTACAATTGCAAAAATGGTTTAAATGAAGTAAGTATTGATGTCTTGCTGCGGAAAATCACAAAATCTAAAATTTTACACAATTCTCAGTTTTCTATAGCTATATTTAGTTAAACAATGTTGATACACCAATTTAACATGAAAAAGAGAAAAAAAGCATCTTTCTATGACTAACTCTTTTGCGATGGGAGGCGCAAACACACCTTAGGATAATGACAAAAATATGTGACGTCTGAGGGTGAACAAGTAAACGTGATGTGCCTTTTTTATGCATGAGTGCTTTTGTTGCTGGCATGAGTATGTTTCTTGCAATGAGTGTGCTTCTTGCAAATGACTGTTTCTTGCTGGCACGTATGTGTGACAGTTGACGCACAAGGGTTAAAATTTACAGAATTATTTAATTTCAAAATTTGTAGGGGTTTTTTTTCTTTGTTTTTAATATTAAAACATCAGGATTACTTTATTAAATGTAACAGTATGGACCTGGGACTATATAAAGATTAAAAAATTTATAATTTTACAAAATTGGTTTTGTAGATTTTTCCACAGTATGGCACCATTACTTCATGTAAAACATTTTATGCAACTGGAAGTGTGCCCTCTAGATGAACAATTGCAATAATAAAAGATCTGGTGTGAAACACTCACACGACTTCCATTCCCCACTATTACATGTATTATATACATTTTTTGGAGATAATGTGATCAGAAGATGTAAAAGTGACCTAAAGAAGTAGAAACCTAAAATTTTTCCGGTAAGAGAAACTTTATACACATGCAAAAACATATAAAATTAAGCTTACATATAGCAAGTTAAAAAATAAGAAAAAAAAAAATTAGAGTTATTTTTTGAAACACCAATTTCCGGGATCTAAAACTGACCTACCTAAACAGGATGACTATTAATTTTCCTCTAATAACCATGTGATGCCTGTGAAAGGAATGGATTTATATAACAATTTTCAAGAAAATTGTTAGATCCGTTTTTGAGATACCAACTTTTACCAAAGCTTGGCATAATTAATTGTTGACCAGAAAACAACAATTACATGCAAAAAGATATTTAAAAGAGGGTTAATATGGCAAGTTTGAAAAAAAATTCCTACAGCCGTTTCGAAAGGAATGCACTTGCAGGACCTGAAATTCAGCTATTTATACAGGACGCCTATCAATTTTCCTAAACTAACCAACTATATCATTTGAAAGGATATCTAATAGAGTACTTATACAGCAATTTTGAAAAAAATCATTAGAGCCATTTTTGAGATATGGACTTACGGTTATTATATTTCCGGTTTCGGATATTCCACTTCTGGATTTTCAATTTTCACCAAAATTTGGAAAAGCCATCTGTACACCAGACCTGTCTCAATTCTGAAGTTTTGTAGTTCTATCTTTATTAGTTTCGGAGATATGATAGCCAGAAAATGCCACACATACATATATACACACATACTGACCAATTGCTAAAAACCACTTTTTTGGACTCGGGGGACCTTAACATGTGTAAATCAGGTGTAATCTCGATATTGAATTTTTAGACCGAATACAATGGAAAATGGAAGTAAAATGGGTTAAAATTGACAGAATTATTTTAATTTCAAAATTTGTGATTTTTACAGATGTTTTTGGTCTACAATAAAAGATCGGTTTAAAAAAAAAAAATGCATGGACCTGGATCTACATAAAGATTAAAAATTTTGTAATTTTTACGAAATTAGTTTTGTAGATTTTTCCACAGTATGGCACCATTAATTCATTTGAAACAGTTTTTTGCAACTGGAAATGATGAACAATTGCGATAATAAAAGGGACTCTTTGCCTCCTATATATATAAAATACACATACACAAAAAAAGAGATTTACTTATATTTCTATTTCATACCTGCATTTACATCACCAAATTCTCTTTGAATTAAAGCAATAAATGCTACACCACATATTATAATCACTCCTATGAACTGAAGTCTCAAATTCAGCCATTGTGATGCTGCTGATGTTGTTAACAAGGCACGCAAATTGTTTTCCAAGTACTCTATATTGTCCTTTTGAAACCTTTAATAAAATAATTACATTTGCAGATGAAACTTATGGATTAATAGCACATTAAACAAACAATAACCAAACACTGTCTTATTAGTAAATATATTCCTTAATGTCATTTATAAGTAACAATTTATTAATTTTAATGTCTGAGACAAGAAAAAACAAGTATAATTTTAGAATACGTAAAATTCTAAAATAATCATAATACAACTAATCAGGGTTTAAACTGCCATTAGTTTTTTTAGCATTTTGCTAAAAGGTATCATATTTTGCTAAAACATGTTGGTCAGAATTTCGCTAAAAAGCTAACACTGGATAACTGTATAAAATATCTCTATATAATAACTCTGATTTTTTTTTTTTTTTTTTTTTTTTTTTTTTAATTGCAGGCAAAAACTACGAAAGGACTGAAATTTTTGGGAATGATTATTTATATAGTAATTTGGATTTTTTTTTTTAATTTTTAAGGATTGAATTTAAATGCAAAAATATTTAAAAGTATGTCAAAATTCAGAATTTGATTCATAGAAGCATTCTTAGCACTAGTATTTCACGATTATCTATCAGTACACTTTACTTAATTTTTCAATTGCTTTTTCATTTTACACATATGATATGAATACTTCTTTCTCTATTGATAAAATCAAAACATAGTTTCCCTGATTCATATTTTTGAAGTCACAAATATGGATGCTTGGTTAAAATCATTAATGAACAAAGGAATAGAAAATAAAACTGAGGATAACAAAGCTAAGTAAAAGAAATCAATGGTATCCAAAGAATTAACTTTCGAAAAAGCTAAAATAGTGCTTGCCTATTTTCGCTAAAATGCTAAAGTAATTTTTTTGCCAGGTTAAACCCTGCAACTAATTGATAGTAATTTGCATAGACAAAAAAAATCATCTGATATATTTATTTCAGGAAATAGATCATTATAAATCTTAGTGCATTAACTTTAACAATAAATAATACAAACATTTTTATTTATGTAATCATTATTGATTATAGAAACAAGCAAAACAAAAAACAATAGCTATCAAAAGTTAAAATTTTTATTTATGGTACTTAATTCTTATGATGCACTGTTAAGACGATACTAATCATTAAAATATAGCAAAATATATCAGATTTTCTACAGTTAGAAAATATAAAATAAGCTTGCAGAAAAAGTGTTTAGCAATGTCGAACCTCGTTAACGTGTTTCCACAATCCCCCTGAAAATGAAGATTAATTACTGATAGCATGAACTACTGATAACATGAACTAATTTTTTATCCCCCTTGAGATTCACATTAACGAGGCTCGACTGTATTTATAAAAGTCTAGTTCTTATTAATAAAATTAAGTTTTAATAAAATGGCAAATTACTGAGTACAAGATGCCAGTGCTTTGATAGTAGAGTGTCCATTTAAGGTTTCAGAAAAATGAGCATAAATAGGAGATAAAGTGATACTCATAAGCCTCTTCAACTCTCTAGATGTACACCTATAGTAGCTCTAAGAAAGAGAGAAAAAAAAAGTAAAACAATTCATACACATGAAATTTATGTATCTATTCACATATATTATTTAATAAAATTAACACTATATATATACATGTAATAATATAAAAAATATTATGAGTTCTGTGGTTACACGGAATGGTGCACGTCATCTTATGTAGGAAAGTAGGCATCTTATAAGAGAAAGTACAGAGTCCATTTGAGATACGAATATGCTTTATTAAGTTCTAAAATGCAGTCACAATAGATGATGCAGTCATGGGCCGATTGTTCGGACATCCTGAGCGGTATATGTGCTCACAGTTCCGGCATCCGAAAAGCTACGGTGCCGATGGCCGGTAGGTATCCAAGCCGCGGAACCCCGAAGGGCCGCAAATCTATTTCGTAAACTTTTACATGATGGAGTATCAGTTAAACGTGAGTTTACCAGACAAGTGATTATCGTAAAAAGCCCCGAGTTTTCGCGTGCTCCCACTTAAATACTGCATATTTCGGCGGGAACCGAAACTATTCTTATGAATGCTTATTGGATAATTAGCTAAGCCAAAACACGCCTATCTTCTCTCATTGGTTAGCCCAGGCATCAAGGATTTAGTATTTCACAATGCTTTATCGCTTATTTCGACTATTGCATAATTTTGATTACGAAACTTATTCTGAAATCAGATTCCCGTGCTATGAAGCTCTGTGGAGAAAACAACTTTACCTGGGCACTCAAATAGAAGTCTCATAAAATTGTTCTTAAAATTAAGATTTATTCTGAGATATTAATATTAAGTTATCACTTAATATTAATTTAAATACTAATTTAGAATCTTGCTTATTTTATCCTTTCATATCCCCCCCTCCAAGCCGACACTCCCCCAGATTTGCCTGCAAATTTGTGGAAAGTCCTTCAGAAGTAGAAGATACTCCAGGAGAAAGTTTAACTTAAAATGGAAAATTTGACAAATTATAAAACTTAACTTTTTGAAAAATTTATTTAAAAATGGAAAATTTTATTTAAAAATGGAAAATTTTATTTTTTAGAAAATTTCGTCTGAAAATTTTTTTTATGGAATCATTGTTATTATTGGTATTGTCACGAGAAAAATTCTAAATAAAATAAAAAATTGAGCTTATAAAATCTTAAATTTTGCTGCATTAAATTTTAACCAACTCAGGATGTCTGTGGCCTGTACATGATAAATACAAAATATTATACAGTTTCTGAAGAATACAAACATATATTATGTAAAACGACTAGATAGAAGATACACATAAAGACTTTCAAGATTAACATTGAAAAATTTTGTACTGTTGCACTCTATCACAACCTGAAAAATTTATATATATGTGGTATACAAACAATATAACATCATGACACCTAAATATTTCTTCTGGTATAATAGTGACCTTATTAACATAGAAATACAATAAAGAGACTAAATAGGTAAGGTGAATAAAACGAATAATAGTATATGAAAGTATAAAAACAGTAGACAGTTTTTTTTTTGAAAACTTAGTATATGTAAAAATGTACAATTAAAACACAACTTGAAACCTGAAAAAATATTATATTAGAAAATATCAACATATAAAATAGGAAAGAAGAAAACTAAATTAAAAAAAAAAAAATATATCATAGGTCTGCAGGTGAGTATATCCTATTTCAGATAGCGTCTCCAGATTTTCAAATTCTGCAGTGGCTTCAACGATTGGATACCACCCGTGACCAGGGATCTTGGTAAGCACTTTAAATCCAAAATGTTCTAGCAAACTTTTAAGTCGTATGCAACTAAGTGGCTTTACACTTTATATTAGGAAAAGATCAAAGCCTGACATTAATTTAGTGACTGAGCATCGAAAGTCTTGCTCAGTGACTTTTAAAGTCCCTAACTTAACCTTTTAAAGTTTACAATTCCCTCTGATATCTTATAATCAGGTGAGAGTGCAGAAAATTAAAAAAAGAGGAAACATGCGTGTTCATAAAATTAATTTCAAATGAAAAATAATGCGTGCGGGGAAAACTATACAAATGTGTTCATAAAATTTATTTCAAATGAAAAAATAATGCTCACGGGAAAAAACTATACAAAATATTTTAAAAGTGACAAATTAAACTAAAAGAATAACACGTCAGCACAATAGAACATGTGTTAAAAAAAAACAAAAAAACTATAACTAGAAAGGAGGGGGGGGGGGGGGGGGGTTAAAAAGTAGCTCATGAGTGAGAAATATTAAACACAATTCTTCTTCTTTATGGGTTCTAGAATATCATAAAGTAAGTTTAAAATTAATATTGACATTTTTGTTGTGGATGGATAAATATTCAAAAATAAAAGGCTTCCTGCAAATGTTTGATTGGCGATGGTTAGAGATGAAAAAGGGGAGGGGGGGAGGACAAAAAAAATTACATGAGTGTGAAATATTGAATAATTCTGTTCTTTTACATGTTATAGAATATGATAAAGCCCGTTTAAAATGAATATTGACATTTATATTTTGGATGGAAAAAGATTGAGAATCTAAAGCTTTTCGTGGAGCGCTTGAACACTGATCGTTATTGGAGTTTGATTTTAACAAAATAAAAAATCGCGAAATTAACGAAAATCACAAAAAAGCGGAAAATCGCGGATCCGCGGAAAATTCTCATGCCTGTATAATAAATAAATGAAACATAAAAAATTACTATTAATTACTACTTCTATACACAAGGGGAAGAAAAAAAAATATTTACACTAATATACAAGTTAACAGTTTGGTTTAACTGCAGTCATTTTATTTGAATGCTAATGAGTCAGGTGACTTTTTGTTTATTTCACAGGACTAATTTGTAAATGAGTGTGAGTTGAGAGCGCTTGGCCTGGACATATTAGGAAAAATGTAACAATGAGTATTTTATTTAATTGTGAAGTCTTCATGGCTTTTACCCCAATTTTGCCTGAATCAACTCCAACAATTATTTAACACTGCAATTTTGTTGAATTTTCCTTATGTCGAATTGCGAATGATAATGATTATTAAAAAAATGACATCTTTTCCCGGAGACTTAATTTTATGAGTATTAATTTAGTTTCTGTTTATGAGGTCTCAAGGCTGTAGGATTGTTTATACTCTGATCAGGATATCCAGTTGATCAGAGCAATTTAATGTATTGCGACCGGTTCTATGCCAAAAATACCTCAGAAATATTCAGTACTCATATTGTTGTCTCGGTAAAATTGATGCTTGGACTTGTGCCGAGATAAAAAAAAAATAACGTTTTATAAACATAAGTAATGTGTGATGAGTATGATGCAACTTTTATTTAGCAATGCTCATGATGAGGCTGGATTGGTACCAACGCAATATTGGTCCTGTGAATTTTGAAAATAATGACTGTAGAAACTCTTAGTTAAAAATATTTACAATAAATATATTGATGTACTTTGATATGTATGAGAAGTGATGTAGTTATAATAAAAAGTTTAACGCGTAATAAAAAATAAGAGTATAAAATGTACATATTATCAAAAACGCTCTATAAAAATGCTATTTTATCCTTTCATACATAAAGTGCAAAGCAAGACTGTGAGGAGCCTTATTTCCACAACCATTGGTCATAGACATATACTTCCAATTACAAAAAAAAAATAAGCATTTATGATATGGCATGTTTAAATTTAAAAAATCAATTTCTTAAAAATTACAAAAACTAAAATTTTATACAGTCCCCAAGTTCTTATATTCAATAAAAGTTGACACTTATCTTAATAAATATAATACAAAAAGTTTCACTTCTATACACCTAAAATTGACAGAGATGTTTAGTTTCAAAGTTTGGGATTTTGTTGCATTTTTCTCAGGCTTCATTAAGGAATTTTTTAACCGACCCCTTAATGAACGCTGAATAAATGTGGAGAAATTCCAAATTTTGAATTTAAATACAGCCGTCCCCACTTAATCGGGTAACGGATAATCGAATACCCCGAATATTATAAGAATATAATATTCGGGGATTAATATAATTAATCGAATATTATAAGAATATAAAGTAACAGAGCCAATTTTTTTTTCCACAGAAGTAATGTTAAATTTCCTTGTTTAAAGAAATATTTTTTACAACGCCACCCCGCTTAATTGCATAAACACTCAAAATTTCTTAAATAAAATTCCTCTATTTCTGGGCAAATTTTTCCTCTCATTCTCAAAAAAAAATTCCGTTCTTCTTTTAAAAACCTTACATAACTAAGGCATGTTCTTTAAACATGAGACGGTATTCCTGCCGAGGTGATAAAAATTGTTTTGCAAAAGCCAAATTTATAAAATCAGCAACTGATGAGAAAATTAGAAATTAAAATGCAAATATCTCCAGGAATTAGAAATCACAAATTTTGAAAGTTTTCAGATGATTGAAAAAGAACTTTATGAACTCATAGATATGGATAAAGATGGAGAAACAGAAAGAGATGAAGAGTTTAATCTTCCAATAAAAACTTTAAATGAAAGTGATAAAGAAGAGCAAGCGAACGATAAATGAAGTTGCAAAATCCTTTAACATTATTCATCGTCATTTTGAGTCTCATAAAGAAGCAATTATAATCTACTAGCAGGCTTGCCCGCTTCGCTGGTCACTATATTTAAAGGAACCTCTTTTTTATATTGCTATATGGGAAAAAAAAAAAACTGAAATCGATTAAAAGCTCGCTTTGTGTTCCCGCTGCCTTCGGCAGCGACTTATTCGTCTTTGCAGCCTCCTGTGCCTGGCCCTACTGCCTGCGACAATGGCTAACCCGTCCCCCAATGGCTTACCCATTCATAAACGATGCAGGCGACGCCCGCTTCGCTGGTCCCTATTTTTAAATGAATCACTATAATTACTGAATTCTCAGAATTGCATTAATTTTTATCATGTGAAAAAAAAAGAGAAACAAAATCTGATTAGGAAAAATGTCGCACCGGGTTCTCACTGCCTTCGGAAAAAATTCCCAAAATGTTCTAACTCTTATTTCTATTTTTTCGCCCTTCGCCCCACCCCCACCCGTCTATGCTAATAATTTAACAAATTCGAAAATATCTGCAATCGATTTGTAAGTATCATAAACCTCTATGCACCAGTTTTGAACGATCTATCTCTATTTTTATTTTTTTTGCCCCTCCGCTCCCTCCCCCCCTTCCCGCCCCTCCCAATAATTTTAAAAATTCAAAAATATCCTCAATAGATTTGTAGGTATCGAAAACCTCTATGTACCAATTTTGAATGATCTAACTCTATTTTATTTTATTTGCCCTTCCGTCCTCCCCCCTTCCCGGCCCTTCTAATAACTTTCGAAAATATCCCCATTCGACTTGCAGGCCTCTAAAACCTATCTGTACCAATTTTGAATGGCCTAAATGTATTTCTATTTGTTTTTGCCCATAGCCCCCCCCCCCTTACTGCCCCACCCTCCTTTCCGCCCCTCCTAATAATTTTACAAATTCGAAAATATCCCCAATCGATTTGTAAGTATCGAAAACCTCTATATACCAATTTTGAACGATCTAACTCTATTTTTATTTTTTTGCCTCCCCCTCTCCCCCTCCCCCTTCTCACCCCTCCTAATAACTGTACACTTTCGAAAATATCCCCATTCGACTTGCAGGCCTCTAAAACCTATCTGTACCAATTTTGAACAGCCTAACTGTATTTCTATTTGTTTTTGCCCATAGTAAGTAGTTTGCCATTGTAAGTACACTTTATTTTATATTTATTCCAGCATTAATTGCATTTATAAATTACTATAATATTTTAATTTAGTGAAAGTTTTGTTGAATATTTAAATAAGAAAGAGGTATCGATCATTTATCTTTTCATGTAAGCATAAAACCACTATAGTTCTACATGCAATTGCATTTCTAGTCTTCCCCGCATAACTGAATTCCCCGCTTAATCGAATTAATATAGTTGGAACGGTAGATATTCGTTTGAGCGGGGCCAACTGTATCTCAGTCAATTTTGGGTGCACAGAAATGAAGCTTTTTCTGTTATATTTGTAAAGTGTTAACTTTTACTAAATATGATTATAGGGACCCAGGGACTGTATAAAATGTTAGCATTTTTTAATTTTCAAAAAATTGATTTTTTAAATTTAAACATGCCATATCATAAATGCTTACATTTAAAAAAAAAAATTTATATAATTGGAAGTACATATTTACGACCAATAATTATGGATATAAAGCCCTCTTCCCGACTTTGCTTTGCATCCTGTACATAATGTAACAATGTACATTTGCTTATATAAGGAAGACTCAACTTCACATGACTAGTTATCACAGAATTTAATGTCAAAATGGGTCAGACAAAAGATTTAAGGGATTTCGAACAAAGAATGATTGTCAGTGCAAGAAAAAGCTGGTGCAAGAATTTCTGAAATGATGACTCTTTTAGGATTTTATAACATAACTAGCAGGCTACGCCCGCTTCGCTGGTCACTATTTTTAAATGAATCACTATAGTTAATGAATTCTTAAAATTGCATCAATTATTATCATGCAAAAAAAAAAGAGAGAAAAAAATGTGATTGGAAAAAATGTCGCAACATGTCTCCACTGCCTTTGGCAGCGCAGGCAATTGTGCGCTGCGTGCGCATTTATGTTCAACTGTTAGCTGGTGTGAAGTAGATCCAAGGCTAAGTGAATTAGCAGAGGAGCCACTCTAGACATAAACACCAGCTTAACAACATTTAAAGTTAATTAAATGAATTTGATAAAATGGAAGCTAGAGTAAGTAAATATGCTGAAAGATAAAAATGTATACGTTGTTAAAAAATAATGACCATAACAAATTTTAATTTAATTTGTGTTTTAATTGAAACAATAAATTCAACAAAAAGTTTATATAAATATAAATTGATATAACAGTAATATAATTGAAGTAGACAAATATTTTTATGAATAACAAACATACCAAAGCAGATGCTGGATGACAAACAAGGTGGGTACGAAGACAATATTTAACATCCTTTTATTTCCCATGTATGGTTGCAGGAAAGACTACTAAGTGCCATTAGAAAGAGCTGGTGACACTTATGTAGAAGACGTGACGTTCTGGTTTCCACTTGTTATTGTCGCGATATGAACACCTATAAATTTCATTTAAATTTCGAACTCACAAAAAGGATTAACGTGAGTTATAACTAACTAAAAATGAAAAGATTTTATTTGAATATAAAAAATAAACGCCACATATTACGGCGACATCTTATGAAGCCGGCATCGGCGAAAAATGAACAATGGCAGGGGCAAGAGCAAAGGCAAAAGCAACCGCAACACCCACTACCATCGCCGTTCGCTATTTATAGTTTCGCGGGAGAAACGAAGTGATCTTCCGGATGTGCGACGGGGCATGTGCCGGCGCGGCGCGTGCGTAGTTTTCGGCTATCGTTCTTAGATGTTTTATGCAAATTTTTGAAACTCGGCTCAGTCGGAACTTCCGGAAGGTTAGCTATTGTTTACGTTTCGCGTTTGAAAAATTAAGATGGATGATTTAAATTTGAAAACTCCTTAACATAGCATTTCATTGAACGATATATTTATTTTTCCTGGTAAGTAGAAAATATATTAAAAGGAAATTAGGATTTTTAATAAGTGTTTAATTTTTTTTTCAACTAACGTTTTTTTTTTCTTTAAGCTTTATTTTAAGAGTGATTAATTTTTAATATATTTAATTAGCATAACGATAAGAAAAAACGGCAAACTATAGGTTTACTATTAACAAGGCCCCCCCCCCCTCTTATCGTTTGCACTTTTACGTTTAAGAAAGTTAATAAAAAAAAAGAAAAAGCATCCAGCAAAACTTTGCACAAATTATATAATCATACGACTGTGACTAATCAGTTTAACAGTTTCTTCAGAACTAAAAAAACAATTAGGTTTAATCTTCAGCTGCACAGCAACAGAAATCAATATCTGGATAGAGGTGATTTACAAAACAATTTGTTTTTGAAACACAAATAACATATACCTGTTTACTCAAACCTCTCCTCCAGTTTTGAAAAGATTTTTAACATGCTCTTTTAAAAAAAACTGTAGAAAAGAAATTCATAAAATGGATTATTTGTATAATAAATTTAACAACAAATATAACATGAGTATAATCACATTCAATATTATAAATATATGTATAAACACAATTCTTCCTTACAATATAAAAGTATAAATTACATACAAATACTTAACAAAAAGAACAGAATGGATTATTTCGGGAATGGAGAGGAGAGAGAGAGAGAGAGATTAACAAAAAATTGCTGTGAGCAATTGAATAAACAAAAAAAATTGACTTACTGTCAAAAGAAGAATGAGAATTGAAATTCTCAAAAAAAACTTCCAGCCTAAACCTGGAAAGATTTTGCTTAACTTGCAAAATTTGAAATTTTTTTTTTTCTCTCGAATTCAAGGAAACATTTGAATTCATAGAAAAGTTTAAATTTTTTTGAATTCATAAATTTTGAATTCTTAAAAAAAAGTTTGAATTCATTAAGGATTTGAATTCATAAAAAAAATTTTTAGAAAATTTACATTTTTAAATTTTATAAATTCATAGAAAAATTTGAAATTGATAATTTAAGATTAACTTTTGAAACATTGTCGAAGAAAAGATTTTTCACAAATTTTTGTAATTCAAATTTAGTTTGTGGCTTAGTAAATATGTCAGCCAAATTTAATTTGCTACGAATGAAAACCAATTCAAAAATATTTTTGATAACAAGATCTCTAATAAAATATAGTTTGACCTCTATATGTTTGCTTCTATTGTTCTCTATAGGAGATTTAATAAAGTCTATAGCAGCCATATTGTCAATTAGTAATTTTGAGATTTTCTTATTTTTTATAATCTTCATGTTTTGGCATTCTTCTAGAATTCGATCTAGCCAGACTATTTCTTTTGCTGCTTCTGTAGCGGCAATGAACTCAGATTCCATAGTGGATAAACTAACAGCCTTCTCTTTAAAGGTCCTCCAACTGATGGGGCTACTATCTAGAAATACTATTTGTCCACCTATGGATGTCCGATCATCACGATTTGAAGCAAAGTCGGCGTCTGTGTAGGCTATGATCTGTGAATCAGCACATGAAAGTTTTAATTTTAATTGGCTTGTTTTCTTTACATATCCCAGTAGTTTGATCAACCCATTCCAGTGATGAATTCCTGGATTCGATTGGAATTGGCTATAGATATTGACGGCATATGCTATATCAGGTCTTGTTCTGTTAGATAAATATGATAAACACCCTAGAATATTGCGATATGGATATTTTGTCATTTCTTTGGTTTCTTCTTCGGTTTGAGGACAGCTTGATTTTGAGTAAATACAGCCTTTGCTGATTGGTAAGGATGAAATTGGAGGGTTAAAACTATTAAAACGACTGCATATTTCTTGAATATAGCTTTCTTGATGAATGAATAGCTTTGAGTCAATTTCAACAAATTCTACTCCAAGTAGTTTCTTTGTTCTTCCCAAAATTTTTAATTTGAATTTTTGTTTTAAAACATTAATGGCTTCCTCTAAAAACATTTTACTTTTACCAAATAAAACCATGTCATCAACATATAATAATAGGATAACTTGAAATTTGAATGTATAAACACAGTTGCAAGAAGTAAATTTAATAAAACCAATATTTGATAAAACTCTGTCAATTTCGTAAAACCATGCTCGTCCACTTTGGTGAAGGCCATAGAGAGCTTTGTCGAGCTTGCAAACTAACTTCTCTTCTCCTTGTTTAATAAAACCAGGTGGTTGCTGCATGTATATTTCATCTTCTAGCGGAGCATATAGGTATGCGCCAGTGACATCACATTGTACGTGATTCCACTTGTGCTGCACTACCAAAAGTGAAAAGAAAAAACGAATTAGATCGAAGTTTATAACAGGACTAAAAGTTTCTTCATAACTCTCGCCTTTTACTTGAGCGTAACCTTGAGCTACAAGCCTTGCCTTGAATTTAGCAATTCGACCTTCTTCATCTCGTTTTATTGCATATACCCAGCGACATCCAATTATTTGCTTATTTTGCGGAGGTTTTACAAGATGCCAAACCTTCCGTTCTTGGATGGTTTTTATTTCGGTTTTCATTGCTTCTAGCCATTCTTGAAATTGGTCTGATTTTTGGGCTTGTTTGAAAGTTCTTGGTATAATTAATTCTAGTCAAGAGGAATTATGACAAAAATTGGCACTTGTGTCTGAGTCAGATTCTTCTATTGGAGTGAATGAAAATTTAGTGGGGTCATACTTGATTTTGTTTTCTTGGCAATATTTTCTAACGTCTCTATGGGATCTTAGTCTTGTTCTTGTATTTTCGGGATAGTAGTATACGTCTGTTCTGGATTTATCACTTCTTAAAACTTGTTTTCTTTCAAACTTTATGTTTTTTAATTGAGATGATTGAGCAGGTTTTTCATCATCTGAGGATTCCTCAGTGTCAGATAATTCAGACGGTACGCTGGACCCTATTTCAGGAGTTTCGTCAACAGCCTCTTCATCAGAATCATCGTCACTATCCTTTGGAAATACTTCTTGAATTGTGTAATGCTGGTTGATGGTGCCCAGCACTGCTCCACTTGCTTCTGTTTTGAACAAACGATCTTCTTTAAAGGTCACATTTAAAGATTCTACTATTTTATTTTGCTCTTGGATCCAAATATGGTATCCTCTTGTATGGTGTGCATATCCAACTAGATAACCTTTCACAGCTTTTGGATCCAGTTTCTGTCTTCTTTGTTTTGCCAGTCCTACATAAGCTACACATCCAAATGGTTTAAGGTGTCTGATTGATGGTTTTCTTCCACCGTACAATTTGAATGGTGATTTTTCAAAATCTTTATGGCATAGTCTGTTCCAGGCATAATTGAAATGTGAAACGGCTTCTGGCCAAAAACAAAAGTCTAAACCACTTTCATATAATGATGTACGGGCTCCATTAATAACAGTTTGGTTATAACGTTCAATAGCACCATTTTGTTCTGGAGTGAACGTGTTTGTTAGTTCATGTTTGATGCCTTTTTCCTGACAAAATGTTGAAAATTCTTTGTTGATAAACTCTGTTCCATTATCTGAGCGGATAGCTATTAAAGGTTTACCTATAAATCTTTCTGCCCTTTTGATGTGATTAATTAAGGTTTCAGCTACTTCAGATTTTTGGACTATAGGATAAATGAATACTTTACGGGAATAATCGTCCATGATTGATAGAAAATAACGTTCTCCATGTTTGCCTCTTACTTGACATGGTCCCCAAACATCTGTATATAACAGTTCTAAGGGTCTCTTGGATCGAACAAAGTTTCTGTATTTAAATGAAGTGCGTTTAAATTTATTCAACCTGCAATCTTCACAAAAAAATTCTGTATGTCCCTTTAAGAATGGTAATCCCTTTGCACCCCTCTTATTACTTGTATGCGTCAAAGTTTGAGGATTTACATGAGCGCATCTCTTATGCCACAGGTTTAGAACTTCCTGTTCTTTTGAAGAGGTTGTGGAGGCTTCGAAAGTTACATGTTGTTTTATAGATTTTGGGATTTTTGCTTGGACACGATAAACACCACTTTTTAATTTTGCTCTGAACATTATATTATCATTGGACGTAATTTTGACTTCGCCTCTTCCCCCAATAAACTGTAGACCTTCTTTGTCAAGTTGTGGCCCTGATATAAGGTTTCTCCTAAGCTTTGATGAATACATCACTCCCTTTAAAGTAAAATTTCTTTGGCCAAAACGCAATTTAATGTCTCCTTTTCCTTCGATTGGCAAAGTGATGCCTTCCATGGCTACAGCCATTTCTTCATTTTGTTGAGGTTTAAATGATGTGAAAAGTTCACGGTCTTTACTAAAATGATGAGACGCGGCTGAATCGAATATCCAATCTGATTCATTTGTTTGCTGAGCTAAACTGGCCTCAGTAATGTAGTAAGATGAATTTGAATCCCTACTACTATTACGGGTCTTAGAATTTGATCTAGATTGATATGAAGATTTTTTTCGACTCTGTCTACCTCTTGATTGGAAGGATTTCTTAGGATTGAAATTCTGAGAAGGTAAGTTTTGGTTTTGAAAAGAGGGTTTAAAGTCAACATTTCTACTTCTATTGAGAGAAAAACAATTTTGTCTAGCATGGCCATTCTTATGACAAAATGTACAAATTAATTTTTGTTTTAGAAGCTTATTTTTACCTGTATCATTTAGATGAGAAAACTGAGCAGAAATTTTAGCTTTACTTAATTCATTATCTTTATTTCTTAAATTTAGCCTAGTTTCCTCGGCTACTAAGCAAGTTACAATTTCATTGAATGTAAATTTATCATCTTCCCATCTCAGTATGTTTTGAACGATACCGTCGAAATATGATGGGAGATAACGTAACAATTGATAAGATGCAAAAATTTCCGTCAGTCCCCCCTTAGAATTTTCTATTTGTTTAAATATCCTCATGACCCGGGACGCAAAGACATTTACACCCTCACCAGGCAATATTTTGCAATCACACAGCTCAGAAAATAAACTCATGTGCTGTGCACGAGTATCTGGAACAAAACTTTTGTTAATTAAATTCCATGCCTTTACGGGGTTATCCTCGTTTTCTACAATTTTCCTATACTCAGTTTCTATATTTAAGTATAAGGCAGCCAAAGCAGCATTAGCTCTAGACTTAAATTTATTAACAGCAGAAGCATTGCTTCTGTCATCAGCCAAAACTGGGGCTGTTTCCGTACCAACAACTATGTCCCAGAGTCCCCGGTCAAGAAGAACAAATTTAATGTCACTCCTCCATTCCTCGAAATTAATCGCATTCAGTTTGGGAATAGAATGTAAATTGTTGACAGCCATTTTTGAGTAAAAAAATTGTATAATTATGGTTCAAACAATTTAAAAATATAATATATCAAAAATATCACAATTTTTCTTATAAAAACCTTTGCCCCCCCGAATTAAACATTCGGTAAATTCATTTATGACTTGAAAATTTATTCAAATATATATATATGAAATTTCAAAAATTTTTTTTTTCTACTTTACTGAAAAAAAAATTTTACAATATTCCCTCAACAATATGCAAAAAAAATGGTCATTATTACTTAAATTAAACAAAACATTCAAGATTTTCATTTATTAACATTAAACAACTTTTAATCTAAATTCAAACAATTTCTTGTTTCAAAAATTTACTATAAATGCAAAAAATTTAACTTTCAATTTATTTTTCAAACAAAACAGAAAAACATTAATTTATGAAAGGGCCAGCATATTTACATGCTGAAAAAGGAAAAGCCCATAACCACTTTTTATTTCTCTTGTTAGCTGGTGTGAAGTAGATCCAAGGCTAAGTGAATTAGCAGAGGAGCCACTCTAGACATAAACACCAGCTTAACAACATTTAAAGTTAATTAAATGAATTTGATAAAATGGAAGCTAGAGTAAGTAAATATGCTGAAAGATAAAAATGTATACGTTGTTAAAAAATAATGACCATAACAAATTTTAATTTAATTTGTGTTTTAATTGAAACAATAAATTCAACAAAAAGTTTATATAAATATAAATTGATATAACAGTAATATAATTGAAGTAGACAAATATTTTTATGAATAACAAACATACCAAAGCAGATGCTGGATGACAAACAAGGTGGGTACGAAGACAATATTTAACATCCTTTTATTTCCCATGTATGGTTGCAGGAAAGACTACTAAGTGCCATTAGAAAGAGCTGGTGACACTTATGTAGAAGACGTGACGTTCTGGTTTCCACTTGTTATTGTCGCGATATGAACACCTATAAATTTCATTTAAATTTCGAACTCACAAAAAGGATTAACGTGAGTTATAACTAACTAAAAATGAAAAGATTTTATTTGAATATAAAAAATAAACGCCACATATTACGGCGACATCTTATGAAGCCGGCATCGGCGAAAAATGAACAATGGCAGGGGCAAGAGCAAAGGCAAAAGCAACCGCAACACCCACTACCATCGCCGTTCGCTATTTATAGTTTCGCGGGAGAAACGAAGTGATCTTCCGGATGTGCGACGGGGCATGTGCCGGCGCGGCGCGTGCGTAGTTTTCGGCTATCGTTCTTAGATGTTTTATGCAAATTTTTGAAACTCGGCTCAGTCGGAACTTCCGGAAGGTTAGCTATTGTTTACGTTTTGCGTTTGAAAAATTAAGATGGATGATTTAAATTTGAAAACTCCTTAACATAGCATTTCATTGAACGATATATTTATTTTTCCTGGTAAGTAGAAAATATATTAAAAGGAAATTAGGATTTTTAATAAGTGTTTAATTTTTTTTTCAACTAACGTTTTTTTTTTCTTTAAGCTTTATTTTAAGAGTGATTAATTTTTAATATATTTAATTAGCATAACGATAAGAAAAAACGGCAAACTATAGGTTTACTATTAACATCAACACTCTTAATGAATCACTATATTATCGTAAGGGAAAAACATAAAAAAAAATCTCCCATCAGTGGAATAATCGATTCGGGCCACCACTGCCTGCGGCAGCGCATACAGGCGCGCAAGGCTCGCATGCTCCTTCACCTACCGTTCCTGCCCCTCCTAATTATTTTTGACTTTAAAAAATACTCACAGTCATTCTCTCTGGATTTTAAACCTAATAATACTAATTTCCAACATTTTATCTCAATTTCTTTATTTTTACCCCTGCGCCCGATCCCTTCCCGACCTTCGTAATAATTCTGTACTTTCGAAAATATCCTCAATCGATTTATCGGGCCTCAAAACCTAACAACACTAATTTTCAGAGATCTAACTCTTATTTATATATTTTTGCCCTTTCACCTCCCCTACCATCTATCCTAATAATTTTACAAATTCGAAAATATACGCAATCGATTTATAGGTATCAAAAACCTCCATGTACCAATTTAATAACTTTACAAATTCGAAAATATCCGCAATCGATTTGTAAGTATCAAAAACCTCTATGTACCAATTTTGAACGACCAAATTCTATTTTTATTTTTTGCCCCTCCTTTCCCTCCTGCCGCCCCTCCTAATAACTTTACAAATTCGAAAATATCCGCAATCGATTTGTAGGTATCAGAAACCTTTATGTACCAATTTTGAACGGTCTAACTCTATTTTTATTTTTTTGCCCCTCCGCCCCCTTTTCCCCCACACACACCTTTATGACCCACCTAATAACTTTACACTTTCAAAAATATCCTCATTTGACTTGCAGGTTTCTAAAACCTATATGTACCAATTTTGAACGGTCTAACTATATTTCTATTTTTTTACCCCATAGCCCCCCTTTCCCGCCCCACCTGGGACGAATTTCTAAAATTAAAGAAATTAGTTTTTATGTATTAATGGGAGCTATATTTTAGAGCAAAAATATCTTACACATATATTTTTTTCTCTTTGCAATATAAAGGATTATTTCAAATCACGTTTTGCCCCCTCTCCTCCCCTCTTGGGGGCTGAATTTCAAAAATTCTAGAAATTAGTTTTTAGGTATTTGTATTAGCTATATATTAGAGCAAAAATTTCACATATATCTGTTTTTCTGTTTGAGATATATAGGAGTATGTGAAACCACGTTTTCCGCATGTGAAATCACATTTTGCCCCCTTTCCCCCCTTGGGGACCGAACTTCTAAAATTCCAGAAATTGCTTTTTAGATAATTAAATTAGCTATATTTTAAAGCAAAAATTTTACAGATATCTGTTTTTTTCTTTGAGATATGAAGGTTTTCGTGAAATCACATTTTGTCCCCTACACCCCCTTGGGGGGCGAATTTCACAAAATCGCTTCTTAGGGGGTGCTTACATTGTATGTTCTATAATCTGACCCAGTTTCGAATCAGTGGCTCTAGTAGATTTTGCTGTGCGTTGATGAGTCAGTGAGTGAGTGAGTGAGTGGAAGTACTCTTTTATATATATAGACAATATATCAGGTGTTTAAAAAGTAGCAGTTGAGAAGAAAAAAATCTTCCAGTGATAAGGACAGTTCTCATTGAAAAAAGTTGATGAATAAGAGAGGTGAAAGGCAAGTATGTACAGTTTGCAGAAACAAACGGGTAATAACATGACAAATTACAGCTTAATTCAATGAAGGTGTATTACAAAGCATATTTCAATGCACAATAAGATGGATATTGAAAGAGAAGAGCTTCGGCAACAGGAGACCATTAAAAGTAACCCTTTGGTATCAGGGGAAGAAAAAGAAAGAGGAAAAGGCACTTGTTTTTGGCCAAAGAACAACAAAATTAAACCATGAGGATAATTGGAAAAAAGTAACCTTGTCTGAGGAATCTCATTTTTATGAAAATGGCAGAATCAGAAAGTGCTCAAACAGCACTAATTCATAAATCATTCCTGCCAAATACCAATTCTTATCACCCCTGACCCAATCATATAGAGCATTTATGGGACAAAGTCAAAAGATCACAGAAATGCCATCATTCACTCTGGCCAAATTAAGACCTGCCATTGAGTCAGCATGAACCAATATTCCTTAACTTCAACAATTTCATATTCCTCCAAACATGTTTCACAACCCAATGATGAAAATGATGAACCATTGGGTAATTTACACTGCTCTCTTCATGTATGCTTTGTGACCCGGTGCTGAATTGTTCTGCCAATGTACTGATGTACCAATACCGATGGTGTATCAATTTAAAGAAAATAACGTAACTAGTTTGGTAATATTAGATTTAAACTAGTGTTTTCTGATGTATCAATGCATTATCAAATCATAATATTTAGATAATAACACATGTCTCTTTTAAAAGATTACATTGATAATCCATTTACAATGTTTAAAAAATAAAGTATAAGCATAAAAGCAATCTTAAGTATAACATTTTTCATTATTTTTTTAGAGTAAGCAAATTTAGTTTTTTCATTTTACATATTTTTTTGTAAGAACAATAATAAATTTCAAATGTATAGGTGTTAATGAAAAAATTCAATAGAAATTTATATAACTTCCATAAAAATTAAAATTAGATTTATATCCCTTTTTTTTATTAGAGCATTTAAATACGATTTAGTAGTTAATTAAACTATTTTAGCTTCATTTTCTCTATGTAGCATCCATAAACAATATTTCATCATAAATAACTAATTTAAAATACATATGCAAATATACACATATAATTAGGGTTTGCGCCAGCAATGTAAATTTAGAAATCCTCCCCCCCCCCCCCAAAAAAAAAAAATAAATAAAATAAATAAATAAAAACCTAGGTTATGATTTGTGGTTCAAAAATATAAAATGGTACACAAAAGAAAAAAGAAATTAACACATTTGTATCAGTGTTTCCGCTACAGTAGCATTTTTTGCGAAATGCTAAAAAACTTATCCAAAATGCAAAAATGAAATAACATGTTTTTGCTTTTTTGCTAAAGCATCTTACTAAACACAAATTGGAAAAAAAAAAAAAAAAAAATTATCGGCGAAAATATTATAACGAATCTTTCATGGGAAAAAAATCGCAACATTGATCAAGAAAAATCCATTGGTTTATGCATATAAGGAAAATCAAACGCTGAACTACGCATAAGAATCGCATACAGGAAATCAATTTGTAAATAAACATGAGGCATTTGTAAAGTGGTCTAATATGAAAGAAAGAAAAATTATAAATTGTAAACCAAAAAGCTTTGAATAGTAATAAACAAATTTCACTTATATTATTTTCTTTTTTTTTTTTTTTTGTAAGTTATGTTTTCATTTTCAGATACAGTATAAGCTTAATGTAGTTTTACATGTTATAGTGATAATTATATCTCCAGAAAAAGAATATAAGTCGTTTCTAAGATATTCATACTGCTTTAAAAAAGTTTACAATATAAAGTAATAATCTAAATAGTTTAATATTTTTCATGTCTGCTAATAAATGTGTAAAAAAATATATGCTTGTACTATATTCGAATTGATCTGGTTACAGTGGTAAGTACAATTATTAATTACTTTTTTGTTTTTCATTTCAAATTAAAAAAAAATTTTACCTTCTGTGTATAACTCTTTAAAGACCTGATTAAAAATCTTAAGTTTAATTTACAAATGAAAATCAAACATATCGAGACATTTAGAATAATGTATAAACTGATATTAATCTTTTTCTACTGTTTCTCGCATTTTAGCATTTTGCTAAAGCTTTTTAACTGTTTTTAGCTTTTTTGCTAAAGAAAATTTTTACTCAGCTTAAACCCTAATTTGTATATAGGTACACTTTTTATACATGTTTTTACTATACGTGTCATGTGAAAACAGCACAAATATTTTAAGATATTCTACATGAAAACTTTTTATACATAATTTTTTTCTGTTTATTATATTACAAATACAGACAATTATAGAAAAAAGTAATTTTAGAAAGTAATTTAAACAAATACATTATGCAAGGTAGAATTTTTGTAACAATTTAATGTGTTTTATCAGAAAAAAAAAAAAAAAGTAGACATAAGTGCATTATGAAAGCACAAATGATCTGTAGCAGTTTGAAAGCAATACTGGTACAGAACATTCAAGAGAGAAGAACGTTGAAGTAAACAGTTGAATTATTAATAATCATCATCAACTGATAATAAACATTGAAATTAAAAGCTTTTTTAAAATATGTAAACTTGATTTTTTAAAGCTTTTTTTTTTTTTTTTTTTTGCCTACTTTATGTAAAAGAAAAGAAATATTTATTTCCATAAAAAAAAAAAAAAAAAAAAAAAAACAGTGTTGGAAAAATACTTTAGATTTGTTACCTGCGTGTGTAATTTTGGCAACATTTGTTCATAACTTAACCCAGTAGCAGAATTTTCTGCATCTATCTGCAGCAAAACAAAATTTCTCTGCAAGCCAGGAATTCCACTGGTGTTGCAGGAAGTATTAGCAATTCACAAAATATGTAAAATTTGCAACAACAAAGAAAATAAATTAAGAATATATACAACAGGTACAGTAATCTAGAGAGATAAATGAATCTTATATTTGTATTTTTAAGCTTGACATTTGTTTCTGAGATGTTGAATTAATTTGTAGAGCTTGAAACATTCTGCAGTGTTTGTTCACTGCCAGCTGCACTGTTTCTGCTACTGACCTCGGCAACAATTGTCTCTACCTTGGTATGCTGGCATAAACGCTATATATAAATTAATAAAAATAAAATTTATAAAATGATAACATACTTGTATCTTGAAATATAAATAAGATAGGGCTAAAATGAGCACTAGAATCCATGGAAGGCCATAACATGTGATGAAAACACACCCAACAAGAGAAAATACTTGAGCAAGAAGTATGTTCAAAGTAAATGGTAGATTTTCATCAATTGTGTACACATCAGATGAAAATCTATTAATTATTCTTCCTAAAGGGGTGACATCAAAAAAAGAAGTTTTTGCCTAAAATGAAATAAAAAAATGATAATAAATAAAAATATACAAAAGAAGAATAAAAATGATAATGTAAATTTTACATGTAGATCCATTAGAAATAAATTTTATGCATCAAGAAGACAATTAGAGGTAGAAGTTTAATGTACCTATTAATGTTATAAATTAAATCATTTTCTCACTTAAAAAATAGAATATAGACTGTCTCTTTTAGTGATTGTAAACTAAAATAATAATAAAAGAAAACTGCCGCATAAAAAAAGAAGCTGTAGTTTAAATAAAAAATTCTTTAATAAATAATTAAGATTAAAACTAAAAAGATAAAGCTAAAATTATAAGATAAAAAACTTTTTATATACCATGTTTTTAAATTTTCTGTTGAATCATAGCTACAGAATTACATTAGCACTTTATCAATAAGTATAAAAATTTTAAAGTTATAATGACGTAATTTTTTGTGAGACACATAATTTAACTTTTTACAATTTTTTAACATTCACGTTTAATTAAATTTTTATGCTGAAAGAAAATGAACTCGTAATTTTTTTCTTTTTCTTTTTTTTTGGTAGCAAATTATAGGTGATATTTTAATAGCTATTTTTAAAGCTATTAGGAGGTTATTATTTTCATATTTTAATTATTTAAAAGAAAACTAATCAAAAATTTGAAAATCGGGCTTTGAAGTGTTGCTTTCTGTGTAGTCATCGGGTTCTGAGCTATTCTAAAAGTTTCAAATGCCTAGCTAGTAGGGAAGTTAGTAAAAAATCGATTGCAAGATTTGTACCAGACAAACAAACAAGAATCGAAGTTAATAAAAACATGGTAAAAAACTAAAATGATATATATTAAAAAAAATTGACACATAAAAAAAAAAAAAAGAAAAGTACAGCAAATTATATATATATATATATCATGCTATAAATCAACAATTAAAAAAAACTATTCTTTATGTACTAGAGCAGGTCATGGCCAACCCACTGCCGTGTAATATTTGGCAGCCTGTGATGGAATTATTGAAGTTTATAATTTTGCATTTTCAATTAATACAGCAAAAATTAACAAATCTTATTCTTCCAAGTGAAAATACCTTAGAGAACACAGGAGCTTAAAAAACATATACCACACTGATTATTCTTAATTAAAGGCTATTCAATCATTTTATTGATTCTTCTTATTACAATTATATATATATGTAGTGTGGCCCACCAGAATAGAATACAATTTCAATGTGACCTGCAAGCTGTTTTAGGCTCAATAGGCTTGTAACAGAGCTTACAAATTAAATTGCAATTTGAGTTTTTTAAAATTAAAAAAATAAATAAAAATAGTTAATAATAAATAAAGTTGCTTTCTGCAACCAAAGTTACCTTTATTATGTTGCTTAATAACTTATCATGCAGCACAATAGCAGCTTTTATTCCAGCCATGGCAAATAAGAATGCTCGGAATAGGGCAAAAACACTATTCACTGCAGCAAGTCCACCGTAAACTGACAGAAAAAAACCAAGGGAATGTGTCCGATTCGACTGATTCCTATCCAAAATAAACATGGTGATGTTCACATATTTCAATGCAAAAATACAAATCTAATTTATTTATCTTTTAATAAAAGAAAAAAATCTTTAGCGATATTTTCACTTCAATAACCGAACATAAATGCTTGGAATAATGTTAAGATAATTAATCTGCAAAATGCATTTAATTTACCTATTTATTCAGGATATATACAGTGGAACCTGTCTAAAGTGACCACCCTGGGGACTGGCTAAAATGGTCACTGTACACAGGTGGTCACTTTATAAAGTCTCTTTAAAATTGGCACGTTCAAATTTCTTGCAATGTCACTTTATTTCTTTTGAATTCAGATGAAGAACTTCCGGTGTGATTGATTTAAATAACACATAACGAGATGATACACTGCAATTAATATGTATTTTTATTTTGATTGTAATACTATGCAGTTGCATAACCGCAACATTTCTATAACTGGCTATACCTCATTAAAAAGTTATACAAACTTTTATTAAGGTCCATTCACAGCAAAAAAGTCACTAATTTTTCGTTGCTTAAAACACTTCCTTTCAACAATTATGTTTTCAGTCATGCCTTCAAGTTTTCTCACTAAATCCAGCATTGGCAGACATTTATTTAGGGCATACGTTTTCATTTTTTGCACATCTTTAACATTTCTGCTTCAGAAATTTCATCATTTTCTTTAGTTGCATCTTCACTAACACAATCTCCTTCACTTTCTTTTCCATTTTTAAACATATCGCAAATGTCTTGCTTCAAACTTTCTTGATCGACAGAAGTATCACATGTCGGAATGTTACTGTCAAAGTTCATGAATAATTCAGCATTCACTGGTTCATTTTCAAAAGTCAAGTGATTTATAAGATTTTGAATAAGGCTATTGTCGTCATTTGCAGACTGTGATTCACTGATATTATCATCAGAAATTTGTTGCGAAAAACCACATCTTTCAAAGCATTTTGAAATTGTACTTTGACATACCAAATTCCATGAATCATTTACCCACATTATGGCATCGAGGACGTTTATACATGAAGCAATTTCATTTGCTGATTTGCATTCTTCTGCTCTGGAAATTATAGCTTGGAGCAAGAACTTTCTATAATGCAGCTTGAAAGCTTGAATTATTCCTTGATCTAGCGGTTGTAAATGCGATGTTGTATTGACTGGTAGAAACTGTACTTTCACATTTGAAAATGACAAATCACTTGGATGGGCTGGAAAGTTATCTCTAAATAATAGAATCTTTCTCTTTCTTTGCTTCATCTGCTTGTTTAATTGTGCAACCCATTCAGTAAAAATAGAGGATGTCATCTATGCTCTTTTATTTCCATACCATGAGACTGGTAAATTCTTTATGTTAACATTTTTAAAACATCTTGGTTTTCTGGATTTTCCTACAACAAGAGGTTTTAGTTTCTCTCCTGTTGAACTGCAAGCAAGCAAAATGGTAATTATCTCTTTTGAAATCTTTCCATCATTACATTTATCTCCAGCCATTGCTAATGTTTTGTTTGGCATTGCCCGATAAAACAAACCACATTCATCAGCGTTGAATATGTCTTCTTTCTTGTAATTCTCTAGCAAATCAGAAATCCTTCTTTTAAAGGAATCTACTGTTTCCATATCAACATCATGAGATTCTCCACACAAAATTTTTTGAGAAATGTTAGGCCTTTTCTTGAACGATTCTAACCAGCCGTTAGAAGCAATAAAATTTTCTACATTTAGTTTTTTTTTTTGAAAACTCTAAAGCTGCTTCTTGTAGCAAAGGTCCAGAAACTCGAGCATTCATCCCATGCATTTTTTTAAATCATTCAAAAGTAGCTTGATTTACTTAAAAATTATTGGTTTTACGAATTTTTCGACTCATCGACCCATTTTCATTTTCTTCAAATCTTTGCAGATATTCAGATTTTCTTTTAAAAATGTTGCTTACACAAGTTTTACTGATTTGAAATTTTTCAGCTGCTGTTCTCTGACTATTATTTTTTAGAAAATTTAATAACTTCAATTTTATCTTTTAAACACAACTCTTTATACTTTTTAGATTCATCCTTTTTATTCTCCATACTTTAAGAAGAAAGATAACTGCATTAAAAACAAAAATTTTTAAAAATATCAAAGCAATAAGATACTGAATATTCTCCAGACTACAAGTTCATACAACTAAAACTCAATGTCTTGCAAGCAGTACAATGAATGAATTATGTGCAGGTTTATTACTAGAATTTCTGAGAAAATATGACAAAGGAATCCTTTTTAAAAAAAGGGGAGGAGAGATTAACATTCCCCGTTTACCTCTTTCAAAAATCATTTTCTTTTGTATTTCAGGGAAATAGTAGATGGGAGAGAAAAATGTGAAGGTCACTTTGGACAGGTTCAAATATCATTATAATAAAAGACAAACTGGTCACTTTATACATTAAGCAGGTGGTCACTATAGCAGATAAATTCCCATTACTTTTTATGGATGAAAATTAAAATTTCGGAAAATGGTCACTTTAGTCAGGTGGTCACTTTACCAAGGTGGTCACTTTTACAGGTTCCACTGTATATATATATATATATATATATATATATGCTTAATAGATCATCTTTGTTATATATATATATATATAATAAAGATGATCTATTAAGCATAGTAGAAGCCAAGCAACAGATACAAGATCACTGAAACACCAATGACCAATAAGATTAAAAAAAAAAAAATTATCAGTGGATGAAATACACTAATGTAATAAATTATTAAAGTAAGTTGCCAACTATACAGTTAGTTAAAAATGATCCAGGGCCAGTGACAAAATACTGTCGCAAAACTTCACAACACTACAAGAATCATAATATAAATTTTAAATCAGTAAATAACATATGGAAAAAATTATATATATATATATATATATGTATTAATTCAATACAGTATTTTCACTATTTATGGTGTATTAAAATAGCTCTTTTCTTCAGATTCTATTTTATACTAGCATTTTAAATTTCAGTTTTGCATGTAATTTACCAGTATGTCACACTTACACAGAATCAACAACAAAAATATGTTGGAGTGCCTGGGCAAACTTCCTCAATTTTCATAATTTTTGTATTTAGCAAAAAGTCAAATCAAAAAATATAAATTGAAAGAAAGTTTTCAAAACACAGTTTATATTAAATTATATATATATTAGGATTTGTAAACTGCATTTAATTTACTCCCGATAGTTCACTTTAAATAAACAAACAAATAAATAGACAAAACAAATGTAAAATCCTGATGCATACATTTCAAGATATTCAGCGGTAGAATTATTAAACTCCACCTTATTATTAGACACCCAGTATGAAAGCCACCAATCAGACGCAGTTTTAGAACCTAAAAGAAAGAAATGCATAGATTGAAGTAGTTTTAATAAATAATATAAGGAACTAATATACAATTTTATTTAACATTTTACTTATTATTAAGATTTAGAAGTGTAATCAAATTTAATTTTATAAATATGTGGTATTATAATTTAACATAATTTTATAAATAAAAAACAAACTCTGAAAAAAAAAATAACTAAATCGTGAAAACTCAGTTCAACTTCAATTGAAAGTATAAAATTAATTTCAAATTAAGTGATTTGATGAGGAATAAGTAATTATTAATTTTTAATAATAAGTTCAAAAAATTACTAATATGTTTTAATAAATAATTACCTTGCATCAAAAAACAAAAGACCAAAACTGCAATAAATAGAATTGTCCCAACTGCATTCCAATATGATTTGTATACATGAAACTTTACGATGCCTTCTTCCTTTTTTTCTTCAGATTCTTCAGGGGCAGATTTATTTTCGGGTGTATCTTCTTTTAAAATTTCTCCCATTTTTTCAAATTCATCACTAATATATTCTGAATTTTCATCTAGAAAATGGAGTTGCAGTATATGACTGGGCGGCCCTAAAATACCAAGCTTTATTTTCAGAAATATATTTTATCTTTATTGTACTTTTCATTGAGATATACTAGTTTAATATTATTACATTAACATCAGGACATTACTGTGCATATATAAACATTATTAAATAAAACAAAATATAAAATCTCAGTTTGTCATTATACACAAGACTTGATTTAGAAAATTGATATATCTAGACAAGGATATATTTGAGGATTCCTTATTTAGAAAAAAAAAAAAAAAAAAAAACTTATATATGGAATCTGCTTTTCTACTGATATGTCTTCTTCAAATGTTTAACCAGGAAGTTTTTTATTAGAGGCTATTTCAAAATCTGGTTCTAATGGAAAATCAGACTTTTAATAGTATCTCTTTTTAAGAGGATAAAAGTATTGGAAGAGTCCAATAAATTAAGGAAAATAATAAAAATGACAAGCGGAATGAAAAATATTTCATTGTATACGAGGGTTGCTATTTATATTTCTGGCCTAATAATGAAAAAACAAATATGTAGGATCGAAATTGGTTTTATTGTTTTTCAAAATATTCTCCATGATGATCAATACACTTTTGCATGCGTTTGAACCAATTTTCAAAGCACTTTTTCCAGTCCGATTGAGGTAACTCCAAAACATGCGTTTTGAATGCATCAACCGCTTCTTCGGGGGTCGAAAATCGTTGTCCACGTAATTTATTTTTGATGTGTGGGAATAAGAAGAAGTCATTGGGTGCCAAATCAGGGCTGTACGGCGGATGACCCATCAGTTTGATCTTTCGCTCAGTCAGAAATGCATTTGTTTGAGTTGATGTGTGAGAGCTCGCATTGTCATGATGAAGAATGATTCGCCTGTTCTTCTGCTTTTTCGAATTTCTCCGATGACTTCTGGCAAACAAATGGTCGTGTACCATTCAGAATTGACCGTCCTGCGTTGCTCTAACGCCACTGTTGCCACATGACCGTTAATGCCGAAGAAACAGGCAATCATTTGTTTCGATGTGCTTCTTCCTCGAACAACTTTTGTTGGTTTTGCCTCGCCTTGGAAGACCCATACAGTTGATTGCTGTTTTGTTTCCGGCTCATATGCATAGATCCATGATTCGTCACCTGTGTAGATGTTATACACAGCCTTTGATGTACCTTGAACGTATTTTTCCAACATTTCCTTGCACCAATCGACACGACCTTTTTTTTGAGCGTTTGTCAGATTATGCGGGATCCAACGCGAACAATTTTTTTTTACGCTCAAATGTTCATGCAATATTTTATTGATGTTAGTCATACTAATGTCCAAAGATGCCTCAATCTCACGGTATGTCACATGACGATCTTGCTTTATCAGTTCACGCACAGCATCGATCTTTTCTGGCACAACAACGGATTTTGGACGACCTGCACGGGATTCGTCCTGGATCGAACATCGACCACGATTAAATTCGTTATACCAATTTTTTACAGTGCTGTAGGATGGCGCTTTATCGCTGTATAAAGAATTAAGTTCATCGAAGCACTCTTGTCTTGACAATCCACGTCGAAAGTTATGAAAAATAATCGCACGAAAATTTTCACGATTCAATTCCATTTTTTTGAAAGAGAAGAAGTTTTCAATTTACTGTCAACAACACAAATAAAGCTATAATGGTAAATCGTCTGCTGAATTTACGTTTAAAAATATCAAACTTTCGATTAAAATCGTCTGCGGTCGCCTAGCAACACTTACTGTTGCCAGGGCCAGAAATATAAATAGCAACCCTCGTAATTGTGGTTTCAACCATCTCACCAAAGAAAAGAGACATATCATTCCCGGCTGGTCCAAGCTCTAGACAGCTCAAACATTCTCTTATTAACCACTTTAAGGGTAGTGGCTAGATGGTCTATCAACCAGCTTTAGAATATTTGGTATGTAGTGGTTATATATTGAATTCACATGCATAAGAAGACAGTCAATACTTATAAAATCTGTATAAATATTGGTTATGTGGATTCTATATACTGAGAAAAATGTTTGAAATCGGTAGATAGACCTTCTAGCCACCACCCCTGAAAAGTTTAAAAAGATATATTAAAGAAATTATGAAATTTATTCTCTTTATTGTTTATCTTTGCTTTATAATCTTCATTACAATACAAATTTGATTTTTTATAGAAGAACATGAATAGATGCTTACAGAATTTCTTCAAGAAGTAAAATTAGTGAAAGATTGCTCAAAATTGCAACTGGACCTAAATATTTCTATTTGTTTATATATATAATATTTTTACTCACGTTTACATCCCTGAGATCTTATAAAAAATGAGTGAAATTCACTGCACACAGTAAAAGTTACAGAAAAATATGAATGATCTCAGATCACTATTGTAAATTGCTGGCCACAACTTTCTCCCATCTTTCAGGCAGCATATAAATCCCACTTGGGAAAAAACAAAAACAGCCTATCTTTTGAGGAAATTAACATACCAATACAATTTTTTTACTTCTTCATAAGAACATAAGTGCTGGTCAGCCAGATCATATGCCATTGATCAAAACAAATGATAGCCAGAGGAAGAAATATCTGAAAAATATGGCGGGCTGGGTAGAACTTCCCATTTCAACATTTCTAAATATATTTTGATCAATTTTGTGATGTGAGGTTTGGCAATGTCATACAACGAAATCACTTTGTTGTGTCTCTCATTGTATTGCATTAATCTATCTTTCAAAGCTCAGTTTGAATGCATTAATTTATTTCAATATAGATTACCTATGATTGTTTCAGTCAGTTTTAGCAGTTCATAATACATTACGCCAAGCTAGTTCCACCAGCTGGGAGAATAACCTTGGAGCTGCAAATATTCAGTATGGATGTCGACATGGCAGCATGGCCAGGAAGTCTCCATGATTTTCTGCTCTTGGGATCATCCTAATAAATCTGTCCATCATCTCCCCCCCTCCTCCACCAAAAAAAAAAAAAAAAAATGATGATGAAGGAAAAAAGATGGAGAGAAAGAAAAATTTATTTGATGATTACTAAGAATGATAACTAGAGTTACATTGACTAATAGTTTTTGCTAAATATTTAAATTAAAAAAATAAATGAAAAGTGTCAGATATTTTTGGAACCCAGGCATGTGCGCCAAACGCCCTGCCATAAATCAGTTCCTGTGTGTGTGTGTGTGTGTGTACAAACACAAGCTAAAGAGCTGAATCATGACTGCCCTGATCTGTGCCAAATGAGCTTTAAAACTTTAATAGAAATGGTTCGAAGAAGTTAATTGATCTTTTTACTGGTCACTGTATCCTCAAGAGACATTTGAACATTATGGTTATCAATTCTGATCCTATTTGTTATAATAGGTATCTGGAAGAAGAAACTGCTCCACACAATTTGTGACAGTGAGCTTTTTTAGCACACAATTTTAAACATGTTGGTCAGCATCTCATGGGAACTGCAGGATATTCCGTCAGGTGCCTGTTGAAATTTGCTTCAGGTACAAAACTTTTCTCAGTGAAGGACGATTCTGGGTTTGGGTACAGCAGATCTGGTCGATGTGTCTAGCTCTCATTGATCTACTGAGCGCTGCTACCCTGTATATCAAGTCATTAATAAAGTCAAGTGTACACATGAATTCTATGTGCATATGTATTTATTATAAGTATTTGTGTTTGCATGTGCCTACGTTTGCAACGTGTGTGTTTGTATGTGTGCATATGTATGTACAACTATATCCAGCAATATGAGAAAGTTTTATCCTAGGTTTTCATTTGAAAATGATATTTCATCCTATGTCCTTTTCAAGTTATGAGTGGCAACATTCTTATCAGAAACTGAAAGCCATAACCTTTGTGGGCTAATATATAGATGCTCAAGCCCAAAATCTTACAGAAAACATATCAGTAATTAATTTATTATTATAACTCACCTTGAGATACAATTTTTCCATCTGACAAAATCAGTACATAATTAGAACTTTCAGCAAATTTAGTTTGGTGTGTACAAAGAATGCGAGCTTTATTCTTCAACATTCCCATAATGCAGTTAGAAAAAATGTGATCAGCTACATGAGCATCCACTGCAGATAAAGGGTCATCTAAAAGATAAATATCAAAATCCTGAAAAATAAATAAATGAAAATAAAATATTTTTTTATAACGTTTAAAATAAATTTTGTCAAAGTATCAACAAATAATTCTTCTAATTTACAGCAAACATATAGATAAAAGATATGGAACGATTCAGAATCAAAATAAATATAAATTCAAATGAAGCTTTTTCCCTCCTCCTGCATTCCTTCTCCTTTTTGTTTTTGTTTAATAACAGCGAGACAAAGCACACTGAATTATAAATGAACAAAAATTAATTTTTAATGAATTCTTGTATAAATTTTAAAGATCCAACTACTTTTTGTATATTTATAGTAACTGACTTACAGAAGTGGTGGCAGAGAGCAAAATCATTAATTGGGACCCTGTCCTACCATACAGTGTACAAAATGAATTCTGGATATTGTTAAAAGGCTTTTAATTCTAAAAAGCAGCTGATTTGGGGGCCCGGGCCTTACCCCATGGAAAATCGGGCACTGTTCACAAGATACCATACTTTTTTAGGAATTGAACAGGATTGACACACAAATCTGGAAAAATTCGACTGAGTTTTCCTTGCCATTAAAAAAAAAAAAATAAAAAAAAAAAAAAAAGGAAAGAAAAACAGAGAGAGAAATAATAATAATGCAAGTACTTAAAAAAAATCTTAACTCTAGATCATTTAATTAGTAGAATTTTTCACCAAAAAATAGATGAAAACACAACAAGTAAAGTGGTAAAACTCATATTTTAACTTAAAATAAATAAATAAATTTTGCTACATAGACAAAAATATTTTTTTTATTTTTACTTACACAATAAATACTTAAGAACTTATAAAGATTTTAAAAGAAACCAACAAAGCTTTGATCTATCAAAGCTCACATTCTTTGATAGATGAAAAGTAATATAGATGCTGCAAGTAATAATTTTGCCAAGAATTTTAATATGACAGCATAAACTTTTAACATAAAGAAGCATAAAATAAAATATGAAACATGAAAAAGCATATATTATGCAAAAACAAAAAATAAAAATAACTTTTAATATTAAAAAAAAAAATGTTAGATATATAAAAAGGTTTGAATTTGAAAAATAAAAAAAGACATAATTAATAAGTACCTGATAAACAGCTCGGGCCAAAGCTATCCGTGCTTTCTGACCACCACTTAGAGTAACACCTTTGTCACCAACAACAGTATTATCACCAAATGGAAGAGTCTTTAAAAAAAAAAAGGCACATAAACTTTATTTTAGATATTTTTCAGTAATTAAAAATCATATTTCCTTAAAAAAAAAAAAAAAAAAGAAGAAGAAGAAGAAGAAAGGAAAGAATTAGGACAAAAGTAGATGTATTTATACTGAGATTTTTTAAATAAGAACTTGAATATGGAGAAAAATTAAATATGAAACCTAGCATAAAACCTTAAAAAATCCTTACAATTAATCAAATTTTCAGTTGATTTATGAATGATACAATCCCTTATTTTTTATTTTAAGATTCATAGAAATTCTACAATATTTTCCAAAAGTCAGGCAAAGATTACAAAAACTCATGTTGGCAGACATCCAAACTTACTCCATATATGTCTACAAAATTTTTGTTTATCAAATGATTAAGTTTCTGTATGATTGTGGCAAAATGATGTAATTTCCACTAATTTGATGTAATCACCTCTTAAACTAAAAATAAATATTAAAATTTTAATTTAAATAAAGACACATTATGTACTTTTTTTTTTTTTTTTAAATGGGTTAAAATTTAATTGTAACTCAATGCAATAATAGTAATAAAATACAGTCAAACCTCGTAAATGTGAATCACAAGGGGGGAGAAATTGTTTATGTTATCAGTAGTTCATGCTATCAGCAATTAATTCTCATGTAATTAAACTTCATTTTGTTGGGAATTGTGAAAACAATTCATGTTAAGTGTGCTCATGTTAACGAGGTTCGACTGCAATAACAAATAAAAATATAAAAATAAAACCAGGGCCGGCTCGACCATATAGGCAAACTAGGCGATGGCCTAGGGCGCTCAAATCTAGAGGGCGGCACAATCCAGACAACAAGATCTATTTTATTTATTACTATCTAACGGCACTTTAGAATAGATAAAATGTAGTCTTGGAAACACAGCACTCATGTTGTGTGAAAATTTTAAACACTTACAATCTTTGTCTAGAAAGGACTAAAAAGTACAAGTCTGCTGCTATGACTTGGAAACATTTACTGAGTTTTTCTTGGTGTGTTTTCAACTGGACGTGTAAAAATGAAGTAAGTGAATAATCCTCGAATTGACTTTTCAGGGCATCAAAGTCAATCTAATTTATCTAATGAGAAGCGCTAGAGAAAGAGTCACAAACAACTGGCTTGATTTTACCATAATAACGATCTATTTATATCAAAAACTTACAACGTCGAATTGAGTTTTGAAAACAGTCGGTCATTAAATCTGTCCATCTAATTGTTAATAGCTTTACACTATATCTAATAGTCTCCGAGCCATTATTTAATGGGGCTGTACATTATTGGAACTATAAAGTTTTGACTTTCCATTCAAGGGTCTAAATTGTACATCATGTTTTTTATAATTTTGAACTGGCATAAAAAGAAAAAAAATAAGATTTGAAGGAAGCTAGCTTTAACTAGAAAGAAGTTTTTGCTCTTTAGACTAGGTGACTTTGTAGGGGCTATGCATGGGGGCTTATTGGAATTTTACAAAGTGATTCTGTTATAGTTTCTTTTTTTAGTAGCTCAACTTAGTAATAAAATGTGAAATTTCGTTTTCAGTACAGTTGATACTTGAGACTGGCTGTTAAAAAAAAAAAAAAAAAAAAAAAAATGGAGTACAATTTTGTAAGAGAAAATTAGAGAAAAAATATCATTAGCAAAGCAAATTAGGCTCATTTGAAAAGTTATTTTCGTCTGAATCCTAAAGAAACACTATCAGGATAATAATTTGAAAAAACAAAAGATTTTTCCACCTGAATCTGAATAAGCAAAAATCTTGCTTCATCTTCCAAAATAAATATAGTAAATAAACAATAGTTTGATATCAAAGAAATAAAGATTGAGGCTTTGATAAACAGAACATGAAAAATGCTTCCGGTTTCACTTTGAGTTTATGTATCCTTGCAATGTGAGAAAATTCTATGGGTAATCTGCAGCGAATAGACGACATGACTCTCTGACGTCGTTCAAAGTCCTGACGATATTCTTTTATTTAACCTGTAGGATTCTTCTTTTAACCCACAAACAGTGGAATGTAGCCTATCATAGCACAGCTTTTTTCCCACAAACATTGAAAGCTCCGCCTCGTTCTAGTTGTCCATACTCGACGAACACAAGCCAGATCATGTATAAAAAATGCTAATTTCCTATTAGAAAATAAATGAAGAAAGTTTTCGTCAGTACATAACAAAAGACGACGTGCCAATGGTGAAAATGTGACCAAACTCCAGTACTAATGCACTACTAAAAACAAAATTTTTTCTTGGAAACTGTAAAAATGATTTCGGATTTGATAAACAGGAGGCATTTTCAGAAGAAATTAATTTTGCGGTATTATTCCCATCGGAGTCAGAGCCAGCCCGATTACGAAAAATGAGAAAGAAGTTTAATTATGCAGTCAGCTGATAAATCAACAAGTGAGGCTAAACATCATTTTAAGATTAATTTTCATATTTCTTTTCTTGATACAGCAAGAAATTCGAATGATGAGAATTTCAAACAGACCAAAAAGCTAAATCGTATTTTCTGATGCCTTTTTAACGATTGTGAGTCGTAAAAAAAAACCTTTCAAAGTGATTTTGAAATTATGTAGAAGATTAAAGGAGATTATCTGACTGAAGGAGACTCTAAGGATGTTGATGAAAGTACACTACACGAAGTTTTGGATAATTTTTGTGAAAACGAACTAGTACATCGCGTATTGAATTTAGTAACAGCAATAAAATTGTTGCTGACACTTCCTGTGTCTGTGGCCAGTGGAGAACTCAGCTTCAGATAATTGAAATTAATAAAAACTGACTAGCGTTCTATTGTGACGTGAGAACGATTTGTAGGACTATCACCATTATCAACAGCTCAAGATGAAGCTAAAACAATTCATTTGAAGGATATTGTTTCTACTACCGCTAAAAGTAGTGCCGAAAAAACAATAATATGCAATATGTAATAAAAAAAATTAGTTGATTATTTATTACAGTATTTGTATGTGTATAATTGTCTGTGTAATTGTCTGCGTGTCTTACATTTTTTAAAAATTTGTTTTAATGGGGCGCCACGAAAATTTTTCGCCTAGGGCGCCAAATTTGCTCGGGCCGGCACTGAATAAAACATAATAATAAATAAATCCTTGCCTAAAACTTTCTGAATAAAATTATGCATAGTTCATTGTTTAAGGGTTTCACTTATTTTATTTTATTTTTTTAACTCAATGGAGAAAAAAGAAAGATTTATTCCATATGAAGATGATACAAAATTGCCAACTGAAAAATAAATAGGCTTAAGACACACATACACTCACACACACACACACACACACAAAAAAAAAAAAAAAAAAAAAAAAGGCAACATAATATATTTAGTTAATAAAATGTCATAAGAAAATAAAAACTAGCAATTTAAATTGAACACAACAATGCAATGAAAATCACATTACTGAATCTACTTTACCTTCAAATCTTCTATCAAAGCACAGGATTCCAGAACATTTCTGTATCGTTTTGAATTAAAAGCCTTTCCAAATAAGATATTTTCTTTTACAGATGTTTGCTGAATCCATGGGTTTTGAGATACATAACCAATTCCTTTCTTTCTCTCACTTATACTCATTTGTATTTCTCCTGATACTCGATCCATATCTGCCAAAATACAGGATAGTACAGATGTTTTGCCAGATCCTACTTTTCCAATTATACAGATAAAGTCACCCTGAAAACAAATGAGTGAAATAAAAACGTTTACTTATTTTCAAATGAACAAAAATATATAGAGAAATTTAACTACTAAAGGCAAATGCACATTTGTGTTTGTTTCAGGATGCTAATAGTAGGTAAATAGTAATAATTCTGCCAAAAGGTTGTCTGAGTGAGTAATGCCGACCCGTTTGTCGGCCTGGATAGCTCAAATGGTAGAGCCTTGACCTTGTAAGTCAAAGTTCCGGGGTTCGACTCCCAGTCCAGGCATTATTTTCACTCAGTCGGGAAAAAAAAAAAAAAATCAATAAATATGCTAATAGTAGGCTTTAATATTACATACACAAAGGGAGAAAGAAAAGTCATACTGTAGAAAAATTGATTTATACCTTTTGTGTTTGTAATTACTTAAAAACTAATGATTGAAACAAATAAAACTGTTATGTTTGTATAATACGGAAGGCATAACATGACACCTATATACATTTTTGATGAAATAATTTGCTTTATTACACTCTACGAAGTATTTAATAAAAATCTACATACAGTTTTCTTTTTAAACGTAATATAATAAACATTACTTTATATTCTATTATGATTTATCATATGAAGTAAAGACGTTATATTTTAATGTGTGAAATAAAACTTTATTTGTTAGATCTAAACAGTTACTTAATAGAAATATGTATTCTGCATTGGATAATTCCACCTTTATATGGAATTACTGCTTTAATGCGCAATGTCATAGTATTTTACAGTTTTTTAACATGAAACTCAGAAATTTCACTGTGCCAAGTATCATAGATAATTTTTTCTAGCACTTGCAAAGTTGTAGGCTACAAATTTCGAATCCCTACCCTCTTTTATAGACTAAACATTTTCAAGTGGATTACGATTAGGACTATATTCAGGTCTAGTAAAGAAGAAATTCTACGATATTCTTTGTGGGATTTAATTTTAAGAAAAAAAGTTATGATAATTTACAAAAAATTAAAGATGCTCATGGGAATGGATAGGTAATTTTAACAACTGTACTCTCTCAATAAGCGAAAATTAAATAAACCTAAAACAGGTGCCAAGTAACAAGGTGCATTATCATTTTGAAATGCTGAATGTGGAACAGTCTGAAATACCTCCAAAATAGTCGGTCAGGCATGAAATTTTTTTAATGGCAGAGTTTTATTTCAGGTTAATTGATCCCTTGAACATGAAAATTTGCCCAGCTCATTGAAAAATTATGCCCTTTTGTATCATAATGTACGGAGAATATCACTGTTTTAAAAGTATGATTTTCCTTAAGTCCGTCACATTTTCATCATTAGACCTGCTTGTTTCCATCACCTTGAAATAAGTTAAACTTGACTCATCAGAGAGAAACACTTCAGTCGAATAATTAACTGATCATTTAAAAGAATTTTTAACCCTCTAAAGTCTTGCTTTCCTAATTCTTTTCGTTAAGAAAGGATTTTTTTTTCAGATTTTCTGGCACTTAAACTTGTTTCGTTTAATCGTTGTTGCACTGTATTTAAAGAAATTATGTTACTAAACACTTTTTCTGAATCCCTTCTATGTTCTAAATGTAATACAAACAGATTTTTTAAGCACTGGCTTTTTAACTTGTGGTCATCTCGATTGGATAAGCAACGTCACTATGTAGAGACAAATTTTCAGTTTAAACAGCCAAAAAATTTTATATCTTGCTAAAAACTAGCTCACCAATATTTCATTAACATTTAATTATTTTGACATCCTGTGTATTAAAATAGTTTTTGATTTTCACTCTAAAATGAATATTTTTTGTGGTATCATTAATTGCCTTATTCTTGCCATTTTGTAAATACTTTCTAAAATTACAATTTTTCGAAATACTGCATCTTGTTTTTAATACTTGGCTCAATCCTAAATTGTATGTGCAACACAACGTAATAAAATCTGTCCCAAAACTTACTTTTAAAATAATAAAATTGGCGATTGCAGAAATTAAAATGGAACATATCCAAGTGCGGCTTTTTTTTTTTTTTTTGTCCCTTAGTGTACATTAAGAGAAGGAAAATATTGTCAACCTATAATATATATTATTATCTATTTTAAAATGATCATTTAAAAGTAAAAACTAAAAGTTTTAGAAATAAGCAAAGCAATTCACTTCAAAGATCAGATCAAATCATAATCATTCAACTCGCAAAAATTATCAGATTTTTTATAGCAATTAAATCTTTAACCTGAATCAAATCGAAATATTAAACTAAAGAAAAGTAATGAAAGAATGTAGTGCTGCCGTTAAAAATAGTCTGTAACCATGTTTCTAATATTATTTTAATCTTTAAATAAATAAATAAAAAAAATGTCTGAACCCTTTTTTATTTAAATGTAGATATTTCCTCTTAAAATAAATTTCAGATTTTTATTTTAAAATCGGGCCGACTTACAAGAATCAAAATACGACTTGACACAACTTCCTCCCACCTCTGCCCAGTTACTGTCAATTCAAAGCAGTTCTTTGATTTTTACTTCAACAGAAGAATAACTTATGTTCTAAAAATTTTGGTCTATACATTCCATACACATTATTTAATCCACAATAGTTATATAAAGCAAATATAAATGAACGTCAAAAATGTTAAACAAAAATGAAATATGCATTCTGCAGTTTTAGCAGTGTTCAGCATACCATCATCAGTGCAGCATGATGTAGATAGATCTTCAGTGGCAGAAATCCGATATTCAAATTAAACATTATCCAATGTATTTTTCAAATTCAGTTTTTACATTTAGAAAAGTCACAGCTGTTAAATTGATTCCCATTTTCTGAAAATTGATTTTTAAAACTTAAATCATTTTCATCTTGAAAATGTTCTCTTTTATAATAAAATTCATTTTAATATACAGTCGAACCTCGTTAACGTGAATCTCAAGGGGATAAAAATTTTGTTCATGTTATCAGTAGTTCATGCTATCAGTTACTAATCTTCATATAACTAAACTAATCTTCATTTCGATTGGGATTGTGGAAACCGTTCATGTTAAAAGTAACTCACATTAACAATGTTCACGTTAACGAGGTTTGACTGTATTGGTAACTTATATATTTGTTTAATAATGTCATATCTCTACTATCAGCTAAATTTTGGCAATTTAAGGGGACTTGGCATCTTTGATTTGCAACCACTGAAGATTTCATGCAAAAGCTCATATTTCCATTTAATATTTATAAATTGAACTATATTAATTTTGTTCAGTAAAATATATATTCAGGCAACAATCTTTGCAGTTTATTATTATCATTATTATTATTATTATTATTTTATCAGATTTGAAATCTTTAAATTGTGTTTTCTCAGTTTGCACTTTTTCATGAATTCATAATCTTCAAAATGCTAAAACTTCTACAGATATTTACAAAATAATAATAATAATGATATATATATATATATATATATATATACACCCCACGACAAAAAGATAGGTACAAAGGGTTTTTTCTTTGACTTTTCATAAAATAACATTATCTAAATTGTGCTTATCATTTATTATTATCATAAAATAACATTATTCCAGGACTAATTTTTGTTTTAAGACTAATTTAGAAAAATTTTAAGAATAAAATTTTTCTAATTTAAGACTACACAACGCGACAAAAAGATAAGAGCAAAGGTTTTTTTTTTTTTTATATGATTATTTTGAATATGATTCAAATATTTAATATGTTTTTGATATGATAATATTTTGTTATGATAATAAATGATCAGCCCAATAATGTAATTTTATGAAAAATTTAAAAAAAAAAAAACCTTTGTTCCTATCGTTTTGTCGCAGAGTGTAGTCCTAAATTAGAAAAATTTTAGTCTTAAGACTTTTCTAAATGAGTCTTAAAATAAAAATTAGTCAGGGAATAGAGTTATTTTATGATAATAATAAATGATAAGCACAATTTAGATAATGTTATTTTATGAAAAATCAAAGAAAAAACCCTTTGTACCTATCTTTTTGTCGCGGGGTGTACATATATATATATTACTGGCAGGCGACGCCCGCTTCGCTGGTCCCTATTTTTAAATGAATCACTATAATTACTGAATTCTCAGACTTGCATCAATTTTTATCACATGAAAAAAAAAGAGAAACAAAATCTGATTAGGAAAAATGTCGCACCGGGTTCTCACCATCTTCAGAAAAAATTCCCAAAATGCTCTAACTCTTATTTCTATTATTTTCCCCCTTCACCCCCCCCTCCTGTCTATCCTAATAATTTTACAAATTCAAAAATATCCGCAATCGATTTGTAAGTATCAAAAACCTCTATGCACCAGTTTTGAACGATCTATCTCTATTTCATTTTTTTGCCCCTCCCAATAATTTTAAAAATTCAAAAATATCCGCAATCAATTTGTAGGTATCGAAAACCTCTATGTACCAATTTTGCATGATCTAACTCTATTTTATTTTTTTTGCCCCACCGCTCTCCCTTCCCGGCTCTTCTAATAACTTTACACTTTCGAAAATATCCCCATTCGACTTGCAGGCCTCTAAAACCTATCTGTACCAATTTTGAACGGCCTAACTGTATTTCTATTTGTTTTTGCCCATAGCCACCCCCCCTTACCGCCCCTCCTAATAATTTTACAAATTTGAAAATATCCCCAGTCGATCTGTAAGTATCGAAAACCTCTATATACCAATTTTGAACGATCTAACTCTATTTTTATTTTTTGACGCCCTCCCCCTTCTCGCCCCTCCTAATAATTTTACACTTTCGAAAATATCCCCATTCGACTTGCAGGCTTCTAAAACCTATCTGTACCAATTTTGAACCGCCTAACTGTACTTCTATTTGTTTTTGCCAATAGCCCCCCTTTACCACCCCACCCTCTTCCCGCCCCTCCTAATAATTTTGCAAATTCGAAAATATCCCCAATCGATTTGTAAGTATCGAAAACCTCTATATACCAATTTTGGACGATTTAACTCTATTTTTATTTTTTTGCCCCCCCCCCTTCTCGCCCCTCCTAATAACTTTACACTTTCGAAAATATCCCCATTCAACTTGCAGGCCTTTAAAACCTATCTGTACCAATTTTTAACGGCCTAACTGTATTTCTATTTGTTTTTGCTCCATAGCCCCCCCCCCCCTTGCTGCCCCACCTGGGGGCTGAATTTCTAAAATTCCAGAAATTGGTTTTTAGATAGTTGCATTAGCTATATTTTAGAGCAAAAATTTCATGTATATCTATTTTTTTTTGTTTGAGATATACAGAATTATGCGAAATCACGTTTTGCGCATGTGAAATCACATTTTGGCCCCCTGCACCCCTTGGGGACCGAACTTCAAAAATTCCAGGAACCGATTTTTAGACATTTGTACTAGCTATATTTTAGAGCAAAAATTTTACGGATATCTGTTTTTTTTGTTTGAGATATGAAGGATTTTGTGAAATTACGTTTTGCCCCCCCTCCCCTGGGGGGCGAATTTTGTAAAATCGCTTGCGGCGTTGTGTTTCTCGGGTCGTAAATATTAACCCTGCCGAATTTTGTCCCGGTCGATGAAACAGCCTAGGTTTCTATAGCAGACAGACACACACACACAGACTCTGCTCTTTTATATGTATAGATGTGTAATGGAATGGAACCTACTTAAAAGAATTAGGGATGGATTTTGAAATTTATTAATTAGTTTTTGAGAAAAAAATTAATGTCATATCTATGTAAAAAAAAAAACATACTTTTTCTTCTATTTTTATTTTTAATATTTTTTCTTTTAACGATACTGCAAAATCCATCCTTAATTCTTTTAAGTAGATTCTATTAAAAATCTTTAAAAAATACTTACAGTCTTTTCTTAAATATCTGTAGAAGTTTTAGGATTTTGAAGATCATGAATTCATGAAAAAATGCAAACTGAGAAAACGCAAATTATTAAAGATTTCAAATCTGTAAAAAATATTTCAAAAACCATAAGAATTGTTGCCTGAATATATATTTTACTGAACAAACTTAATATAGTTAAATTTATAAATATTAAATGGAGGTATAATCTTTAATATGAAACCTTCAATAGTGCCAAGTACTTCTAACTTATCTTGTCCCACATGGGATGTATTCCCAGAACTGTCTTTAAGGAATTGATGACGACTCAGTTTGTCGTATGAAATATCTTATAATGATAATGCGTTATTGGCCATAGACATCATGAGCTAGGAATCAGTCTTAAGTCCCATGAAATGGCCAAATAGACCATGGGTTTATTAGGCAATGCTTATATGATAGACTCTGAGCTTCCAAGTTATGAAGATGGATTTTAATTTTTGTGAGTTTATAGATCTGCAAAATAGAGGGAGGTGAATATAATTATTATTTTTATTCATCTGGTTTATCTTGCTGCATTTAGAAATTTATCAAATTAAAGAAAGGAGAATGCACAGAGGAAATGCTAAATTAAAGAACAAAACTTTTATCTTAGAGAATTAGAATAACAAGATAAATTTTACGAATAAACATTATCTTTCTTTAAACAAATACATTAAACATTATTCATAGCAAAGTATAGATGTATGAACAAGATATTTTCTTCTTAACATACTTCAGAAACATTAAAAGATATTGGCCCAATGTATCCTTCTGACATTCCAGGAAAATAATTAAAATCAGCTATAGTAGGTACAGGTTCATCATTATCTCTTTGATATTTTACTTTACTATATGCAAACACTCCATTAATCAATTGTAGTTTAAGCCCTGGCTCTGAAAGTAAACAGTAGTGATTTATAAGACTGGTAAAAGGAATTTATAGTTAGTAGAAATAATAATAACAAAAATAAATTTTTGCTAACTTGAAAGAAATATATGTTACAGATACTAATAATAAATAATTATCCAAAAAAAGTAAAAACTAAATGCAAAAATTTAATAAATTTTTGAAATGATGTCCTCAAGGAAACTCTTGACCTTTTATCACCAACAGCCAAATCTTATGTTATTTTATGGGGAAATTTGTTTATAGAATTATTCATTACATAACACACACACACACACACACATATATATATATATATATATATATATGAAATATAATGGATAAAAAAGAGGTAAGAAATGAATTAATATTTTTATATTTTTAATTATTATTTTCATATTTTCAGGGTATTTCATGTTTCAGAGTAATATTACAAAATGAATTAAAAGAGATTTAAGCATAAAAAATAACAAATGGAAATTGCAATTGCGATCATTTGAAATAAACAAGTTAATCATTTAAGGTATTTTGATATCTGGAAATATTCTATAAATAACTTTAATGAGCAATAAAAAAGTATCTGGCACCAGAAAGATTCAATAAAAGAATTTAATTAGTGAGGTTAAATGAAATAGAAGATTTATAATTCTAAATTAGGGCTTGATTACTTATGCCAAATATAAAACAATAAATATCGTGTTAATGACTTGGCAACTTTGGTGGGTTAAGGCTCCAGACTGTCTGGGAAAAACGAAAGTACAACCAATAAGACACAAAGAGAAGGTGTGATATTAAATGGAATAGCCAATAAAGGAAATAAGGAGGGAATTCGAAATATGCCAAGTGACACCAAAAATTATAAGTATAAAATAGAAAACTCACAAAAATTAGGAGAGCGATTATAGAGATTCTTGAACTATCATCGGCTAAAAAGATCTAAAGAATATTTGTTGGCCGCAGGCCACTGCGGCCCAAACGCCCAGTAACCGCGTCAAACCATGAAACTCCAATTTAATTCCATGCTGCGATCTGAGACTGCAAAATTAAAGTACTGTGACGGGATATAATGTCCTCACTCTCCATCGCCTACCAAGTCCCTACTCTCTAGATATTAAATAAAGAAAAATTCCAGAAATTAAGTCTGTTTCCTTGAAGATTCACGACTGTGCACACCTGCATAATTTTACATATATATATATATTAATTCTATTTTTACATTTAAAAAATTTACAACCAGTAAATTTATTTTTGTTTTTCAAAAACTTATTTTTAAAATTTTTAAAATTTCATTTTAGAACTGAAAAATGAGCTAAATTACATTTTTTTTTTTTTTTTGGTATAAGTACTATAGTTTCAAAAGGAAATACTAAAAATTTAAAAAAAAATTACGTTTTGAAACACAAGAACTAATTTAATGATTGTGTATGTTCTGAATGTAAAAACAGATAATAATGATAAAAAAAACTACATTAGGTAATGACTAATTCTCATAACAAATTTCACCGCTGAATAACATAGGTTTTGTTGCCGGAGACGGGCAAATTATAAGAGGTAGATAGGTGACTTAATGATAAATATGTATACAGAAAAAGGCATGATTTTAACTAGCCAAAATACTATTAGTTATTTGATAATGTTGTAAGTTTAAAGTGAATAGATGCCAGCATGGTTTATTTCATATGGTCCCGATAGCAGGAAACATGCAGTATGGCAACAAGTGGGGCAGATTTATTTTATATGTAAATTAACTAATATTATATTAGTAAAGAGCAATATATATATAAATATAAAATTCTTACTGTTTGGTTCACAATAATAATTCACTAAATTTGAATTTGGTAGCTTTAGAAATGAATTTACTCTTTTAAGAGAAACCCATGCTTCCATCAATCCAGTCAGTACCCATGGAAAAGCATTCATTGGCATAATGAGAATATTGAATAAAGAAATACTAGTAAAAACCTGAAATATAAAAACACATTTTATAACAAAATTCATGTTACTCATTTTTTTTTTTCTTTTTAAATCAGAAAAACTAAATTAAGCAAAAATAAATGTATATGTTTTAGGTGTTCTTAAAAAGTATTCAGAATTCTTTTATTTATTAATATCAGATATTCAACAACACACTAAAAAATTCAATATTATATTCTCTCGTTTAACGTACAATACCACAAAATTGCCTCCCTCAATTCCCCCCCCCCCCTGCTTTTCACATGAGTTTTGTTTGTTCTGAAAATTCTGAATAAACACCCCCTTACACTCCGCGGTGCACTCTATCCGAATAGGAAACAGTTTTTATATTATTTATTTCTTTTATAATATTTGCCTTTATAAATATCAACATTCATTTGTTTTATAATAAACAGGTCACTGTGATTATATGAAAATAGAAAAAGTAAGCTTCTTAAAGTAGTAGCATTTTTTTTTTTAACAATTTATTAGTAGGATAAAAGATTTCCTGAAATTTTTCTGTTAGTTCAATGATGATTAACCAAGGATTTAATGCATTTATTTATTTTTTTTTTTTTTTTTACAGCAACTTAAAAATTAAACATGTTTTGATTTCAAACAATATTTTGTGCTACTTTGTTTTACTAGGAAAATACATGTCAATTCTTGTATTTTTCCAATTTTTCCAATTAATCCGCTTCCTTCCCAAATACATCCCAATTTTCCTTGCAAATTGAGGGAGCGGTTGAACAGTACTTTATAGAATACTTCTCTTAACTTACATCTGCATGTGTGTATTACCATGCAGCACCACATTTTTGCATAGTAAAAAACACAGAAAAAAAAAAATCAAAAATGCAGAAAAATCAGAGAGAAAAAAATGCACAATCATTTGATTTCCTTGTTTTTCCAATTATGCACTAAAAATAAAAAATGCATTAAATAATCTGGTGCATCACTCACACGACTTTCTCTTATCTGGAAATTTAATACTATAAATACAGGTTGCAGATTAAGAGGTAAGATAACGAGTACTGTTATGTAAACCTGTGTTAAAATATTAAAATTAGGCTTCGGAAGAGTTTTATATGATAATTAGTTCTGTGTGAAGGGGGCTACCACACCCCTCAACCCCCGTTCAGTGGCGTAACTAGACAAAGTGCCGCCCGGGGCGGATGTTTATTTTGCCGCCCCATAAAAAGTCTAAAAATACTTAAAAATGCCAAAAACTGGATAATGCAGGAAAATATGTCGGTATTTATACTAATAAAACAATATGTCTTTCCATTAGTGCGTCTACCTGAGCAACTACGGTGTATGTAAACATCCAGGCATTGTAGAACAATAAAATTTGGCAATCGGGTATATCGGAAAATAGTGGGGAATGCAACATAAAAAGAAAAATTATAACTTTGTTAAATGTTTAATGCAAACTTTGTAATTTTCACATTTGATGCCTTTTTGCTAGACTTCTATACGACATATGTTTCAAATTTCAGAAACCTCTATTATACTTAAAATATTTTTAAATGCAACTCAATCATTCACGTATTACAGACATTTTAATGAAATACGTTTTAAATATTTTCATCAAAGCATTGGAAAAACTTTTCAATGTATCCAATAAATTACATTATGGCTGATGTTTAATGCAACACGGTCAGTTAGGCGCACCAGCAAACGGGTGTCCGCACTGCCACCGAACAGATTGTATATGTCTGATTCGGGTAAAAAGTTCTGCAGGTTTCTGTAAGCGGGAGTTTTCCGCATTTTGAAATTTTAGGGGTCACGAATAGCTTGATGATTTTTGCCATGATCAGAACTGTTTAGAACTTTTGTTTTTATCTACAGTAAATAATTTTACTGATACAACTTTTTTTTTCTACTAGTATACAAAGCTGGTGTTTAATGTAATGAGTTACAGATGCCAATAAGTGTTTGTTTGTATGGTGGGTGAATGAATAATTTCTAAATGTTTGCTCACATTGAAGGCACCACAGGCAAGTGGGAATTTGCTCCGGTCAAAATTTTGAAGGATCGCTAACAAAATGGTTACTACAGTCGGAATTGTTTAAAGAAAAACATTGAACTGAAAGCGAAGCAGTCTGAACTAAATAGAGATTTGCTACAGTCAGAATTTTAAGGCGTTGCGAACTAGTTGGTTACCGAAAGCGATTAGTGCAAGAGAAAATAAAATGTGTGAACAATTCATTTGCTCAGATTTATTTTGCAATAGTAATGCTTACGTGTTAACGAAGATGTGTGTAAAAACTATTTATTTGCGACTGGAATTTAAGTGCCTTTCTCTTCGTAAACTCTTGAATCAATAGACCAGAATCATTTTTATCCATAAAGTATAAAATATTGCTCTATAGGTAATATAAATATATGTCAACCTTTCTCGGCTAATTCCAGATCTAGACTATAGGTAGATTTTGATGAGCTTTAATTCTGAAAAGGATTGTTGAACCAATCAACATTAATTGCATGAACTATGAAGATTTTTAAAAGCATTACAATATTCGACAATGAATCAGTAAAATTAAAGTGTTGGATAAACTAAAGAACTTGCAAAAACCCTTTTATATCTTCAGCATTATCAGCAATTAAATACTTTTTTATAGCTCGTTTTTAATATTTTCATCAAAAGCATCTACATCAACAATTATAGTCTTTATCTGACAAATTGGACGAAATTAGAAAAGTGTATTCTTTTGAGTTAATCCTACTGTCTTTAGAATTTAGGGTCGATTTCTTCAACCAGTCTATTTGTTAATGAATCATTTTATCTTCTTAGCTCAATTTCGTAAGATAAAGCGGTATCAACAAATTCTTCATTGCTCATTCCTTTTCTTTTTGCGAACATAACGCTCTGTATTGATTATTATATTAAAACAAATTTTGGTTAAATAAATCGATGTATCACCTGCGTTTTGTCTTTTTTACTGTTGCCTAAGCACATGGATGTTCTAAGAAGTGATGTTCATGTTATCTCACTAGTAGTGTTTCTTTATGTGTACGGCAAAGGAAAATGCAAAGGACTGAATAATAAAGATTTTGTGAATTTTCTCATCTCAAAAATTGACATTACTGTTGTACTATGGCATTCTATTAGTCATATAAATAGAAATTGTATATGTAGTGCAGAAAATAAATAATATTAGTAAAATACTTTGTTTGTAATATGTTTAAATCCACGAAGAGGATTTAATTTAATGAATAAATATGTCCGGCCGACTACATCTAATTTTCAATTATTAGTTCTTCATTGCGTTTGATTTTCTTCCGTGGGAGCACTTATTTATTTTTATTTTTATTTTTTTTGCGAGAGAGCTAACATTATTTCTGCCATGCTATCTTAAATTTTATTTTAACAGTAAAATGTATAAAATCTATTACTTCCGCAATCGTAACATGTTTAGATATTCGAATTTAAAAAAAAAAAAATATTAAATATGCTAAAATTTTAAATTAATAATAAAATTTTACGTTTAGGAATGTTTTGAAATAGGGTGTCGACAAACGAAAATTTTCCCCTGATTTTTCCACCAGGAATTTTCTGTCGAAAAATTTAGTAGTACTTCGCACGATCAACGAAGTAAAAATTATTATATAAATATACCGGTGGAACAATCGGTGAAAATTTTTCGGTTGCCGACAACTTAAAAAAAAAAAAAAAAAAAAAAAAAAAAAAAGTTTCCCCAAATTTTTATTTTGCGAAGAATCTATTGCAAATAATAAGAATAACTTTTCAAAATTTAACTTTTAGTTGGTAATGTAATTTCAGGATGATAGGGATCTTGAACCTTCCCCTCCTCCCATCCACTTAATGATATACCAGCAATCAAATATATTTTATTATTTCTTCAAGTTTTTTGTCGATACATTATTATTGATATATTAAGCCGCTATAACGATAGAACTGCATTTTCGGAGCTAGGAACGCTTCAGCTTAGGTCTCAATTTTCAAGACAAAGTTACATTTTGAGTCGTCTTCTAATAGTGTGTTTTCAGCTGCAATGTCAACTCATATTTTGAAGGTATATAAGTAAAAGTATTGCGAATGTTAAATGTTTTAAGCTTTAGGTGCTCTCTGAGAAGTCACTCAGTTTGCTTATTCGAAAATCATAAAGAATATTCCTTAATCATTCGATAATCATGAAAAATGACTCGCCCCGAGCGAGACATTCTTGAGCGCTCTATTTTTCTTACTACTGACGAGCATATTGCCTACTACTCACAGGAAAAATTAATATTCTCAATCAAGAAAAGGTATCTATTAAACCAGGATTGTAAAATTATATGTTAGCAAAAATTACCAAATATTTAGTTTTTAAAGAATTGGTAATTTTTGCTAACATATATTACCAATTGCATACGTGAGAGAAGAATATTTCTTATCACTTACAGACCTAATATTTGTGATTATAAAGTTTTTTAAAAAAATCTCTTGTTTTCTGGAAGGTTTATCCTTTTTTAACTGTCAATTAACAAGTCAAGGAGCTGGTAAACGTCTGAATTACTCCCCTGCTTTCCCTCCTAAAAGTCGGCTCCGTGGAGTTTCAGTTGTATTGGAGTTACTTTATCGGACATCGATCATTTAATACCTCTTTCAATAAGTTTTAAATAGCAAACTCTGTAATGTACTTTGAGAAAAAAAATTCAAATCAAAGTTTTGTGAAATAATAAGATAATAAAAATATTTTTTATAGAAAATATTTTCTATAAAAATGTATCAGAAAGTTTCATAGAATCTTTATAATTTCACAGAAATATATTTTTCAAATTCAAGTTATATGTTTGAGATTGTGTTGAAGTTGGATTTTCAGATATACTTTCAATGGAAATTGCCAAAATGCCGCCCCCAAAATCGTGCCGCCCGGGGCGGACCGCCCCCTCCGCCCCACCCTTGTTACGCCACTGCCCCCGTTTCATTAATGCACCTACATTTATCTTATACTATTAAGTGAGCAATATTTGTATATATATTTCACTGTTCTCGAAAACGGTAGCTCGGACAGTCACGGGATTTAACACAAAGGTGCCCCCCGAAGGATCATTGTGCACATCGAAGTCAGAATTTCGAATTTCTGTTTAGTTTTCTTTTAATTAATAAAAATATGAAAATAATAAGCTAATAGCAAAAAATTAGCCATTTAAATTTAATCCGTAATTTAATTGTTGCCAAAAAAAAATAATAATAATAATAATACGAGTTTATTGTTTTTTCCAACAGGAAAATAAATACATTTATCTAAACATGAACAATACTACACTCTACTGATCGCAGAGCTTCCAAATTTGGCATATAGGTACCTGGGACCCTGCAGGTGTGCACCTCATCGAGATTTTTTCGAATTTCGAATCTGAATTTTTTAAATTAATGTTTTTTCGATTTTAAACATTGGCTTTTATGTTTCATTTTTCATGAATTTATTCTTCGATTGTAATCGTCTGCGTATCTTAGCAACGGCTATATTATGCAATTTATTTTTTATTTAATACATTTATTTGAGGGCGAATCTTTTTTCTCTTTTTAATTTATTATATTTATTGAAAATAAAATGGTAATGCAGTAGAAAAAATTAAACATATTAAATTAAAAATTTAAAAACGTATTTATAACAGTTATGTTTATGTATAATTTTTGTAGTATAACAACAATTATTTTTCATTTGTTAATTTAATTTCTTTAAAAGTTTTTTTTTTTTTTTTCTAATTTATAGTATTTGTCAGGAAATAATGGTAGTATATAGTAGAAAGAATTAAACTGATTGGAATTTATTTGTTTTTTATGTATTTAATTCCTTCTAAAAGAAAATCGACTTTTTATTTTATTTCATTACATTGGTCGGAATCAAATTGTAATACAGTGTAAATAGCATGAGCAATAAAATACTTGGTTCAAAAACTAAAATATTTAATAGACGCTGAGATACAGTTATCTTTAAAATCGTAGTTCTTAAATAATGGCAGACCCACCTATCGTCAATAAATACCCATATTGAAATACATAGGAAAGATATTTCTGCAGGCAGTGGGAACCTGCTCCCGATACAGTGCGGGCAGAGAAAGAGCTGCCGTAGTCAGCGAGTACCCGATGCGAGGTCTAGAACGATTCCAATGTAATTATTTTAGTTTTTATTTATAATGTGATGTGAAAAATAAATAATGATCCAATTCTTTTGGAGATTCATTTAAATATAGTGGCCAGCGAAGCGGGCGTAGCCTGCTAGTATAGAATTTAATTTGGTTATTAAAAAATAATTTATTAAAATTATTATTTTAAAAAAATATATTTTATGATAATGCAGACATTTCCATATTAGAGAAGTAGTATAACACTAAAAAAAAAAAAAAAAAAAAAGTTGAATTTATTCTCAATATTACATTAAAAAAAAATGTTAAAAATGAAAAAAAATCGATAACTTTATTTTAAATTATCGCAGATCAATGGTTCAACCATGCGTTTTAAAGGTACTGGCAAGCTCTTTTGAAAGATACACATCATGAAAATTTACTCCTCTCGAGGGGGGGGGGGGAGGCGAGGCTCCTGCATACACAACATTTTTTTCCCAGTTGATTATCTCTATTACAAAAAATATATATTCGTTTCATTTGGTTTAGTGCAGTCTATCGATATTAAACTCTACTTACCTGCAATTTCCCCCATAGACGAAATGTATTTGAATACTTTTGAGTGTCCCAGTACACGAACCATTTGCTCCATCTCAACGAAAAACTTACTGTAGCATCCCTATATGATACACATTTAGAATACTAAGTTTGGAATTTCTGCTACTATTTGTTCTTGAGATATGCTGATAACAGACACACAGACCATTCGCTAAAAACATGATTTTCATATTCAGGGGACCTCAGAACATGTAAATATAACAAAAACTCATACTTTCTCGATACTTTCTCTACCCCGTGGGTAAGAGAAAGTAAAAAACAGAGTGGAAGAAACATGCACAATCATGTGATTTCCTTGTATTTCTAAGTATGAAAAAGCAAGGAAAATCAACAGACACTAATCAGAAAATGCAGGGAAAGTAATAAAGAAAAAGACATTGAAGATCAGAAAAGGTGTGGCTCAAGGGTCTAAAAATTATTGATTGGGATTAATAGAAATAATCTACTTCTCAAGTTTGTTATGTATTTATTTTTAATTTTTTATCTATCTACTAATCTATATAGATTTGTGTGCTTAGGATATATTTAAGGTGCAAAACAGAAACCACAACAGAAATCCATCAATGTTTTAACTTAAATTAATATTTTGCTCTATTTTTAACCTTAACATCACTGTATGTATATAAAATAATTTATTTAATGGTTTAACCTACCAAGAAAAAAAGTAATTCCCCTTTTACATAGTAATGGGAATTCTACTGACTCAATTTTGAAGTCAATCTTTCCATAAGAAAGCTTATTCCTTTGATTTTCATCATTATTAGATACGAAGACTAGCTATTCCTTTCATTAAAGTGAGTCTTACAAATAAGACAACTAGAATATGATAAAAAACTAGTTGGCGTAGGAAGACTCTATTCAGTTCTCCATTATATATCTGTTTTCCTAAATTTCTACTTTAGTTCATACTATTTTCATATTAAAGGAAATTAAGCCCATTGGTCACTTAGCATGGCCATAAAATGAAATGCCTCACCCACTAGGCTAGCCTTCCCACATTTCATTATATTTAACTTATCCTAATTTGTTTTATTATTTTATTAGGATCAGTTTCATTATCCAGTTTTCCCACAACTCAATAGTATTTTCAATATAGTAATCCTCATGATGCAAGTTCATGGAAAAGATTGCCTTTTCTGCCATGTTAAGAAAAATCACAAATCTCAATTAACTTACAAAGTTTTCATTTCAAAGTAGAATGTGCATACTCAATTATGTTCATGTCCAGAGATAAGGGATTTTTTTTTAGAAATTCTTATCATCCAAGATTTTTTTTTACCAGCCAGAAATATATGATACATAATCAGGGGCCAATCTAAGATTTCAAACTTAATACCTATTTTTGTGAAAAATTGTAGTGCACTCTTTTTCTTTCTCTCTGTGTGTATGGGGGGGGGGGGGGAGTTTGAACTAAGTAGAATAATAAAATTAACTCTCAGCAGCTAGTGTGAGACTTATAGCAGAACAGGAACCAAAATCCAAAACTTACTTCACTCTGAAGTAAACAGTTCAGTAGAGATAGTGTAACTAGAAGTTGTTTTAATTTGTGTTTGTATCACTGCAGTATACATGAATTGTACCAGGGAGGATAGACACATCACCATACAGTCACCAAAATGTTAAACCACCTGACGAATCAGCAAACAGTACACTATGGCCACAACTTCAGAGCGTGTCTGTACTGATACACACAAGGATCGTTTTGTTTACATATGCTGCACTGTTTCTCGCCCATAACAAACGCTTGTGTGTAGATTAAAACCAACATTCTGTATGATTCTTGCTTCGCAAATCGCATCAACAGAAATGCACGAATTACTTTCCTTTGAAAATGTGCTAATTAAAAATGTTAGATTTTGCTGGGAGGACTAAGATTTTTGTGAAAGTACCGATTTTAGCTGTATGATTTTTGTGAAGATACCTTTTTTGCCAGGTCGATTTTTGTGAAGGTACCCATAAACGGAAGTAAACTCGACCTGTATTAACCCCTGATAATAGTGAGTTGTTGATCATTATAACAAAATTTATGTATTGTAAGGAAATTTGACTTTTTAGAAGAATTCTTTCAAGTTACCAAAGCATCATTTCTTAAAATACAGTGTTCAGTAATGAATAATAACAGTGTAAAAGATAATAAAATTTAAAATAGTTGTCTATTCAAACACTGTTCATGCTCTTGGGATGGGAGGAGTTTTTTTTAGCTGTTTCACTGCCATTGAATATTGGGAATGAAACTGAATGATCTAAAATTCACTCACCAATGGCGAGTAAATCAAGCATTTTCCCACTCCTGTTCATGCCAGTATCCTCTGAAAATAATTTAAACTGTGATTTCGAAAGAAGTTGTAAGAATGTAGTTAATAATAACATTGATGGGTAGTTGCCAATTTCCATGATTTCTTTTGTGGATAGTGTTGCCGCTCACCTTAGTTTGGCTATATGCGCAACCTTGGCGCGCATCTCTTGTTCACTTGCATTCCCGCTTTAGCGGAGTAGTTGTATTGTTTTTCGTTATAAGAGTAACATCGCTCTTGTTTATCTTGTTCGGTGATATGGTTCACCTTTTTTATAGTTTGCGTTGACTATGGTGTCAACATACTTGAAATACGTTAATAATACGTCCTCTAATAACTGTAAATATGTACATACGATATGTATAATAGTTTAATTAAATGTTTGTGAAGTAATAGCTTCAGAATAGTAATTATTAAAATGATATACAGTCCACTCATAAAATATCGTCAACATTTGGTCTAGTAGACCCGGAGGAGATCAATCGTAATATAATGAAAAGTGGTGGTCCTCATTGATGAAAATTAATTATGGATAAAAATAAATTAGTTATCCTTAATCGCCAACGCAGAACCTTGAAAGGTCAATTGACTAAGATAGTGACATATTTAGAGACTGTTAGTGATGAGGATAAAGACATTATAACTTTAGAAATAAAGAAGGATAATCTTCAAAAAATAGTAACCAAACTGGATAATTTGAAAATCCAGTATTACGAAATAGCTGATGAATTGGAACTGGAAGTTCAATTGAATGCCTTCGCAGAATTGGAAGAAGAGACAGAAAAATTAGAGGTAAGGCTTCGAAAATTCTTACTCTCTAATAATATTAGTAAAAATGAAAATGAGATTATTTCAAATGAATCTAAAGTATATAATCCCATTATCAATTTTCGTTTACCTGAAATTCTGTTACCGAAATTTAACGGACAATATAATGATTGGTTTAATTTCAAAGATCAATTTATAACCTTAATTGATCAGAATGATAAACTTTCGGACAATCAAAAACTGTATTATCTAAAATCTACACTTAGTGGAAGAGCACTAGATGTAATTACAGAAGACGATTCATATATGTCACTTTTTAAAGCACTAGAAGACAGATTTCAAAATAAAAGAATGATTGTTAATTCTCATTTAAATGAAATATTAAACGTAGAGAATCTGTCTCAAGATGTAGTTAAAAATTTGAGAACAATTACAGATAGTTGTCAAAAAAATATTCGAGCACTCAAAAGTATAGGATTGGAAATGAATCCTTTTACAGAGGCCTTACTCATAAATGTGGTTCTTAAACAAATAGAGAAAGAATCCAAAAAACAATTTGAATTATCTTTAAATTCTACAGAATTGCCAACATGGGGTGACTTCATTAACTTTTTACAAAAAAGATGCTTGGTGTTAGAAAACTTACAATGTGTTTCGAATACGAAACCGAAATTAATGAATTCGGAAAAGAGTACTAGAATTAAAACCTTCTTTTCTAAAAATGATTCTTTTAATGATCAAAATTGTCCCCTTTGTAAAAAAAATCATTCCTTGTCAAAATGTGGTGAATTTTTAAAATTAGATGAACACGAAAGATTTCTAACAGTAAAAAAATATTTGTTATGTATTAATTGCTTGAAATCCAATCATCAGGTATCAAATTGTAAAAGTAATCAATTTTGTAATATCTGTTCTAAAAAACATAATTCACTTCTACATCGAACCTTGCCGGGAACAAAAAGTAATAATTTTCGATCCAAATCGCAAAGTCAGACGGCGGCACAGATAGACGCCGCCGCGCACCTGCTTCCATCAAATGATTCATATCCTGAATTGCAGAAAGAAAAAAATAATGTTTCGATGGCATTATATAACGAGATTAATGATCCAATCTTAAAAAGTAAAAAACATATATTGCTGTCAACTGCTATAGTTTATTTGGAAAGTAGCAATAAAAAAAAGATTCCGGTTCGTGTAATTCTTGATAATGGTAGCCAATGTAACATATTAGAGAGAGAACTCACTAATTTATTGAATTTGCAAAAAAGGAAATGCGATATTCATATTTCAGGAATCAATGGTAAGATGACAAATGTGAAATCTTCAGTACGTACCATTATTTCCAATAAAGATGATTCATTTAGTGAACCAATTGAATTTTTAATTACACCTAAAATAACAGAATTCATTCCTTCACACAATATAAACATAAGAAGTTTAAATCTACCACATGACCTTGAATTAGCTGATAGTGAATTTTGGAAAAAATCTAAAATAAATGCTTTAGTTGGTGCTGAATTTTTCTATGAAATATTAAAAGCAGATAAATTTAAAATAGGACAATTCACCTTTCAGAATAGCGTTTTTGGGCATATTGTTGCGGGAACCATAGACCGCAATGTATCTGAAAATACTTTTTGCGGTTTTACTGCATGCAATGATTATCTTAATGAAAACATTCAGAAATTCTGGAAAATAGAAGCTTCTGAAATTGACTTACGTCCAATTAGTCAGGAAGAACAATTATGTGAAAAGCATTTTTTAGAAACTTATCGGAGAGATAAATCGGGAAGATTTATGGTAGCCATGCCTTTGAAGGAAGATGCTAGTGTTCTTGGGGAGTCTAAATCTATTGCAGAAAAACGGCTCAAGCAGTTATGGAATCGTTTAGAAAAGAATCCAACAATGCGAAATCTTTATTGTGATTTTATTAAAGAATACACTAATTTAAATCATATGACAAAAATTGTTGATAATTTAAATGAATCTAGCTGTTATTACCTGCCCCATCATGGCATTTATAGGCCCGAAAAATCGACTACGAAGCTTCACGTTGTATTTAATGCTTCGAGTCCGACAACTAGTGGAATATCATTAAACAACATAACTCATAAAGGTGTCGTTAATGAAGATTTGTATGAAATCATGTTATGCTTTCGACAACACCGATTTGTGTTTTTGGCCGATATTGAAAAAATGTATCGCCAAATAATGATTACCGAGGATCAGAGAAAATTATTAAGAATTTTATGGAAAGATAATGTGAACTCAGAAATTGAAACCTATGAACTTAATACTGTAACATACGGTACCGCTTGTGCCCCTTTTTTAGCCATTAGAACGTTGAAGCAATTAGCCCTTGAAGAAGCCGAGAAATATCCAAAGGCATCCGATATTTTGCTACATGATTCGTATATGGACGATATAATAAGTGGGGAAGAATCGCTAGAATCTACTAGGGAGCTTCAAAAACAACTTATACACTTGTTAGAAGGCGCTGGAATGAATTTACATAAATGGAATGCAAATCATATTTCCTTACTTGACTTTTCTAAAGAGACATACCCTGAGTACACATTCTCTGATAAGGAAACCAAAGCCCTAGGGGTTGCCTGGAAACCCAATTTAGATGCTTTCACATTTAAAATAAATTTGTGTCAGTTAAAGTCTATGACAAAGAGAAACATTTTATCAGACATTGCTCGTATTTTCGACCCATTGGGTCTCATCGGTCCTGTTATTGTCAAAGCCAAGTTGTTTATGCAGGAACTATGGAAATTAAAATTGGACTGGAATGACCCTATTCCAAGCCCTATTGCTCAAAATTGGCTAGAATTCGCCACTTCGTTAAAAGCTCTTGAACAACTTAGAATAAATCGCTATGTTTTAATTCCTGAAGCACAACAAATAAACTTACACGGATTCGCCGACGCATCGTCATTAGCTTTTGGAGCAGCCGTGTATATTCAGTATATTCATAATTCTGAAATTGTCTCCAATTTGGTTAGCAGCAAATCTCAAGTTGCACCTCTAAAAACTATCTCTATTACTCGACTCGAGTTATCTGGTTGTGTTTTGTTATCCAAATTAATTGTGAAAGTTTTGAAATCTCTGAAATTACAAATTGACAATATTTATCTCTATACAGACTCTCGAATAGCCCTTACCTGGATCCAAACCGAGCCTTGGAAATTGAAAACATTTGTTGGCAACAGGGTTGCCAAAATTCAAGAACTTTCTGAAAACTTTAGATGGAACCATGTGTCCTCTGCTGAAAATCCAGCTGACTTAATTTCTCGAGGTCTAACTGCCACCGATTTAATGGATAATCAGTTATGGTGGCAGGGACCAGACTTTCTAAGTAAATCTAATAATAATATAAACAATGACTCTGACTATCTGTCCCCCAGTGATAATAGTATTGCTTTGAGTGAATTGAAAAATAATCTACAGTGTGACGCTAACCCTGCAGTGTTGTGTGGATTAATTCAATCTACACATTCCCCCCAGAACCTTTATAATGATTTGTTTTCATTAACAAATAATTTTTGTAAATTAATTAGAATATGTAGTTTTATTTTTAGATTTATTAGGAATACAAGAGCAAAGGTAAACAGAGTGATTGGACCACTCCGAAGCATCGAATTAAACGACACAGAAGTGCATTTAATTAGACAGGTACAGTATACACAGTTTGCCGCAGAATTGATCTGCTTAGAGAAAAAGAAGCCCGTATCAGGTAAATTAAATTGTTTTAATCCAATTTTAGATTCTCAGGGACTCCTAAGAGTGGGTGGAAGGCTGGAAAATGCTAATTTAAATTTTGATAGTAAACATCCGCTTTTGTTGCCCCACGACCATAAATTATCTTCCATGATTTTGGAACATTTCCATAAAAAATTCTTTCATGTAGGACCTCAAGCCTTGTTATACCACGTTAGAAAAAAATATTGGATAGTTAGTGGGAGATCTTTAGCTCGGAAAATATTTCGTAACTGCATAACGTGTTATAAACTTAAACCTTTAACGGTCAATCAACTTATGGGAAATTTGCCAAAGGAACGAGTAAATGTGACTCATCCATTTTATTGTACCGGTATAGATTTCTGTGGCCCTTTTTTAATTAAATATCGGGGTCAAAGAAAAGGAATCTATAACAAAATTTTTGTTTGTATTTTTATTTGCATGCCTACTAAAGCCGTGCATCTAGAGGTAGTTAGCGATTTAACATCCGAAGCTTTTATCGCAACTTTAAAAAGATTTTTTGCTAGACGAGGCAAAGCCCAAACATTATTCAGTGATAATGCAACAAATTTTGTTAGTGCAAATAATGAATTAAAAAGGTTACATAGATTAGCTACTCAGCCTGATGAAAACCTTACTAATTTTTTAAATTCAGAGAATATTAATTGGAAATTTCTGCCACCCCGCGCCCCAAATTTTGGAGGGCTATGGGAGGCAGGCGTAAAATCGTTTAAGTATCATTTGAAACGCGCAGTAGGAAACGCTAAATTGACATATGAGGAATTCTTAACCGTTGTTTGTCAAATTGAGGGAATCCTCAATTCTTGACCCCTTACCCCCCTTTCAAACGATATCGAAGATTTGGACGTCTTGACTCCCGGCCATTTTTTAGTTGGTCGACCCATCACAGCGGTGATCGAACCCGAGTTCTTTGGCATTCCAGATAATCGATTAGATACCTGGCAAAAATTAACTAAAATAGTTCAAGGGATATGGAAAAAATGGCAATGTCATTATTTAAATATGTTACAACAAAGAAACAAATGGAAATTTGAAACAAATAACATTAAAAATGGGGATATGGTGCTATTAAAGGAAGAAAACTTGCCCATATGTAGTTGGATTTTGGGTAGAATAGTAGAAATTATTCCAGGAAAGGATAACAAAATACGCGTAGTTTCGGTTAAAACAAGAAATGGGACATATAAACGACCTATTTCCAAAATTGCTCTTTTGCCTTTGGAAAAGTAAAAAAAAAAAAAAAAAAAAAAAAATTGTTTGAAAATGAATAATGTATATAGTTAAATTTAATTTGTTTATTGTATTTCATTTGTATTATTTTATTGTTTACAATGTTATTAATATTTCTCTTGTATAAGTTTTATTATTTAAATTGCATATATAATATTTTCGTATAATTAATTGTAATTATGGTATTACATATTAGAACTGTAATTTTGAAACAATGTTTCAAGGTGGGCCGGTATGTTGCCGCTCACCTTAGTTTGGCTATATGCGCAACCTTGGCGCGCATCTCCTGTTCACTTGCATTCCCGCTTTAGCGGAGTAGTTGTATTGTTTTTCGTTATAAGAGTAACATCTCTCTTGTTTATCTTGTTCGGTGATATGGTTCACCTTTTTTATAGTTTGCGTTGACTATGGTGTCAACATACTTGAAATACGTTAATAATACGTCCTCTAATAACTGTAAATATGTACATACAATATGTATAATAGTTTAATTAAATGTTTGTGAAGTAATAGCTTCAGAATAGTAATTATTAAAATGATATACAGTCCACTCATAAAATATCGTCATCAGATAGTTTTATATCTAATCATAAAAATTAATAAAATTCTGTTAAATAAAATTTTAAAACCTGACCAAATTTTTACAATTAAAATTATCTTCATATTACATATGCATGTGAAATTTTACCCTATTCTAACATGTTACAAAAACAGTAAATTTAGAATAATTGACAAAGATTTTAAAGTAGAATCTTAAAAATAAATAGGGTTTTGGACAGTGTCATAAGTGATATTTTATATGTGGTTGACCTCTTTATGATAATTTGTTCTTAAGATAGTATGTACATAGACTAACAAACTAACAAAATGCACCCTATAGATGGACATCATATTGATTTTGTGATTTTCGGATTTCTCACACCTCAAAAGTCAAAATGTGTAATAATGCCATAAAAACAAGGTCAAAACATCTCAAGAATACCTACGTTCCCCCCTACTTATAGTATGATGGAGAACTAAAAACTTTGCCCATGTATAATCCTAGTTTATTGTAATGTGTTTTTAAGGATTTGAAAAAAGGCCATGACCATGGAAATCTACTCTGTTTGCTTGGTCCTGCAATTAATTGGCTGAAATGGTGTGTGAAAAATAGGTCTGATAAAGTGTTCATATGTGCTATAATGAGAAATACTGACCAAGTGGAAATGGCTTTGAGAATCTAATTGAATTTACACAAAATGTAAGAAAAAATTTTTTTTTTTAACTTAGTTAACATCTAACAGAAATTACAATAAATAAAACAATATTTTAAAGAAGCATAAAATATTTAGAAAATTATTTTAATAGACTCAGAAAATCAAGAAAATTATGTATACCTTAGCAGCAGTAAGCTTATATCCTAGGGAAGAGTACAAAGTAAAAGTAAGAAATGACATTATTACAGAAGTTGTTGCCCAGAAGTAAACACAAAAAGCATCTAAATATTTCCTTTTTTTCAGATACCTAACTTCCTCAGATCTTGCTATATGCAACTTCCTACAAAATATTTGCTCCCATGTATTGATTTTAATCGACCTGATTCCACTAATTATTTCATTCATTAACTGAAAAAAGAAAAAAAAAAGTTAGTAACATAAAATTATCTGTAAAATTCAAATATGTGTGATTTATATATCCAGTACTTATATATTAGCCTATGAATTAATAAATTAGTGAAGAATTTGCACCAAAGTTTCATTTACATAAATATAGGCCACAGTCAGTGGCGCACCCATGGAGGGGGCTTAGCGGGCTCAAGCCCCCTCCGAAACCAATTGCCATGGTAAAAAATTTTAGACATGCATGAAAAAATATTATTCAAACACAGATATTGTAAGCAAAAATAAAGTTTATAAATTATTCATTAAATATTAGGGATTTTTGAAATCCTTACATTCAAACACAAAAACAATGAACCAGTTCTTTGTTTTTTAGTTGAAAGATACCCTAGACATTCCATTGCAGTTTTTATGAATGGGCTTCTAAGGTCCTAACGCATTCACATATACTGTTATCATGAAATCGAGGGAGTATCTAAAAAATCAGACAGAAGAATCAATCTGATGTGGAAGTAAGCATGGATGTGTTTGTCAGAAAATTGTGATACCAGACTCATACAATTTTATATTTTAATTCATGAATATTTATAGCATCTTTGTGAAAGCTTGTTTTGTCCTTGGGAAAAATTAACACATTAATATCAGCAAATGAAAATTCTCGTTTAATATAAAATAAAAATTATCCCTGCTCTTATTGTTATGTTAGTCTTCCTCTAAAACATTATTTAAATTAAAAATGAAGTTTGCATATTCATTAAACCCCTTATATGCCACTAGTACACATCTAGTGAAATTTCGCATCAATTGCTGAAGATAAAATTTAATTGATTTAATCACAAATATGTAAAATTATTTCTCCAAAAATATAACTATTTAGAGGAATACTAAAAGGTGTAGTTTACTGTTCAAAATATGAAAATATCCCGATAACAATACGTTAAGATATTTTATAGATGCTTCTGAGGGTGGGGTCACTTATTTTTTTTATTGTGGTACATAGAACATACAGTAAGGTCCATGCACAGTTTTCATTTTTGCCTCTGATGTCACTGAGATCTAAGCTCCATTTTTGGATAATGCAATTTTTTCCTGTTATAAAAATTCAAATTTCATAATACATAATATATATTATGCTGGAATACAATATCCTGTAATGAACTCAGAAAGGTAATGCTTGAAATATTTGCTAACTGAATAAATTAAAATTCTAAGTAATATATATTAGAATTAATGTTTTAGGATATTAAGAGCTTCTGCCCCCTGCTTGCTGTTTTAACGAACACCCACAAAGACTATGCATCTGACTTGTTTCTGTTAACCGAATCTAGAAGAAGCATCGCCCCCTACTCCAGATAATTAAATAAAAATAGCCATGTAAAAATTTACACTGAAATTCTGTAATTCCTTCATATCACAACTGTAGCTTTTATTTGGCTAAAAGCGTACTGAATTTGATCAAATTTTATTTTTAATGGAAATGTGGGGGAAGGACATTCCATTTAGGGCGAATTTTATGTTCACTAGCTTGTCATATTGTACATGACATTTTTTTTAAAATCATAGATGAACCTACAACTTTATGTTTGCAAGCTCAGTACCAACCCTAACTGACCGAACTAATGTAACTTAGCATGTTATATACTGATATAATATCCTCGATTGCGCTATTCAGCTTTAATTCAATTTCATTCATTCGTTTATTTATTTCAAAAGAAATGTTTAAAGAAGATTCTTTACTATACATATGTGTGCGTATATGCCCATAAACCTGTTACTATACTACAGGACCCAATTATTCTTCAGCCCCCTCCAGACAGAAGTTCTGGGTGTGCCACTGGCCACAGTAGTATGGTTGGTAGAGTGCAAAGCTTGCAAATGAAAGATTGCAGATTTGATACTCGAGCTGGCTGAAGATTGCCATACTGATGGTGGGCTGGTGCACGAAAAATGTGTTGTGGCCGCAATGTCCTCCAGGTTCCCATCCAAATTATACTTCTGGAGATCACCAAAGTAAGTGAGTCGTCCCACCATGACCATGGAGGATAAAAATTGTGATTGTTTGTTTCTGGACCATTCTTAGGAGTGGGTCTAAGGCTGGGATTGCGGTGCCTCGCTCCGCACTATCTTACGCACAAACTCAGTCTTAAGATGTAAACAAAACGCAAGTCGTATTGCAGTGTTTCACTATCTTACGACAACCTCAGAGCTATCTTAAGTCGAATCGTAACTGGATGCGCGCGCAATCACAACATAGCGCAATCACACACGCTCTGCGTCTCCCATTGGCTGGCTGGCTTTCTCTTACGAGGACACGCGGAGGACTTACACTTGAGGCACCGCAATACCAAGTTAAGATCGTCCTTAACCACGCCCATCTACGAAAGTTCGTAACATTTAAGATAAGACTTAAGAACGAGGCACCGCAATCCCAGCCTTAATCCACAAGTTGCCCATAGTGTAGCATTAGTGGTACCCAGTCAACCTATTTACATAAATAACTAAATTTAAATAACAATTCTATTATTTTAATAAAGAAAATAGTAAAATTTTAAGGTACTTTTCCATTTGACAATTGTTAATTGGCAATTTGGTAGATTTCTTTTATGGCTACATGCCACTACTTTTACAGAAACTCCAAGGCTGTAGCTAGAAAAATATTTCAAAGGAGCTTCAAGTTTTAGTACATAACACTGAGTGTTAAAAATGATGTATAATTAATTTTTTTTTTTCAAATTTGCAAAATTTTATGCCTTGTCGTGGCAGAATGTACGCAACACAGCGACATTGTACCAGAAAAGAAATTCTCACTTGTAGAAAGATTTGCTTATAGAAATTAAAGATATTTCTAAATTTCAGTAGAAAATAGAAACTCATGTCTTATATTTAAGAATAGTTCAGCAGTCTATCAATAATACTGAAACCTAGTTAAATGTACATATTATGTGTAAATTAGAAAACATGTCAATATTGTCTAGCAAAAAAAGTTTGGACAAACAAACAAAGCTTCATTTTAAATAGTTTGGAGTATAAGGTTGACTTTTTATACCAACTATGTGAAAAATGACAGAGTCGGGAATCGAATTCAAGCCCTCTGCTTAATGTGTGGATGCTCTTCCACTGAGCCACCCTTGGCACCTTTCGCATAATAACCGTTGGTAAGGTCACCGTGTCTGCAAACGCAGATGTAACAGATGAGAATTTTAAACATGGCACAACTCCACAGACTACAAAATTTTCAATTTAGAAATTTGATTCATAAACTCATCAACTGTGAAAATTAATTTTAGATAGTTTGGAGTGTAAGGTTGATTTTTTATACCAACTATGTGAAAAATGCCAGAGCCAGGAAACAAACCCATGCCCTCCGCTTAACGAGCGGATGATTTTCCATTGAGCCACCCTTTCTGTAAGGTCACCGTGTCTGCACGTAACAGTTATTATGCGAAAGGTGTCGAGCTGGTTATCAGCCTGGGTGGCTCAGTGAAAGAGCATCTGCACACTAAGCAGAAAGCCCAGTTATATTCCCGGCTCTGGCATTTTCCACATAGTTGGTATAAAAAATCAACCTTACACTCCAAACTATTTAACATGAATTTTCATGGCTCATGATTTTATGAATGAAATTTCCAAACAAAGCTTGTCGCAGAAAGCATAAAAATATTCTGTCACAGTGATTTTAGGGTGGGGGAAACCCTCAACCCCCCCCCCCCCTCCCTTGGCTAGAGATGTACAAAAGAATCAACCCCCAAAACCTTCTCTTGAATATATTTTTATTTTTAAGACATAATCTCTGATAACAATTAAATGCATTTTTATGGAACTAAGCCCAGTAGCAGAAAAGAAGCACGGCAGTGAGTGCTGCAGATTAAGTTAACAACAGCTCAAAAAGAAATGCTAAGTTTAAAAATACTTAAATATAATTTGCATGATCTCTCTATGATACAGTACTTGTTGCATATTCTTAATATATTTTTTTTAGATATAAATTTTACATACTTCATAACTGCTATGCTTTTCTTGTGATAACTGACGTGATTCGGCATTTTTGAATAACAGAAAAATTTTGTTTTGCTGCAGATAGATACAGAAAATTCTGCTACTGAGGAACTAATTCAAATAGTTCAAAAATTGAAAGATTAGGAAAACATAATAAAAATCCACATTCAGTAAATATCCACTAACAAATATATATATATATATATATATTAAATATATAACAAAATTTTTGGTATAATAAAAACAAATATGTTAAAAAAAACTTTGAATCTCATAATTACTTTAATAACATTGCTTGGCATAAAAATTGCCTCTGAAACCATTTCAGCATATCCTTATGTAAAATGACCTCCTGAATCCAAATATGATGTCCATTTTGCCCTATCACCTACCGTTTTTTAGGAATGTCCCCCTATTTATATCATTTTTCAGTGATTTTGTGGCTATAAATTTGATTTTTAGGGGGGGGGAGGATTATTTAACCATTAAATATCTTCTGAGGGGCTACAGAGTTGGAAAATTCTAAAACATGGACATTTGCAACAAGGGATTCCTTTTTTTTTTTTTTTTTTTGGAGGGGGGGGGGGGATTTGCCACTAAAATTATGCATTACATAAATCTGTTATTAATGTTATTTTTTAAACTTTATATTTTTTGTTTTTAGGTGTTGGTTGGAATGTGCTTACTTTACGGTACTGCTTGGCGACTTGCTTCCGATCGCGGATAAAGATGCCAACCTTGGTAACCACGGTGTTTATGAGCCGCTGAACGATCGATGTTTGAAATGTGGTAACCTCCCTATGATGTTTTGAAACTATGATTTTCGCGTATGTTATTGTTGCCAAATGAAATTTCGTGCATTTTAAAGACTCATGGAGTTTGTGTGAGACGTATTTAGTAATATTTTTTTTGGTTTTTATATACGGGTTACTGATCGATGCGAAACGAAATTTCCTACGTTTTAAAGATTCATGGAGTTTGTGTGAGACGTATATAGTGATATTTTTTTGGTTTTTATATACGGGTTACTGATCGATGCAAAACGAAATTTCCTACATTTTAAAGATTCATGGAGTTTGTGTGAGACGTATTTACTGATATTTCTTTGTTTTTTATGTACGCTTTACTGATCGATGCAAAACGAAATTTCGTATGTTTAAGAGATTCATGCAGAATGCAGGTGAGGTATAGAGTGATGTTTTGTTTTTGGTTTTCATGTATGCGGAGCGTATATACGTGCATATTACTGGTTGCTGCAAAACGAAATTTCATACATTTTAAAGATTCATGCAGAATGTTGGTGAGGTATCCACCCTAACAACACACACTTGTCCATAAGACATCCGGAGGACATCATTTTGGAGAAAATAAGCTTTTAAGGCAGTGATTTTTTTTTTTTTTTTTTTTTTGGGGGGGGGGGGGTCGTGTACGCGGAGCGTACAGACGTGCATATTACTGGTCGCTGCAAAACATTTCGTCCGGAGGACATCATTTGGAGAAAATGTGCTTTTAAGACAGTGATTTTTTTTTTTTTGGGGGGGGGGGGGAGGGGATTAATGTACGCGGAGTATTACTGGTCGCTGCAAAACGACATTTTGTCTGGAGGACATCATTTGGAGAAAATGTGCTTTTAAGGCAGTGATTTTTTTTTTTTTGGGGGGGGGAAGGGGTTCATGTATGTGGAGCATACAGACGTGCATATAACTGGTCCCTGCAAAACGAAATTTCCTGCTTAATTAAATAAATCTCTTTATTTTGCTTCGTTACTCATGTCATAAAGCTTTTTTGCCGGAGGGCCCTTCGCATCCTCGGTGCCTCCCAAGCGGGACTGTGTATCTCCGAGATTGTCGCCCATAATGCTGTAGTAGTGGAACGTTAAATCCACTCTGCTTATACTACAGTCAGCAACAAAAGTGTCCGAACACTAGAAAAAATTCCTATGTAAGAAAAAGTACACTTCATACGGTTTTGTGAAATAAATCCTTGTCGAATCCTGTTCTTAGTCAGTGTAGGAACATGATTCGACAAGGATTTATTTAACAAAACCGAACGAAGTGTACTTTTTTAACATAGGATTTTTTGCTAGTGTTCGAACACTTTTGCTGCCGACATGTTTCGTTTGTTTTACTTTTCCAATTTTGGCAACAGTAGGGTAACTTCATTTGAAAAACATGCTTGTGGTAGTGGTCAATTTTTGTTTGTTAATTTATGATATATTTTATAGAAATGTGTCTTTAAGTAGAATATAAACTAAAAATATGTTTGGAGTATTTTTTTAAATTTTGAAATTTCGTAACTCTACATGCATTTTTCGAAATTTGTAGAGAGGATTAAAGTTTCGTTTTTTCAAGGATTATGAATGTTGCAGGATTATAACATTTTGAAACGGGTAAGTAAAAAAAAAACTTGTTTTTTATTTATATATTTATCTTTTGTATCTGTTGGGTTAATTAGGGTGATTTTGTTTTGTAATGTTTAATATTTGTTAGTTTTTGTGTATGCAAATTGTACAAATTTTAAAAATTTGATTTTTATTTGTATTTTCCTTTATTCACGCTCTTAAAAGGATTTTTTTACGGTTTATGTTTAGATAATTGCTTTAAATTACGTAAATCGGCCTTCTTGGATAGGACGGTTACAAAAACTGCGAAACCGTGCTTCCAGTCCGCCATTTTGGAAAGGACGGGAGAGAAAACCGCGACACAGCGCAGACTCGGCGAGTTTGGAAAAACTCACCAAGAAGGACTGTAAAACACATTTTTACCTAGGTGTTAAATTAATTATTTTTCATTCTTCAAATCAAATTCATGGTCACAAAATTATCGAACAGAGAAAGAAATTGAGGGAGAGGGTGGTGTATCTAGAAAATGGTGGGTGACTGGGCAAAATGGGAGCCATATTCAGATTTAGCAGGTCATTTTACATAAGAATCAGCAAGAATGGTATCAGATCTCGAAAAAAAAAAAAAAAAAAAAAATCCAGAGCAGTGTAATTTGTCTTTTGCTGATAATATTTATATTTTGACTTATTCAATTACAGTTAAAATTTTTTGATTTTTATAAAAATTAATACATAAAGTAAAAGATACCTTTATCCTTTTATCTTTAGCAAGCATAAGAAATGTACTAAAATTGGCAATTTTCCTTGCTATGTATTGGTTGATTGGAATAACAATAATAATAAAAGTAATGCCAATTAAGAAAGAGTAACTTAGTAGCTTATACAAAAGTACTAAAGCTATTATGACTTGTACAGGTAAACTCCAAGACTCATGAAAACTATTACAAAAATTTATAATTCTATCTGTATCACTACTAATAAAATTCATAAGTTCACCACTACTCATGGAAGATAGAGTTATTTTGCTAGTGAACAATGTTTTTTGATAGACCATTATTATGACAGCAGCTTTCATCTTTAACTTAATTTTATATATTAAATAGTTATAGTGAGTGTTGAACAGAGATCCAAAAAATGTAGTTAGAAATAAACCTAAGGCATAATAATATCCAAATTTCCAATTTTCATTTTCACTATTTTCTAAATTTGATACAAGTGCATTGAGTAAAAGAGGACCACCAAAAAGGAGACAATCAGATAAAAGTTTTAGAACACCAGTTGAATAAAATTCAAATTTAAAGAGTTTGTGTAGTTTTTTGAGCAAATGGATGTGCGGGCAATCTGGAGCATCAATATTTGTAAAACTCCTATAATCAGGAAATTTTGATATTTTTTCTGAAAGGTGATGCACTTGCAATGAATCAGGTAAATCAAATAAATCATCCACAGTTTTTAAATGGTTATAATAGCCTTTAACCATTAATGGTCTAACCCATGTGAGTAATAACCATGAAAATATATTTGCATCTTCAGCTGTACCCAGTTGTTCAGGGTCTGATTCTTCACGAAATGCACTGTAATTGCACGGAACTGAAGTTAAAAGTGGTTCTTCTTCAGTTATGACATTAATTCTATGTTCAGCCGCCTCTTCATTTTTCAGACACTTATAGGGGAGAAGAGTCAACAAGTAAATTATCTGACATAGAAGAATAACAAGATCTGAACGTTTAAGAAAATTGAACCCTTGGTCTCGATTCTGCAAATATAAATGTAAAGTGACTTCGCTGAAGCAAAGTAGCAAACAAATGTTTAAATTAAATGGACCCTGAACTTTAGATGTAATACCTTTAATAAGGAACATCAAATAAACTGCATGCACAATCCATGTGCATGAAATGATCATGCTTTGAATAATATCAGATGATACAGAAGTGGTCTCATTTATGAAAAAGTTATACAAAGAAAAAATATTTACACCAATAAATATAAAAGTTAGAAATATCCTTAAAATGAGCACAGCATACTCTGATGGGGGACGTTTTGGATGTCTAATGTGCCTGAATGCAATATAATATGCACTTGATGTAAGCAACGTACAAAATATTGGATATATAATGCACAGTTGCTCAAAACATTTTCCAAACTTGTGATTCTGAATAATCACAAATTCTTCCCCACAAAAATTCTTAATTGTAATCATCGTCAAATAATATTGTAATATTTGTATTTTTTGAATTTAACTGATTGATGGATTAAATTTTATTCGATCTAGGAAATATGCTTTTTTTCACATTTTTTTGTTAGAATAGATTATGTAAAAAAGTCAAGAACCGTATTAGTTTGGATCATTTTTCTATATTTTTGTTTAAATATAAATTTACGAAAACAAATAAAGTAACAATATTCAAATGCAGATGTAAGCAAAATGCAATTTTAGAAAATATTTGTAATCTGATTAGATCACGGGTTTTAAGACATTTTTTCCTGTTCACCACAACGAAACTCCATGCTCCATGCACTGTTTGTTTACATTTTTAACAGTGCCATTCGGAATTTTGTAATATATATATATAAATCTGTTGAATGGTTGTGGATTTAGGATGTGATGGTTTAGCTAAAAATTACCATAATCAACTCAAAGAGATAAATAAAGTTTATCTCGTTGGTTCTACTTCGAATCACGAATTTATTTTAAAGCAAATAAATTGGGCGCTTCCAATCAACTACGTCTTCACGATCTTGAATCTACCCGTTTGAAAAGTTGACTGAATGCGAAAGGATCTTGCTTTGAAATTTGAAATGGCAACACAATTTTCCTGTTGTTTATTAAATTTGTTTATAATGGCGGTTGTTTTTGTAATTGCTCTCTGTTTTTTATATATTAATTCATGTGTGACAGCTCTAAATATTGATCCTAATGGATATATACTTTATTGCCCTTGCATGGGTAAGTTCAGCGAAGCAAATGCTTTATTCAGGAGTGTGTGTTTTGAAAAATATCAGAATTCTGCTATACATTTACTGACTTTCCTTGTTAATAAATGATATTTTTCATAAATAAATGCACGGTTACAAATATTTCATAAATTCCGAGTTTGAATATTTAAATTATCAAATTATTTTTTCGTTTATAAATAATTCTGTGTTGGTTAAAATATGAAATTGGCTTTAAAAAATATTTAATCTATGGTCGCTTACAAAAATCTTATTAAAGATCAATTTATTTTTACCATGTTTTTATTAACTTCGATTCTTGTGTGTTTGTCAGGGACAAATCTTGCAATCGATTTTTAACTAACTTCCCGACTAGCTAGACATTTGAAACTTTCAGGATTGCTTAGAACACGGTAAGAACACAATACTTCGAAGTTAGATTTTCGAATAGTTTAATTAAACGTGAGCGTTAAAAAATTGTTAAAAGTTAAATTATGCATTTGGCAAAAATTGACGTCGTTATCATTTTAAAGATTTTCTACACAATGATAAAGCGCTAATGTAGTTCATGATGCAAATATATGTTGTTCGGAAAGGATTAATATTTTATTTTTAAAACCAACTTTTTTTTTTAAATTCAAATTTCCGGTAACTCTTTAACCAATCACATTAGAACGTCCATCTTTGGAATATCGATAATAAGAATTTTCTCGCCAAAAGTCGGCAAGGGCAAAAAGTTGTCAAATTTGGCGCCAAATCCATTACCTGCCTATTGGAGCTTTTTAATGCGTTTTAAAGAGAAGTTTAAGCTATTTAAAAACATGGTATATAATTTTTTTTTAAAATCTTATAATTATTTTTAGTTTGAAGAATATGTTGCATGAAATCAATTAGCAATTTTTACCTGACCCGAACCCGACAAAAAAATTTTCATCAACCCGAAAACCGACCCAAACCCGCTTTCTTTGTATCCGAAATCCGATTTCTTTTACCCAAACCCGAAAACTGAATGAACATTACTAATTTATCTAAAGGCCATGCAAAACTTGTTTAAATCATAAAATGAGGTAAATTTTTATTGTCACATAGTTGGTAAATTATTTTAAAAATTTAAAATTTAATAACTAATTGTATTAAGTTAAATATATAAAAATCTGAAAAGCGGATTAATAATAATTTTTAACCATTTGTGTCAGTTGTGAACTTCAAGAGTTCAAAAATGTGCTTCAAGTTAAGTGTTAGTGGTTCATTGTTAATGTTTATATTCCCCCTCCTTCCCCCCCCCCCCCCCCCAAAAAAAAAAGAAGAAAATAATCTTTATTCATTGTTTTTGCTCGATGTTAATATTTACTTTACTATAATAATTTGGGTAGCATGGATATGATTCACAATTAAACGTCTACTTTCCTACAATCTCTTTAAATTCACATGATCAGCAAATTAGCTTCCTCCAGTTGCAATATATTGGTGCACTGTTTCTAGAGAAGATGATAAAGAATATTATCTCCCTTTATGGAATAAGTTTCCTAAATGTGTTTATTTTACATTGCTATTTTCATACAATCTCTACAAAAGATATGCATTAGATTCGTTGATGAAAAGAAAACAGATACAGATATTTTTTTCTTGCTTATATGCATCCAGATACAAATATGGATAATTTTTTTCTGACGAATATCATATGGATATAAATTTAGAGCTCCGACGCATATCAAGTATCTATAGTATGTTTAAATCAGTTATTAATTATGTCTTTAAATTTTTGCTTATAATTGTAATTTTTTTTTTTTTTTGAAAGATGTTCTCAAGTTGACCTGACTTGTTGAAAACTAAACCCGACCCGTAAGAAAAATAATTCAACAAACCCAACCCTCAGGAAAAAATGATCAGCCAACTCCAGCTCAACCTACAAGAGAAAAAAAATGTTTGTCAACCCGACTCAATGCAGGACTCTAATTAGCATTAAAAAACAATGTAAAACACAACATTCTATTATATATTAAAAACTCACAAAAATTAAAAAAAAAAAAAAAAAAAAAAAGTATGCTTGACTCGAGATGGTCCGCTTGCAAATCTTTGTCGAGATGAGGGCAGATAGTACTTCATAGGATTACAACTCTAAAAATTGGGAACAAACAGATTTGATATCTGTGTCCTTGACAAAAAAGAAAAAAAAAGATTGCCTAGTTATCTTCTAGCGATCATATTTAATTCCCTTCTAAAATCATGGTTATTTTAATCATGAATATTAAGAGAGCAGTCAATAATATGAAGCAATATTTCATGCAATTAGCATTTCATAGTATTATAAAAATATATATTTAGCATGTATATTTTTGTGTTATGTTTTTGATCACCAAATACAAAAGTCGCCAAAAATGACAGATATCAAAATCTATGCCAGAATGAGATAAACCCACTGTCAGCATGGGAATCGCAATCAACTATCCTATGCCCATGAGCATTTTAGCAAAATAGTGACATAAACACTCGGCCATAGAGCCGAATAAAAATAAATTTATTATTTTAATTTGTTTTTTGGGGTTGCTTTTAATATAATTAAGTGTTTTTGATAGTTTATCGCGAGTATTCGTAAAATGAACTCACTAAATCACAAGTATCAGTCCTCATCCTTAAAAAAAAAAAGTGCCTAAGATACTATATGAAAGGCATTCAACATTTATTTACAGGGCCACACAAAATAATTCATATTTATTTGAAGCTATATCTGGAAGTTCTTCAAAAAATATTTCAAATAATGTTATCCATTTCTCTTATTAATGCAAAATTGAACTAGAGCCAATGTAGTCTTTGCTCATAGTGCCTCGCCATTCGTCAGCTCATTTATGTTATGGCTAGCTATTTTTCTGAATACAGAGTAAGTTAGTCATTCATTAAACAGATTTTTATTATAGCATATTATGTAATATTAAAATGTATCAATTAAACTTTATTTAAAAAAAACTGGAAAGTGAAGTGAAGTGAAGACATGTAAACCACGACATCACGAATTTTGACAATCAACAGAAGAATGGCATTTTTGCACTTGGCACTGAGGATGGGTACGGTGTACCCGAAATAATTATATGCTAAGTTCTTTAAAAGGATTTTATTTAAGTAATAAAACTTAATCCTTTTTTTAATAAAGTTTAATTTAAGTAATTAAAATGTATTTCGCAGTCTATTCAGAATAACTAAAATATACAAAAAATGAAACAGCAATGGTGGATTTGAATCACAGGCCGGGCATAGATGGGATGTTCATAGTGGTTCTAAATCTACTTCAATCCGTAGGTTCTGATTTAATGAGCATTAACCCTCGCTTTCCAAAGATCAAGGCGTTACTGTAGAAAAGTTGCTTTCAGGTGCCGCTTGGCACGTTTGGCGAAAATCATCAGCACCACGCCTTTTTTGTATCATTTAGAACAAATCGTCGTGCAACATTGAACTGGTTACGTTTGCTATCTCTGGTGAATTAGCGCCTTTTTTGAATGAGGCGGGCTTAACTAAATTTCAACTACAAAATGACCCCATCTTGGGAAAGTGAGGGTTAATGTGTGAAAAATGATTGTAGAATGACACCTCAAATCCAAAAAGCAATGCAGCTGGTTTGTTGTCAATGCTAAAATAAAAATCAATGCAATTGAAAAGAATATTTTTTAAATAAATAAATGTATCTCGAATATGTCTGATGCTTTTTAAATTTTTATTTAATATTTTAGGAAGATTTGGTAATCAAGCTGATCACTTTCTTGGGTCTCTGGCATTTGCTTATGGCTTAAACAGAACTTTAGCTTTGCCTCCATGGGTTGAATATAGGCCTGGATATTCAAAATCAGTGAGTCATTTTTATTTTCATTACATGTTTCATTTCTTAGTCACATTATAACTTTTTAAAAATTACAATTGACTACCTATTAAGTATGTGTATAAAGCTCTTAATATTTGTTGGAACGTATCCACTTGATGTAATATTAGATATTTAGAGATGTTGGTGTGTAAAGTTGAATTTTTATACCAACTATGTGAAATTTTTTTTTTTATGTATACAACCTTTTTTATTTCTTCATGTCATTTGCCGACTAGTTTCGCATGGGGCGCCCCAGCTTGGTCTCTGGCGACACGGTGCTTGAAGTTCGTTGAAACTGACGGTTTCCGCCTCCTTCTTCTCTTTTAAAGACTCGGTGCCATTGCCGGTCTAGTAGAGCCCCATCGTTGCCATTGCAATTATTAAAATTTTACAAAATTTTTACCGATTCTTTAATGGCGGCATAATTGTGGTTATGATAATTGGCTAAATTTCTCACGCGTTCAAATTTAATATTGATACTATCATCTTTGTTTACTTATATTAAAGCAGTAGTTATTTTTCCGGTGGCTATATCGTGGCTATGTTCCTTAATGTGCGTTTTAATTTTTCTTTTTGTTTTTTCTATGTAACACTTTTCTCTGCCTTGGCTGTTATTACATGGGATTTTGTATATACTGGCAGTTTCTAGAGGGTTAATGTTGTCCTTATTGTTCCTAATCAGCTGAAAAATATTGGGGTGTGAAAAATGCCAAACCTGGGAATTGAATCCAGGCACTCTGCTTACCATGTGGATGCTCTACCACTGAGCATCTTTGGCTGATTACCCACGTGGCATTTTTCACATAACACCCATTGGCAAGGTCAGCTGCAGCTGTCAAATGCAGATATGACAGGTTGGCATATTAATCATGGCAACTCCAATAGACCATATAAGAAAAGTCGACCACCATCTATGAATATTTATTTAGAGATGTGCAAATGCAGATGTAACAGGTGAGCATATTAATTGTGACAACTCCAATAGACCACATAAATTATATTTAGAAATGTCGTTTATTGAATATTTATGTAGAGATGTTGGAGTGTGAAGTTGAATTTTTATAACTATGCGAAAAGTTCTAAAACTAGGAATTGAACCCGGGCACTCCTTATCCTTATTTTGACAAATGCAACTCTAAGCGGAGTGCCCAGGTTTAATTCCCAGCTCTGACATCCTTGACATAGTTGGTATAAAAATTCAACATTACTTACACTCCAATATCTCTAAATAAATCAGGGTTGGCAAAAACCTGGGTTTTTCTAGAAAAACCCAACCCACTTGGGTTTTTGCGGGTTTTTTGGGGCTTTTGTGGGTTTTTGTTTGAATACATTTGCATTGCAATGTTAGATGTATGTTATTTAGCATATTAGTTAAAATACACATAATTATATTAAACTACTAATTAATAATTAATCTAATATTTATCTTATAAATAAAAATTGGTTTGATTCTAATATTAAAATAGTGTTAATTAGTAAGATTAAGTTATATTTTATTTTAATGTATGCTTATTCAAAATAAATATTCTTAATGACAATAACTGACAAAATAAAAGAATTTAAATTCTTAAGTACAATACATATCATTTAAATTTTTTAGTTCCCCATCATGCTATAGATGGAGAACTTAGGTAATCGTGAAAATTTTCGACCTCGTTTTTTTTTACTTTTTTACACGTTTTCACGTGTGAGGAATCCGAAAAATGACAAAATTTGTATGGTGTGTGTTAGTTTGTTAGTCCATTAGTCTGTGTACACGATATCTCAAGAACAAATTGTCACAGAGAAGTCAGATAAGTTTTAAAATATTACTTTCGACACTGGCAAGAACCCTACTCATTTGCAACATTTGAATTAAAAAACTTCGTAAGTTATTAAAAATTTATGCTTTTCTTAACATGGGAGAATAGGGCAAAATTTTACTTAAATGTGCATTAAATGGAAAATTTTTACTGAAAAAATGTGAGACCAGTTTTAAAATATGAGTTTTGATGTCGGAATGAACATCAGTAACTAGAAACATGCTACTTTGAAAATTTCGCAAGTTATTGGAAATTTACGAATTCTTAGCATGGCAGTATAGGGCAAAATTTCACATAAACGTCAATTTTTAGAGATATTTTCATCGTAAAGATGTCAGACCACTTTTGAAATATTATTCAGGGTACTGGCATGAATATCATAGAGTATAAATTTTCCAATTTAAAAAATTCGCAATTTATTTGGAATTTACGATTTACTTAAAATGATAGATAGGGCAAAATTGTGTATAAATGTCCATTTTGAGGATCATAAATATATCAGACAACTTCAAAATAACATTTATAATACTTGTTTGAACATAATTGACTACAAATATTCTAACAGGAAAATTTTGCAAGTTACTCGTAATTTAAGATTTTATCAACATAGCAAAATGGGTCGATATCCCATATAAATATGCATTTTGAGGATTGTTGCATTGGAAATAGTAGCATGAAAACATAACTACGAAATTGAGCCTAATAAAATAAATTAATAGATTAGAATAAGATAAATATATCAAAGTGAACGGTGGATAGCCTATTAGGTGGGGATTTCACTCTGTCATTGTGTCAAGTGTTTGGTCAGATTCATTTCTCTTAGCATGATAATCATGTTAAGAGAATGTCCTGTACTAGAAATTTATGAGAACATATATATGATGGGGAACTGAGCAGAGTCCACTTATGCCAACTAGTTTTAATTATAATATAAGTTGCACTGCTTTATCCCTTTTTTTTTGTAAGTTTTGTAATAGTTGAAACGGTTATAGAAGAAAATTTTATTTCATTACATTCATAATTATGTTGGTACTAAAATTAAAATAAAATTATTATAAAGTTTTAAAACTAAACAATTTAATTAGTTAAATATTGATTCTGGACAACATTTATGTCCGCTGTTAAACAAAAATATCATTCGGTTTTACAGGAAAAGGAAAATTGAACCAATTATAGAAGATAAACTTGCTTTTATTATATTTATAACTGTAGTTACGTTTTATGTTTAAGTTTAATACTATTTTCTAGAAAACAAAAATAAGAGTATTTTCTTTAAAGGTAAGGTGTTTTCTATACTTTATAGATGGGATTTGTAAATTATAAATAATATTTAACAAAAACCCGCTTATTTGCAAAAACCCAGTGGGTTTTTGTTGGTGGGCCCGCCCAGAAAAACCCGGGCGACTTTTTCTGGGCTGGGCCCAGTTTGCCAACCCTGTCATGGTTGATATATGACATATAAATAGTCATGGTTGATATACGACAATTCTAAGTAATTTATGTTATCTGTTGGAGTTCACAAAATACATACTCCAAAAGTGTTATGCGTTTAAAAATTTTTATTTGAAATGAATTCTGATTTTTAAAGTGCATTCATTTTTATTTTATTTATTTTTTGTTCATTTTTTTTATTTCAATGTTTACACTAAACAGGAATTTTTATATTGCCTTTAGAAGATTTGCAATGGTATAGCAGGGAATACCTTTTTATAAAAACTTATTTTAATAAGAATTAGAATTTTCATTGCAGTCAGAATTTTGTGGATTTACAGGAAAAAGATGAAATATAAATTTATTATACAGTAGAAGATCCTTATCTTACCCTTTAATTTGCAATCGTTCTTTATAGTATTGAAATGCAGGGTAAGAAAATGTCGTATGAATGCCACATCAGATTTTTTTTTTAATTTTTATATGTTTTTGTAAAATATAACAAGAAAAATCTTTCTTCTAGGTTCAAGTTCCATTTGATACCTATTTTAAAGTAGAAAAATTACAAGAGTATCATAGAGTTTTGACAATGGAAGATTTTATGAAAAACATTGCACCAATCGTATGGCCCAAAGGACAGAGAAAAGGTATTATATCTTATTTGTGTTATTTTAATTTCATCAAAATACTCCGTCTAAAATTGCAAACAAATTTCAGAAAAAAAACTTTTAATTGATTAAGTTTTATTTATGTATCATAACAATTCAATATGCAATCTTGTTCAGTTTACTTTTATAAGGACAGTAATGATGTGCTATTAGAATTAGACTCTTGAAATTCTATGCTGCTTCAAATGATAACTATTCAAGATTCTTCTCTGTGAGTAAATTAACACGCATATAATTTTTAATTGTTATTTATTATTAACCCATTTGCATCATAAGCGCATATATGCATGCATTTTGCCTGGCCATTATCACCAGAGCACATATGTACGCACGCATTTCGCTTAGGCTCTTATCACTAAAGCACGTATTATATATACCCGTGCATATTGGACTCGCAGTCAATGAAAAGTGGTGATCGGAAGTAGCTTCATGGTAAAATAACACGAAAAAGTGGAAAAAATGAACGATTGTGTTTCTGACAGTAGTGAAGAGGTAATTAGACCTACAAAACACAAACGTCTTACTGCAGTTTCTTTAGATAGTAATGATAGTGATCAAAGTGCGAGTGATTTTGAGTAGGAAGAAAAAAATGACAAACCTAAAGTGCAAAATTTTATATATGTTGATGGTGTAAATAAAAACATAACAAATATTACTAGAGAGAACGTTTATGAACTGTTTTTGACAAAAGAAATCTCAAATATATTGTAACTGAAACTAATCGATTTGGGGGAAAAGATCCAAATTTCAAAGAAGTTTCTGTAGAGAAATTGCAAGTTTATTTTGCACTTATTATATTGATGTCTATGGTGCAAAAACCTACGCTGCAAAGTTATTGGAGTACGGACAAGAGCACTGAAACGCCATACTTCAAAACAGTCATGTACAATATAGGTTCATGGCAATTTTTAAAAAATTGTACTTTGCTAATAATGAACATTTGCAGCATGATGCTCTCTTACATAAAATTAGACCAATAATGGGCATAATAAAGAAAAGATTCAAAGAAGTTTTCATGCCAAGCCGAGATATTTCCTTGAATGAGTCTTTGGTGAAATGTAGAAGCAGAATTCTTTACATTCAATATAACAAAACAAAGACAGCCTGATTCGTAATAAAATACTAGTGTAGTGATGGCACGAAGCACAGTTTGGCCGAAGTGCCTAATACCAAAGCTTTGGCCAACTAATCCCCGAATCTTCGGCCGAAGCTCTGGCATCATTGTGGGATTGTTTTCCAGAAATCACAAACAATGAATTACTCACAGAACACTCTGTAAATAAGAGCTGGAAGTATATATAAACAATCCACTTTTAAATAGAACACATTGTCTGTTGGAATTGGTGGAGATGGAGAGAGAGAATAAAAAAATCTGGAGTGACTCCACTCGACTTTCCGAACATTGAGTAATTAACAGTTTTTTAGATAAAGTAAAGAAAGAGGAGTCGTTAAACAAACAAAAGAGAGAAAACCATAATAGAGTGTTTGAGTATTTTTCTCCATATACTACACGATGTTTTACTTAACGCTACCGAACTTTGAGCCCATAGATCATAATGATAAAGAATTTTTCGTTGTGTCCCTGTAAAAAACCTATAAATGCTAGATTCACCAAAATGCTTATAGTTAGTGCAACAGTGATTTATAATATTCATATAAATTTTCAGCTCAATTGAATAAGGCGTTTAGATGCTATCGCAGTTTTAAAAATTTGGTCCCATAGGCCATAATGATAAAGAATTTTTCTTTGTGTCCCTGTAAAAAAACTATAAGTGCTAGATTCTCCAAAATCTATACAGATTGAGTATTTGTAACCTGTAATATGTGTATAAATTTTTTGCTCAATTGAATAAGGCGTTTAGATACTATCGCACTTTTAAGATTTTGGTCCCATAGGCCATAATGATAAAGAATTTTTCTTTGTGTCCCTGTAAAAAAACTATTAGTGCTAGATTCACCAAAATCTATAGGGTTCGTACTATGGTGACTTACAATATACGTACCAAATTTCAGCTTATTCGAACGAAGCGTTTAGACGCTAGCGTGTTCACTCACAGACATACACACATACATACACACACACATACATACATCATCGCAAAAATAGTGAAAAACGGACTCATTGGACCTCGAAACGTATAGAAACATCAAAATCTCAAATTCAGATTTTTGACATGATTACAATACTTTCCTCACTATAGTGTTCGGAAAGTAAAAATATTTCCCAGATTATCCGATTCGACCAAACGATATTTATCTGCTCCAAGTAGCAGTATATATAGCAAAAGGTTATTTTCTGAAGCGGAAAATGTGTATGAGGAAAAAAGGAATAGAATTCTTCCTAAAAATGCAAAAACATTCATTTTTTTTTTTTTTTTTTTTTTTTTGCATCATAATTTAAAATTGTGTGATAAATGATAAAATGAATTAAGGTTGATTAACCTTGTATGTAATATGATGAAAATAAACATAAAGAACCATTTACAATATGTCAGTTATTAACCCTGAAAACATTTTATCATGTGATAACTAATCTAGAATAAATTTTATAACTTTAATTATCTGGAATAAATATTTAGAATTTAGATCTAGGGTGGATGTGCAAGTAATAGGCACCCTCCTCATATTCTGGTTTATAAAAATAAATAAAAATTCAGCTTTTATTTATTTTTCAACAATTATCTGCATGTTTTATAATCCTAAGTTATTGTTAATCTTAATTATCGACTATATTGTTAATTTTTATTATTGACTATATATGACTATGACTAAGTTTCAAAGCTAGAAATATTTAAAGAATGTTTCATGCAATATTTTAATAGCTTCATTTTAAAGCAACTAAAGCTGTTCATATAATTAAATTGTTAACTAAATATAATGTAATGTAACTCATTTCTTAGCAACTTCCAATTTAAATAGAATATATTATTAATTGTTGTACGATTTATGGTTCCAAAGGGTCAGTGCATACAAACTTAAATTAAGTATGAATTTCTACTATGTTTTATTATAAGGTACCTTTGTGCATAACTTAAATGACAATATTTTATATAATAATAATTGTTAAAAGAATATTCACAACAAAAATTGTTATAGGCCAAATCACGCTCATTATTCGGCCAGGCCAAAGCTTCGGTAAAGTGGCCGAAGCTTCGTTTCATCTCTATAAAATACTACAATCTATGCGATTCGAGAACAAAATATGTACATAATTTTAGGGTTTATGTAGGGAAAAGGTAAGTGTAAAAAATGTTGGTGATAAGAACAAATTTTCCATTTTCCCATGTGATGCAAATGGGTTAAACAATATATAGAGCTTAAAATTAACATGAAGCAAACAAAACAAAGCATCAAAATTTTAGAGCAATAGTCGTGCATGTAAATAATTAAAAATCTGAGTATGTTATGCTTGATATTTTTATAGTGATACATTATGATCCTGCTTATTTTCAAATAAATGATTGATATCTATTTTAGTATTATGTTATGGTGAACGTGGAGGTAGTGGTGGTTGCAATGCTAAAGATGGAAATCCTTTCGGTCCATTTTGGGATACTTTCAATGTTGATTTTGATGAATCTGTATTTTATCAACCTCTCCATTATGATATCCATCATCACAGTATGGCTAAAATGTGGAATGAAAGGTTTTGTATCATTCAAGTTTCTTTTTTATTGGTTTTAAATTGTTTTATTTATATTTTTTATCATGCAGTGTGTGTCACATTTTTTTTTTTTTAATTTTTATGAGTAATTATGGTACTTTTGTGCAGTTTCTTTTTTTATTGTATACTACATGTTTCTTTCAAAATGCCAGATGTGCTTAAAAATATAATTATTTGTTTTAATATACATCTCACAGGGGTTGATCCAGGTTTTAATTTTTGGGGCCCATTTTTGTGAAAAAAAGAATTGTCGCTAGAAACCTTTCATTTTAGCAGTTACTCTGTCTAATGTTTAATATCAAGTTAATAGGATTTTATTAAACAAGTATAGATGTTACCGCTAAAGTGCAGAAATCAGTTAATCTGCAGATTAGCTAGGTAATCTGCACATTAACTAGGGCAATCCGTTAAAGTGAGGAAAATTGTTTTATTTCTCAAATTACCTAGGTAATCTGCGAATTACCTAGATAATCTGCACATTACCTACTAGGCACTAGTTAAAGTGAAAATAAGATATCTGGTGTTGTAATTTTACAGCACGCTGTGTTGTATTTGTTTTTTCATTCGGAAAAAAAATAGTTTTCTTTTCTTTTTTAATTTATTTCTTTACTTATTTTAATCTGTATGTGTTTTAATTTTTATATCTTTTAAAGTTATATTTGTTTTATTTTTATTTATTTCATCTTTTTTATTCTGTCAATATAAGTTTGAAGATGTTATGCATTTTTAATATGAAATATAATAGCTTTAATAGCTTTCAATAAATTCTATTTTATAAATGAATCTTAGAATTGTAATACAGTAACGATTTCTTTTCAAAATAAAAATATTTAACAATTTAAAATTAAAAAAAAAAAAGTTTTATTAACAACTTATATTCCTATTACTATTTAAATACTAGAAGTATTAAATTATATAAAATATTACTAGAAATATTAAATTAGACAAATCAGAAGCATTATTTAAGAAGTACTTCTAATAATTAAAACTGCTTTAACATTTTTTAGAATGCATGAAAATTAAAATGACATTTTTCAATGCTTTATTAAACTATATTTTGCAGCATACATATATCTGCAAAAGTTTAGCAAATATATTAATTTTACAAAAAAAAAAAAAAAAACTTTATTAACACTTATGTGATAAACTACAACGAAATTATCTCAAAAAGCGAACAAAATTAAAAAAATAAATATAAATAAATAATATAATCATGATATATAAAATATGTACAGGAAATTTGAAACTGAAAGAAAAATAAAATATAATGAAATGCTAAAAAATGTACAAAAATTTCATATTAAGTATTTATTAAATGCAATAATATTTTTCAAAGTTAATAATTAATATATCTTTTTTTTTTTTTTTTCAGTAAGTAATAGTAATTTAAATCAATTTTAAAATAAATTAGTTTTAAAAAGTTATGGTTTAATAGCTTTAGTTCGGAAGGAAATAATTACTGTAATGTAAATCTAATATTCATAATTCAAAATGGAGTTTCACGAGAGACAGCTTTTAATTAAGATTACATTTCATTAATAAAATGCAGACCCTTATCAAACTTATATTGACAGAATTATAAAAGATAGAAATAAAATCAAAATTAAAACAATCATAACTTACTTGTTACTTTAAATTTTGTGTTAGTCATAAGAATAAACCTAATCATGGCTTCCATCCTCCACATTTTGCGTTTGCCGTTTGTCGGCTTATCATCATAGCGTAGCGGAAGTGCGGAAGGGAAGGGGTAAAAGTTTTAGTTATGTTTGAAGGTCATTCGCGTATCTGTATCACATGGCTGTTTGACGTCATAGTGAATGTAAAAAAAAACTAAGGCTCGAAACAAACATTTGAACTTTAACGATACTGAAACCGTTAATCTGCAGATTACCTAGTTAAAATGCAGAAAACTCTTTATTCCGCACTTTAACGGGTCATTTTAGTTAATCTTCAGATTAGCTAGGTAATTTGCAGATTAACGGATTTCGCGTTTTAACGGTAACATAGACACTCATTAAAAATAATACTATAAACATGGAAAAATGTTACAAAAGTATTACTTTTATAAAACAAAATGTGAAGGGACCCATTTTCTGAATTTGAATTTTGTGAAGTGACCAATTTTATGGATTTGAATTTTTTGAAGGGGCAGCAAAAGGGTTCCAATTTTTGTCTGGATCGACCCCTGTCTCATAATGGCCTTCTTACATGTCAAGTCCTCTTGTATATATTAGTTGGTTAGTTCAGGAACATTGATAGATGTCCTATTATATAAAAGCCAAGTTTAGGTCTTGCGAGTGTGTTTCTATAAAAATGGTCTACAGATTTTCTCCACACTCACCCTATTAACTCCCTTTTATATGTCCTTTCGTAAGTACTTGTTTGTTAGTTTCTGGTGAGTAGATGAGTTTGCCAACTCTTTGTAAAAATTGGCAGTGGGATCGGAAGTTGTTATCTCAAAAATAGCTGTAATGTTTTTTTGTTTTTTTTCAAATTTGCAATAGATATCTTTTTATAGATGTCCTTTCATGTGTATTACTTGGTTACTATAGGAAAATTGACAAACAACCTCATTAGGTAGGTCAATTTTAGATCTTAGAAATTGGTGTTTCAAAAAACTGCTCTACCAATATTTTTTTAAACTCTGTTTTATATATACCTTTAAGACATGTATTAGTTTCTATATGAATATTGTTTGGTATCTAATTTGTTTAGTCACTTTTATGCTTTTTTAATTTTAAATCTAGTGATTTAAATGAGGATATAAATTGTATGGTAGAAATCAGATCAATTCTGATATGAATTCATGTTTTTAAAAAAGTCTTATTATAAAAGGCAGCATATGGAGTAGTGCTCGTGCATAGAAGAAAAATATGCAGACAACCAACATTTTAATTTATTCCAGAGCACTATTACCACTTGCCCTTTTTTTCAAATCACTTAATTTGTAATGAAATTTTTTCCAGTATGTAATTACAGTTGCATACCTGCCAACTCTCCATTATTTCAATGGAGACTCCGTTGTTTTGGGACTGTCTTCCACTCTCTTAATTCTCAAACATTTCTCCATTATTCTGAAGATTTTAAAAATTATACCTATAATTTATTCAAAACTTCAACAAACCTTCATTCTTTTAAGCAAAATTTTGCTTTTGCTGAAAAAAAATTCTCATGAATCTCTATATTACTATTTTTAATTGATAATTACTTAATTTTTATTTAACAATTAAATTTAATTTACCCACATAACTTTTCGATAATTTAAGCCACAGATTAAACTATTAAAATACTGTCATATGTCAAAAACACATCGATGTTTTCTAGACCTCAAAATGCTGCTTATAAAATCTCTGTTATTTTGATTCTTCAGTGTTGGCAGGTATGCAGTTGAATAAATATATATATATAAATTTTTTATCCTTCATTCAAACGTTTGCAAATTGTATTTTGAGGAAGTGTGTAAAATTTCTATTGAGAATCAGTGCAATAGTTTTTGATAAGTCGTGCCCACTACTTTTCGGATGAGTCTCTGGTAACTAGGCTGAATTTTCCAAATTTTTTGATGAAAGTTTTATAAAATATTGTTTAAATTTTATTCTTTTATATGCTCGAAATTTTGAATACAAAATTTTATTTATTATATTTTTAAAAAAAAAGTGAGAGAGAGAGGGAAAATATGCTTTTTTAAATTTTTGAAACCCATGCAATTTCTTAAACTGAATTGAATTATAGAATTGAATATATATACATATATATGTTCCTTCTTCATCATGAACCATCAATTATAATTGGAAAAAGTTATAAAATCTGGAATAAGTTAAGTCTTGAAAGTTCTCAATTGCCAGTTTTTTTTTTTTTTTTTTTTTTTTTTTTTAACAGCTAAAGTTTTTTTTTTTTTTTTTGCCATTTTTAGATTTCCACCTGAACAGTATCCAGTTCTTGCTTTTACTGGGGCACCTGCACATTTTCCTGTTCAAGAAGAAAACAAAGCTTTGCATGAATATCTAATTTGGAGTGATAATATTTTGAAGAAAGCAAAAGATTTCATCAGGAATATGAAACCTAAAGGACCATTTGTGGGCATTCATCTCCGGAATGGAGCAGATTGGGTATTTAGTGAATAAAATAAAAATATATATTTATCTTTTGATGTTAAAATTAATTATAAACAATTCTTTATTTTTATTGCTACAATATCTGGAATTGTTGAAACCTGACCTGAAAAACTTAGGAAATGTGAAAAATCTATTAAAAGAAAAATGTGAAAGCTCAGGGAATTCTGAAATTTATTGTTAAAACAAGAAAAATTTGGGGAATTTAGAAATTTTTTCGTAAAACAGGCAAAAAAAAAAGTTTGAAAAAAAGTCCTTAAAAAAATAATAATAATAATAATAATAATAATAATGTCAGTTATATGATTTTCCACTAATATAGTAGATTAATAAAATTTCAGTTGATTTGTAAATGTATTAGATTCTAATATTGCATGATTGCATGCCATCTATTTTACTTTTAAAAGAGAAAGAGAAAACTCAGGAAAATTGTTTACCAGATTTGTGTAGCAACCCTGTATCCGTGTATTTATTTTTAATATAATGTTACAAAAAATTAATGTGGACAGTAAAGTGTAAAATAATTGTGATATACTTAAACTACATTTGTTCCTCTATGTGGAGTATGAGTTGCATGTGCATTCATTTTACACTAATGAAATTTGTGCAAATGGATATAATTTACAGCTTTAATGTAGAGAAGGTGTACCTTATAAATATTGGCTGTGTAAATTCAGATCATATACATTGGCGATGTATTGTGTATAGAAAGTGTTGTGTATAAAAATACCATGTAAATGGAGGAAAAAATGTAGTACATTGCATAAGTTATAATGTTATTTCTTATACTTGCAAATCTAAGGTATCTATATTATTAATTATTGGTAAATTATGGTTGTTTTATACAACAGAAAAGATGAAATGCCAAAGTAATTTTACACATTGTGAAAACATAAGTAATTTATAACATGATATAGAGTCACCAATTATTATGGTTTGTAATTATTCTGAATATGCAATATAAACTATGGTCTTATAAACATTGGGTAAAAATTGTGGATTTTTCAGTTAAAATTTCAAAGCTTTAAATAATTTCTGTATAAAAATTAGGCTAATTTTAAAAGTTTTTTTTTTTTTTTCCCTAAAACTTATTAAAAAAAAAAAAAAGTCTTTTTTAATGAATTGATACATTAACCCCTTGGGTACGGATTTATTTGAGAAAATATTTGCATGTAGAACGGATATAATTTTTGGTTGCTTGGAGTAGTATGTAAAAGCAGTACATCTGACGCAAGAATTTATTTATTTCTAAAATATTGGTGACATATGTAGTATTAAGATGTCTTCAAGTAATTAGAATTGCAAAACAAAAATAAAAAACAAAAAAAGTGAATGATGTGTCTCAGACGTCAAATGTACCCAAGGGGTTAATTGAATAAGTTTTACTGTAATATTATTGTGTATTAAAAGGGTCTTGGTTATTATGTTCTATATATGTTCTATGAACATGTCTATATATGTTCAGACATCAGCAATTGAAAATAAACACATACTGGCTGGGCAATCCCTTTTAGAACATCAAATAGAAGAAGTTTGGTTGCCTTTGATGATGGTTTTCAAATCGATAACGACAATGTTTCGAAAGTAAATGGAATAAATTTGGAAAGTTTCAAGAAGCGGTTGTGTACATCTGTTATTCTCTTTTCAAGAAAAAAAAAATATGAAGAGACTCCACTTGACTTTCCAAACATTGGATAATTAACAGTTGTATAAATAAAGAAAGACAAGTCGTTAAATAAACAAAAAACAGAAAATTGTAATAAGGTGTTTGAGTAGTTTTATTCATATAATATGTTCTTTAATTTAATGTTATTGCACTTTAAATAATTTGAGTCCATAGAGTACAATGATAAAGAATTTTTCGTTGTGTCCCTGTAAATGCTAGATTCATCAAAATCTATACAGTTTGTGTGACAGTGACCTATAATATGTATAGAAGTTTTCAGCCCTATTGGATAAGGCATTTAGACACTTATCACACTTTAAATAATTTCAGCCCATAGGCCATGCAATCATTACCTGTAACATATATATAAATTTTCAGCTCAATCTAATAAGAGATTTAGATGCTATTTTTATACTTTAAATAATTAGAGCTCATAGGCCATAATGAGCAAAATTTTTTCTTTGTGTCCGTGTAAAAAAAAACATATAGTGTTAGATTCACCATAATCAGCAGGGTTTATGCTATGATTGACCTATAACATACATATCAATTTTCAACTCAATCAATCAAAGCGTTTAAAATGCTATTGTGTTCACTCACATACATACATAACTGTAAAAATAGCAAAAATGAACTCAGGGGACCTCAAAATGTATAAACACCAAGATCTCTACTTTCCTTACCTATTATGAGATGCTAGGTGAAGATGTTATATTATTCACTCATCAGAAGGTTTTAATTTAAAGGTACATTTTCTACTAATAATTTAATTACATAACAAAGTGTATTAGAATAGAATAATACTTTTTAAATGAGAGTAAACACATAATAAATTTTTCACAACGCTTTCGAGATGAAGCCAGAGAGATTGGTTGGTATGTAATTCATAAAAATGTCAAGGAAACATTGATCATGGAGGTAAAGAGTTCATGATCAGTTAAAGTTTTCAATTAACGGCCCTCTTCACTTACCATCGCCGGAAGCCCGATCCAATGTTAATCTATGGGAAAATTTTCTTTACATATAACTTGTTGACTAATACATATTATTAAATTCTGTTTTCACATTTAGAAAATTTCCAACTGTTAAACTGACGGACCTTTTTTAAAAATGTATTTTTTTAATTTTTAATATTTTATTTTGAAATTGCAAAATAAAAAAAATTCACATATTGAAAATTCGTATTTTACAGCTTCAAAATAAAATATAAAAAATTAAAAAAAATATTTTTTTTTTTCCAATTTCACAGCTGTTAATTTTCAGAATGTGAAAACAGAATTTAAAAATATGTATTAGTTAATAAGTTATTTGAAAAGAAAAAATTCCCATAGAATAACATTAGCTTCGGCTTCCGGCGGCGGTGAGTGAAGCGGGCCCTTAAGCATTGCACCACATCACCCCCTTCTCAATGATGTAGTAATGTCAAGGTAACAAGCATTGAACCGAACTTGACGATGACCAGACCTTGTGATATATGGTTGATTAGCAGATAGTTGTTTAGTCACTAGGCTAGGTTGCTGTGGGGGATCTGCTGATGGTAAGAGGGAAAAAAATATTTGATCTTGAGAAACTGCATCTGGGATCACATCTATGAACACTTGTTTTAGTCTATCAATGTTCGCTTTTGAAACTTAATTATATTGGAGAATGGTAAATGTTTTCTTGTTACAGGATAATACTCAAAATAGTCCTGCAAAAAAAGGCTTTAAACTATTATTGTTGCTGTCTTGACACAGGAAAACATGACTGCATGATAGTGCATTGTGAACAAAGGTAGATCGGCCGGTATTTAAGTTGGTTGGGACAGGTCGAATTGTTGATATACTGTCTCTCAGTTGACCAACAAATGTAGCTGGATCCACATAATCCTTGGAGGTTGAGAAAAATTCACCTGGTAGATCTAGTGTTTCCCCATAAGCTAATTTGGATATGCTGACTTGGAGGTCCTCTTTAATAGATGTTCTAAGTCTGAGAAGAAAGTGTAGTAAGGTAAGACTTCTACCCAACGTTCTGTTGTATACACCAGATTGTAGCTTTAAGGTTTCTGTGAAATTATTCGACAAGCCCATTGGATAGTAAGGTGATGTGTGGATTAGGTTGGTTCCAATTATTTTTTCCAAACTATGGAATAGTTGTGAATCAAATTGGTGTCCATGTTTAGTTATGATCGTGAGTGATACACCAAATCTTCAGATCCATTCACAATAGAAAGTGAAAGCAATTGTATCTGCTGTAATCTCAACTACTGGAATGGCCTCTGGCCAATGAGTAAATCTGTCAACCATAGTTAAGAGGTATTTCTATCCTCTTGACTAAGACAGAGGTCCAACTAAATCCAGGTGGACATGCTCAAAACGAGAATTTGGTGTAGTAAACTGTCCAGGGGGCTAGATGTGTTTCGATGAATTTTGCTGTGGTGACACGAAATGCAGGAACGAGTCCATTTGGCAGTATCAGATTTCATAGAAGGCCAATGGAAACGATATTTAATTAGCTGTATAGTTACTTTAACACCAGGATGGGAGAGTCCATGCAATTTGTCAAAATTTTACGATGTATGATCTGAATGTACATATGGCCTGATTTTTTCAGTTGAGGCATCACAGAACAATTCAGTTCGAGAAGCACTTTCAATCAGAAACTTCTTAAACACCAAACTTGAGGAAGAAAGGTTTTGTAACAACTCAGCAAGTTCACTGTTAGTCTTTTGTAATTCAGCCATTGATGTCAAATTGAGATTAAAAGATATTGTACTGATCACTGATGTGTGAGAGTGCATCTGCAACACTGTTGTTTTGTCCACTAATGTGTCAAATGTCTGTAAAAAACGATAAAATTGAGATGATGAAGTTGTTGAGGTGTACATTTATTTGGTTTTTAAGCAAAGGCATAACCTATGGGCTTGTGATCTCTGAGTATAGTAAATGAGAATTTACCCCTGGGGTGGTCTTGGCTGTACCCCTGAAGTGGTCTGGCTTTTAATTTCTTTAAGGTGAGAAATCAAATCTGAGGTTTTATTCGACCATTTAAAAATGATGTATCAAAAATATAAGGAAATCATTTGAATGTATGAAAGATCTAAATGATGAGACAAAAATATCAAATACCTCAGATGCAACATGTTGTAAAACGTAAAAAGAAAAAAAAAAAAATTCTGATACTTTTCTTCCTTTTTTTTTTTTTTTTTTTTTTTTTTAATTATTTCCTACATGAAGGATCAAAATAGTGATGTCTCCATACCCCATCTAGAGGTAAATCTTAGCATCACTAATTACCAGGAGTGGAAATTAGAATCAACAAATCCCCCCCCCCCTTCTTCCTTGGCTATGGCCTTGAAATATTGTTATTATATAGTGAAAATTTTTTTATGATTAGATTACAAGTAATTTGTTCTGTAATGTTTAATTCTATGAAAGATCTGTTCAGTTGTATAATTGTATTTTGAATGATGCAGTTTCAATATAGTTTCTTATACAACATAAATTTATGTTATATTAAATATTGTTAACATTGATAATATTTTATTGTGGGTCGAAAATCATTTTGCGAATCAGGTACTGGTCAAGTTTACCTAACCCCCGCAGTATTCTATTGTGTATCTGTTTTTGTCTACTCTTTATTTTGTTATTTAATTACGCCTATGATTTATACAATTTTTTTTTTCCTTTCACCAAATATTTATAAAGATATTTGTTGTAAAACTAATGTATATACAATATATTTGTATATTAGTTGTTAAATATATAAAACTATTTATTTATTTTAAGTAAGTTAGAGTGTATAGGTTGATATTTTTATATACCAACTATGGTGCTCGGGTTTGATTCCCGGCTGTGGTATTTTTCACATAGTTGTTATATAAAAATATCAACCTTTACACTCCAATTTACTTAAAATGAATATTTACAGTTGATGAATTCATATTAAAAAAAATTCTAAATTGAAATTTTGTGGTCTATGGAGTTGTGCTATGATTAATATTGTCTCATCTGTTATAGCTGCGTTTGCAGACTCAGTGACTTTGCGAATGAATATTATGTTAGAAATGCCTAGCTGGTTGTCAGTCAGGGTAGCTCAGTGGTAGAGCATCCGTGGGTTATGCGGAGGTGCCCGGGTTTGATTCCCAGCTCTGGTATTTTTCACATAGTTGGTATATAAAAATATTAACCTTTACACTCCAATTTACTTAAAATGAATATTCACAGTTGATGAATTCATATATATAAAAAAAAAAAAAAAATCTAAATTGAAATTTCATGGTCTAGGGAGTTGTGCTACGATTAATATTGTCTCACCTGTTATAGCTGCGTTTGCAGACTCGGTAACTTTGCCAATGAATATTATGTGAGAAATGCCTAGCTGGTTGTCAGCCAGGGTAGCTCAGTGGTAGAGCATCCGTGGGTTATGTGGAGGTGCCCGGGTTTGATTCCCAACTCTGGTATTTTTCATATAGTTGGTATATATAAATATCAACCTTTATGCTCCAATTTACTTAAATGTTCACGGTTGATGAATTCATATATATATATATATATAAAATATATTTATGTTTATAAAGTATAAATAACTTCTCTCTCTTATTTTATTAGGTTAAAGCTTGTGAACATGTAGAACACAGTCCACTTTTATTTGCAGCTCCTCAGTGTCTGGGATATTTGAATGAACATGGAAAAGCAACACCAGAGTTATGTTTCCCAACTAAAGAAATCATTTTGAAGCAGTTACGCAGAGTTGTGAAAGCTTTGAGAGCTCGATCAGTATTTGTTGCTTCAGATAATAATCATATGATTGGAGATATTGAGAAAGGCTTGAAAGATTTAAAGGTACATTTTTCTGCCTTTCTTTGAAAAATTCTTGGTTTCTACATTTTTATGAAAAAAATTTCTGAATGAGCAGCGATGATTCTAAAATAGTTTATGTATTTTTGTAAATTATTCATTTCTTCTACCTGTTTGTTGAGGGTAAAATTTTTAAAACAAAGGTAGACTCTACATTGAAAGTGAAATTGTAATTACAATTTGTATTTATGAAACTCTTTTAAATTACTATGTATTTTTAACCAATGGCCAAAAAAGAGGAATGTTTTAAGTCTTTGTCTGTCTGTGACATTGTAGCTTCCAAACCATAGATATAGTAATATATATAGATCTATCATCCCCATGTTATCGAGCAAAAAATTTTGATGCCGAAAAAAAGTTCTAAAATCAGCCATTAGAGAGTATTGAAAAAAAGAATAAAAAGAAAAATGAATTTGAAACTGTACCTGGAGTTTTTCATTCACCTTTAGTAAATAAATTATTCATAAATTTTATTTTCTAAATTATCCGTGTGGGTTCCTGTGTGTGATTTACTCGGGGAAAGGCAGCCATTAGAGTGACTTTTCCTGAAAAAAAAGGTATCACTTTTTCCCTCTTGCTGATCAATCTATGTCTTATTACTATATTTATGTTCCAAACAAATAAATCGATATTTTTACTTTTTTCTTTTCTTGAGAACTCTGTTTTAATCAGGGTGATTCTTAGCTATGTTTGTTGAAAATATGTTTGATAGAGTTTTTAAAATTAATTAAAATAATTTTCTTCTGGCCACTTTGCATTGTTATTTTAAAATTTGTGAGCTATCAGTTTTTTAATTTCTTAATCATGTTAGGTTATAAATCATATTTTATTTTATTTTTTAGTTGGAGGGAAGATTGACCATAAAAACACTTTTTTTTTTTTTTTTTTTTTTTTTTTAATCACAAAACTTAAACCGATTTTCACAAAAAATAAAAATTAGTTATGAACAGTAATTATATGTTCAGTCACATATCACTTACTTGGATGAAAATTAGATTTTTTTTTTTTTTTTTTTTTTTACTTCAAATGTATTTTTTTTTTTCTTGCCACTTTGCAGTAATATTTTTAAATTTGTAATCTTTCAATTTCCAACTAATATTACAGGATAAGTCATGTTTATATAAATTATTATTATTATTCATTAAAGTTTTAAAAAATTGCAGATTTTCAACTGATTTTGACAAATTAAAAATTAGCCAAAAATAGTGGTTATAGGCTCACATTCAAAAGATCTCTAAATTAGGTTGAAAATTAGAGATTTTAAAGACTGCTGCTGTGACTGTTACTGCACGAACTTCCACCTCCCACCCAAAAAAGAGAAAAAACCCCTAGCCTATTTCTGTTTTCTGAATAATAGATATAAAATTCTTCATAAAACAGAATTGAATTTCGTATGATAGGACTTACTTACCTATTCTTCCATATAAAGGCATGCAGTACCTTTGTTTCATTCCCTAGCATTGGTTACTATATTCATTTCTTAAAATTTCTGCGGTTTTACTTTACCATAGAAGCCCCTTTATGGCTTTTAAATTTTTGTTGTCATTTCGCCAGTGAATTAAAATGGCTATCGCAATTGCATAAGTGAAGATCTTGGCAAGAAACATCTCAGCTACTTCAGCACCAAATTTCCAATTTTGCCAAGGGGTTTTATACTAAAGCTGTTTGATTTCTTTAGCACAGTTTTTCTCAATTTTAATTACTTTAAAAAAATGTTTGCACATCCTTTTTTTTTTCCTGACATAAAAAGAAATATTTTTACTTATTTATTTCTTTTGCTTTTGCATTATTTTTTTTTTTCTTTTTAATTATTTTAAAGTTAAAATGGAGTTTTATTTAATGTCTTTTGACCAATTATCCGATTGAACTAAAAAAGTATGGCATTAGCTAGATTTTGCACTAATTAATAAGTGTACCCATTTTTGATAAAATCTAACAATCCAGACAGATACTATGGCAGATTTTTTAAGTTTTATATATTTAGATAAAAACAAAAATGTTTGCACATTCATTCAAGGTGATAATTGGTAATGACGCTGTCTGAAGCAAACAGTACAACCTGTTGTACTAATAAAGTAATAAAAAAAATAAGCTCCACCAGTGGGGTCACGTGGCAATTAAGGTGCGAAATATTTTTTTCTTCTTATTTTTTTAATGCTGTAAAGTATTTTGATTTTAAAAAATATTAAAATTATTGCTAATTTAACATTATTTAAAATTCACCAAGCATTTAATGCAACATAATATATCGTTATTGGTTAAACAAGCCAATTTAAAAATTTTCTGTTGGTAAAAGAATTTTTAACAACATTAAAAGTTCATCACTTTGAATTCTCTCTTCCTCCCTAGTGTTTAAAATTGTTCATTATATAATTAATGATATGATTTTAAAGAAAAGAAATTATTTTAGATTTCTTTTAAATTTGAATTATTCATTTAGGGCTGTTTTGGTTATTCTTAAATACCTTCTTTTCCATTTCAGGTTAAAGCCTATAAGCTTCCAGACTCTGAGCCACATGTTGATTTGGCTATTTTAGGATTATCCAATCATTTCATTGGCAACTGTATTTCTTCATTTTCTGCATTTGTAAAAAGAGAAAGAGATGTTAATAATTTACAGTCTTCATTTTGGGCATTTCCAGTGACTAAAATGTCTGAAGAATCTACATATATAAATCATGATGAATTTTAATTCATATATATGTTTGTGTGTATGTATTTTATAATGAATTTTTTTATTTATTTATATATTGCTTTTAATTATATAAATTATCCACAAAAAAAAAAAAAAAAAAAAAAAAAAAAAAAATCCTTGTATATAAAGATATATGTATTTGAATTCTTAATCTTGTATTTAGTTACAGGAATTTTAAATTATTTTGATATAAATATGACTAAATGCAGGTGTGATTGTGCTTGGCTAATTTACCTGAATTCAGCTATTTATTTATTATTTATTTTCAGTACCAAAATTTCTGTTTTTTCTGATAACTTCATTAAATAAGACAAAAATATTATTTTATATTACTATTAAACTTGATTAAAATTAATATTTTTCATAATGAGTTGGATTGGACCTCTCCCCAATTATGTTCTCTCTATATATACAGAAAAAAAAAAAAAAAATCTTGCTAAAATTTCAGGTATTTTTTCATGAATTCGCAATCACCACTGTAAATATGTGTTCATTGTATTACTGCTCCAAAGAGTTTATCTATAATTTAAATAATGATGTGTTTTATCATTAAATTTATTATGTTACAAGTTGATTTTCTCCATTTACATGTTTTTATTTATATGTGTGTGTGTATGTATATATATATATATATATATATATATATTTTTTTTTTTTTTTTTTTTTTTTCAAAACCCAAAAGTGCCAAGGAATTTGTATTTCAACATTAATATATTTCCATACTTGCTAACTCTCCCTTATTTCAACGGAGACTCAATAATTTTCATACATTTCTCCCTTATTTTGAACATTTTAAAGTTATACCTATAATTTACTGAAAACTTCAAATTTTTGAGCAACATTTTTTGCTTTTGTAGAAAAAAATTGTCATGCATCTCAATAAATAGCACTATTTTTAATTAATAATTAGTAGATTTTTATTTAATAACTAAGTTTGATTTACACATATGGGTTTTTGACAATTTAAAGCCATGGATTCAGCTATTAAATATTGTCGTATATCAAAAAACTATTGTTGTTTAAGCCTGAAAATGCCACTTATAAAATGTCCAATATTTTGATCCTTCAGTGTTTGTTGGCAAGTATGTATTTCATTTTAGAAAATGCAAAATCATAAATTTTCTAATTATTCCTTATTTTTCTTTCTGATGTGGCCTTGATGTTTGCTTTTGTATATAGTTGTACAAATAAATATATTTTGTAATATAATTGACTGAAGGACTCTTTACTGAAAAGATATTGCCCACCAATAGACAAGAAATTATGCTCTGTTAGATGGGAGGCACCAGGTTCAAACTCAGGTTTCCCTCATTGACCTAGCTATTTAGAGTTTTTGTGGTTTTCTGAGAAACTCTGGTGAATACAGGCTAGGATCCGATAGAAATATACCATGGAGGGCATCCTAAGCCTCTGTCTCTAGTGTAGACAAATTTACCTTAAAATACCACACACGTCTAAAAAAGATGTAGTTATAAATGTTATGTGTACTATATTGGAATCAAAATAAATTTTAAAAAGATACAAAAGACAGGTAATTTAAAAAGTTTTGATCCTCAAAGACCAATTTGTATTACTAATTACTGAGCATGTAATTTTTATTTATTCTATCTATATAAATAAAGCAAAGAGTACACATTTGGGTGGACCACTCCCATTTTTGATTGGTCTAGACTTAACTACATTGGTGATGAAAGTTGGCGATTTTTTTTTTTTTTTTTTTTTTTTTGTAAAAATTGATGAATTTTTTAAAAAGATACTGCATAGATGTTATACTTTTTAAAAGAGCTCTATAAACTGTTCATTTTTTGTGTGAACACTATATATATCAAGTTATGAAAGATATTACGCTGCAAAGTTTTCTTTTAATTAATTAAAATATAAAAATAAATATTAGTTATATATTAACAGTTGCCAAGAAAAAAAAAAAAAAAAAAAGTTCTTTTTTTTTTTTTTTTTTTTTTTTTTACATAAAAATAAATACATTTCATTAAACTTGAACATTAAAAAATTGTAAAAAATTATGCATCTCACAAAAATTGACGTCATTATCACTTTAAAATTTTCTACACATTGATAAAGTGCTAATGTAGTTCTATAGCAATAAGATTCAACAGAAAACTTAAAAATATGGTATATAAAAAGTTTTTTTTTTTTTTTTTTTTTTTTAAATCTTATAATTATTTATAATTTTGTTGTTATTTCAGCAATTAGTTGATATGGGTATCGCAAATGCATAAGTAAACATTTTGGTGAGAAACATCCGAGCTACTTCAGTGCCAAATTTCAAATTCGGCCAAGAGGTCAAGCTGTTTCAATGTTTTTGCACAATTTTATTTTAAATATTTTTGTAATACGAGTGGGAAAAAAAGGAAAAGCATTTTTTTTTAAATTGGTCTAATTATACAAAATATCTCCATGTAAAATATTATGCATTTTCCGTTCTGTTTTTTATCAAAAAGAAAATGATTGAGTTTCTCCTATATTATTGACATTTCTATAAATTAAATTATTCAGTACCAAGACATTGCTGTGAAAAAGTCTCTGCCGAAATCAACGAGGGCCTAAAGTGAAGTTTTTAAGCAATTTCAATGTATTTTCTTTTTAGTTTTAATTTGTAGAACGGTATAAAAATATTGATTCTTTTTTTTTAAATTCATTTAAATATAGTGACCAGCGAAGCCTGCTAGTATTAAATATAAGATTAGCTTGTTTAATAACGAAAATGTTCCTGAATGAGATTTTCTACCACCTACTGAAATTTTATTGAATATTTGGTTTCTTTACCTGATATGAATGTAACACTTCTTCAAATACACATGCAGTAATAATGTGTTAACACATAACATATAGTAATGGTGACTTTAGAATAGAAAGGCCGCCTGCTGGAATTAATCAAAAAGGCAGCCTGTTTTTTTTTTTTTTTTTAAGGCATCATTTGCTTATGCCACCCCTCTTCACATCTGTCAACTTTTTAACATATTTTCTGCCCTCTGTGTTGTGTTTTTTGTACATTACAAAAATAAACTATTACTTGTGTCTTGTAGGCTATAGTCACTTGTTCCTATAGGCATGCTGTGATCAGAGAGCTCAGAAATAAGTATCTAAAGACCTCTGAACTTTTAAATTGTTTGAATAGGCCACCTAACGCAAAAATGTTTTACAAAAGGCTAGTGGGGCTGTTCAATTTAGTTAAAAAAGGACTCCCAGGACTGTACCCTGCCAAAGTAATCTACAATCAACATTAATATTGGTATTCTTTTGTATTGCTAGTTTGTAAACTAATTATTTTTATGCACATGCTTTTTGTATGTTTGTAGAGGTGGTTATTCTGTTCAGAAAATTTAAAGCTCTTTGTTCAGAAAACAAAATAATAATTAATGATTTTCATATTTTATTGAAAACTAGCTGCCTTTGGCTACCAGCTAGTTCATGATCCTTGGAAATTCTGACCTTATTAAATTCCTGTGTGGTGGTGCCTGGCAGCACAGTGTCCCTGTTCCAGAATCTACAAGAGTTTATTCACTCACCATGCAAATATCTTTGAAAATTCAGACCATAGCAAACGGCCTTTGAATTTTCTGATTGTAGTAAACTTTCACTTGGTGGTGCCTGTGGCTCCCTTCCCCCATTTCAGAACCTACAACAGCCTGGTTACTCACCTTGCAAATGACCTTTGAAAATTCTAATCATAACAGAATTTCATAAAGCTATCACTCTATTTAATATATGCATATAAATATATATGTATATATATAATAATGATTTATTAAGCGTAGTAGAAGCCAAGCAACAGATACGTGATCACTGAAACCACAAAGAGCAATAAGAATGAAAAATTTCTTTATGTAGTAGAAGATCAAAAAGGTGAAAAAATTCATCAAGGGATGAAATACACATATGTTTAAAGAAACCAAATTTATTAATTGTAACAGCCTGCATAGCAAACAAAACAATAAACTAACTCAACAAAATCGAAATTTATGTTAAATTAATTTAAGAAACTTAAGAAAGGAAGGAAGGAGCCTGGCGGCAAGACTTGTGACTTGCCTGTGGGGTTAACTAGTTTCACACCGACAACGCTTCCCCAGCCTGCTAAGACCAGAATAGGAGTCATATGGATTTAAAAAAGCAAAATTTCATAGCAGATGAAGAATAATGAAACTATGGAGCAACAATGAAATTTATAGATTGATTACTATGTGTTTAATAGTATGATTAGATTTTTAAGAATAGTTGGCAACTCAACAATGAAGAAACTTAAAGTTTAATGGAAAAAGAAAGATTAAAAATTAATACAAAGTAAATGCAACAAGCCTTCTGCCTTTTTTTTTTTTTTTTTTTTTTTTAATTTAATTTTACAATCCCACCCAACTATCTTGCCAAAAAACACCATCCATCCTCCATAATCAAACATCTGCCCACCCCACCGCCATATATATATATATATATATATTTAAATGTCTGTGTCAAAGGTACCAAGTCTCCTTAAAATCAAAACAAATAGGTTGAGTTAATATTTACATTTGCTATATTTTACCTGGATAAAGAGATTTACCATACAACCACCTCCTATTTTATATGGCAAATATATTATTTTAATACAAATTATCTATACATTACATAAATAATTCTGTTCACACAAAAAGAGAAAAGGGAAAAACTAAGAAACTTTGATAAATGCTTGTTAATCTTCGTACATTTCAGAACCAATTAAATACTGAAATTATAACTGTTTTATTTATTTTATTTTAATTATAATTGTTTATTACTTAAGGGCCCTCTTCACTCACTGCCGCCGTAAGTCGAAGCTAATGTTATTCTATGGAAAATGTTTCTTTACAAATAACTTATTAACTAATGCATATTTTTTAATTCTGTTTTCACATTCTGAAAATTAACAGCTGTTAAATTGACGGACCTTTTTTTAAAAATTATTTTTTTAATTTTTTAGATTTTATTTTGAAGATGAATTTTCAATATGTGAATTTTTTTCATTTTGCAATTTCAAAATAAAATATTAAAAATTAAAAAACTACATTTTTAAAAAAGGTCCGTCAATTTAATAGTTGGTAATTATCTGAATGTGAAAACAGAATTAAAAAATATGTATTAGTTAATAAGTTATTTGGAAAGAAAATTTTCCCATAGAATAACATTGGCTCGGGCTTCTGGCGATGGTGAGTGAAGAGGGCCGTTAAATAGTTTAACTGGTGAAAATACTTCGCTTTGTTCACCCTAAGGCATTTAAACTAAAAATTTTGACATAGAAGTGAGCTCCAAAACTTCCCAACTTCCATAAGTTTGCTCCAAGTACTTTTCTCACTTTCTCCAAAACGAAGGCGAACTAAACAAAATGTGAATGGTATCTCACGCTCAACTAACTAAACTCTTCATGGGCAACTTACACTCATTATCCAACACTTACAACATGATTTCAAGTGAGTTAGACATCACTATCTTACATTATACTAAAGTAACATATGATTTGTAAATTTTTTATAATACAGGGTAATCAATATTATATTTGTTTTTCTTTACATTGTTTTTGGTCCTCTAAATTGCATTTGTAACTAAATCATTACTGAAAAGAGTAAGTCCAAGATTATTCTTTGAATGTCTAAAGTTCAAGGCTAATTTAATTAGTCCAGTATTTCTTTAGGAAAAAAAAAGAGGGGGGGATCTAATGCAGGCACTAGTCAGAGAATCATAGGAAAATCAGGGAATTTTAGTGAGTCTGGAAAAATCATGGAATAGTCAGGGAATTTGCCAATTTTCGCGGGAATATGCCATATTTAAAAGCTCATTATTGTCAATTGCTAAATTGTTCACTAATTTTGTGGAACTTTTGTGAGAAATAAACAGCATAAGTCCTGGAAAATGGTAAAACATAGTCAAGGAAAAGTCAGGGATTTTGGAAAAATTCTAATATTAGCCAGTCTGTAATATGATCAGCCACTGTATTAAATGAAAAAAGAAATGAATTTTATTTTCCACAGTATCTTAAAAAAAAAAAAAAAAAAAAAAAATTTGCTCATCAAATAAACGTTTTTATTCTGAACATATTTTCATTCTTTCAGATTGGACAAATTGTTCAAATATTTTCTTCCAATAACTTTTCAATCATAAACCGTATGTCAGCTGCTATAGCTAGTACTGCAACAGCTGTTTTGTGAGATAAGCAGCCATCTAAAAAGATAAAAAATTTCTGTGTCATATTAAATGCAAATGAAGTAAAGCAGGAAAAAAAGAAGAAAAGAAAGAAATGTTACCTTTCAGTATCAACTCTTCTCTTTTCCTTATAATGTGCTGTTCTGATAAATTTTCTAAAAAAAAAACATTTATTTGTTGTGTTAACCATCATATTTATTACTATTTTAAATTTTATGTCATACATTCCTTTTTTTTTTTTTTTTTTTTTTTTAATTTCCTCTAAAGATTCTCTAAATTAAGTTTTTAAGTGGGGTGGCGGAATTCTGTGCTAAACTGGATAAAATTTAGGAGGAGAGGTTTACATATTTAATCTGTTCTTTTATATAAAGGTATGTAGTGGTAAATACACTCATGCAAACTCCTATCACACACTTATTGCAAAATACTGAGTCTATAACTGTATGGCCTGTTGTTTTATAATAGTGCTTTAGAGTTTTTCACAGTTGAAGGTTCATCTTTGATAATACGATCATAAAATCTGAATTGTCTTTTAAATTAAAATGTACCCTCTATTAATTTCATTTTGTGTTCTTTTTGGACCGAAATTTTTACAAAGTAACATTCATACAGTTTTGTCAAGATAAGATAAAAAAAATATATCACTAAATTTAAATAAAAAAAAATAATTAATTAAACATAGTTTGCAAGATAATGACAAATATAAGCAAGAATGAAAAATCATGTGATTCATATAGATTATTAACAATTTCTAACTGTACAAACTTGTTGCGTTGTTTGTGTGCCAAAGTGATAACATAACAGACAGAAAGATAGATAGGCAGATAAATTGAATTCATAATCACTCTTAAACTTTGTTGGAAAGTACAGTAAAGCACCGTTTATACATCTTTTACATTTATGCGTCTTTTCAGTGAAGTCCCGATTCATTCCTATCCATTTTAATGCAAAAGTTCTTCATTTATACGCCACTAATATAAGTTATACGTCTTTTCCACTTTACTAAAATTCGCGAAATTTCTCGACCTGTCAGGATTTTCCATTCTAAATAAGACAAATTTTTCCTAGAAACCATCTTATATGGAGGAACACAGGAAAGATCGAAGAATACTGATCAAAGAATCCATTGAATTCACAGTAGAATTTTTAATACTCATACACAAGCAGCAAATCAGACGAATATTAAAGATTTTTAATGTTATTAAATAACTATCTGTATATACATAAATCGTACGCTTAGTATTAAAAATACGCAATATGTATAATTGATGTTCAATATATGTTCATGGAGTTCTTAAGAAATATAATACTCAATATATGATATATGTAATTAGTACCTAGTCATGCATTAATAGTATAATTTTTATCACTTTTTATAATAATTTTTTTTAAATTAATTATTGTCATTAAAAAAATATATACATTTACTAACTTAAGAGACTTTATTAATTAGTATTTTCATATAAATTTTGCTTTGGTGTCATTAAATTTGTAGTAGTCAAAGTGTTATTATTAAAATTTCGATTATACATCTTTTCATTTATACGTCCTTTTACATCAGTCCCTTGAAAGACATATTAACGGTGCTTTACTGTATTAAAACCTTTAATATGAATGGAAATGTAAATTTCAGGAATTTTCAGTTGTAGCCCCTTAATAATGTATCTGAATATTTTAGTATAGTCCTGTAAATCTTAACGCTGAATATATCATACTCTATGAAAAATATTTTAGCATCTGAATAATAAATGCCAATTTATTAACACATAATGTAAATGAAAATGCAATTCCAACAAATTTCCAATAATAGCCCTTAATGTAATTGAATATTTTTGTGTGGACCTATAAATCTTAACGCTAATTATACTGTATTTTATAGAAAACATTTTTTATGTATATGAATAATAAATGTCAATTTCATTTGGAATTGTGCAAAATAAAGGTATTAAAATATAGTTTATAAAAATATTTCTCATTGAACACAGGGTAACTTGAGAAAGTTAAGTATTCAGATATCAGTCAAATCTGTGATAAATCTTTAAATCTGTAGTTTCTGAATTAAGCAAAACATAACAGCATTCATTACCATTTAACAGATGCTGCTCCATGTGTAAGCAAAATAAAATAATAAAGACTAAAAAAACAATCAACTGTTTAATTTAAATCTGGTACATATTTCTTGCCTTGTACAGGTACTGTTCTAAATTTCTAAGGAATTTTGAGTGCAATATCCCAATGCGCTTAAGCTTATTTTTAATTTAGAGAAAGGTTTTGCAAGATCATTTTATCACTCAGAAACCTTTAAGTTTCAAGTTATTGATTTATCGCTTCCACCGAAGCCTGTGCAAATGAGATGGTGAACGTGGCTGAAACCTTGCATAACCCTGTGTTTGGGGTCCGACATAATATCGTGAGACAAAATATTGCATCAACTAAAAAACATAGTATGATCTTAATTTAAATTTAATTTCATTCAGAGCATTTTTAATTATGTTAAAATTATACCTCATAAAGCTCTTAGATTTTGGCTGTAGTACTTTCTGGGCGGATCCGCCCTTTCATCAGCAGCCATCAGTGTAGCCCGCTACCGTCGAAACTGCTTCTGAATTCTTTTTTTGTTGACTCTTTTGAAGATGGTGCTACAATTGATCTAGATCTGCGGGCCAAATCCGAATATATATCAACTAATCCGTAATGATAAAGATCTAATCCCTCCTCTGGAAACTGCAGGAATATACCAAGTCCCTTTCAAATACTCTGACAACAAAACAGGTTGCTATATCGGAGTTACAAAAAAAAAATATATCCACTAGAATCAAAGAACACAATAGCGATATCAAATACAGAAAATTAACTACTGCTCTTACTAAATTTAATCAAGAAAATAATATCAATATAAATTTTAACGAAACCCGCAAAATCGGCAATTACAATAACGCATATTATTGTGACTACGCATATTATTGTGAAACCATTGAAATAGTCAGTGACCAATTGGCTTGTAACGGGCAAGAGTTGTGCGCAGATCTAGATCAATTGTGGTGCCATCTTCTAAAGAGTCAACGGAAAAAGAATTCAGAAGCAGTTTCGACGGTAGTGGGCTACACTGATCGCTGCTGATGAAAGGGCGGATCCACCCAGAAAGTACTACAGCCAAAATCCAAGAGCTTTATGAGGTGTAATTTAATATAATAATATGATCTATTTCACATGTGATCTCTGGAGGGGGCTGCATAGAGCCTTACAAATATAAATATCATAGAGTGGAATTTCATTATTTTACCTTTATTTAATTTTAAGTTATCATTTGATTTTTGCCATTCAAAATTCATTTTAAAAATATTGTACATCACTGCTGACGTCAAAGCTGAACACTGTTCATAAATCTGAATTAAAAATTATAAAATTAATAAGCACAATTTAATTCATTATGACTCATCTTGACAAAAGTTAATAAACATAGTTTTTAAACTCCTTTAAGGAAAATTCATAACAATCGTTATGATGGGTTTGTCTGTATGTCAGTGCTCTGACTAAAGTAAATATGCATGTGTTGTCATGAAATTTTTTATGAGATAACTAATAATTACCAACTCATTCAAATAAAATGTAAAATGTGTCATTTTATTCATATCAAACACAATCATCACTTGCATTATATTGCTTTCCATTCATTTATGTCTGTGATATTTTGTTTTTTTTTCCCAAGAGTGTGCTGCTTCAATTAAAATTTCTCAAGCTGTACTCTCTCAGCTTATGATAAAAGAAATTTAGCCTGTATAGTGTCCAACTTTAACATTTTATTTCTATTATGAGTTTGCAAAACAAAATCAAAGAACTCAGGAATACATTGATAAAATAAGTGAAGCTTTGGGAAATTTATTGCTTTGACAGTATTTATCCTGGAGAGATAATAAAATGTTTGAAATAAATGAAAATTTATCGTGAGGGGCTCTATTTTAAATAGGCCCCAATTACATCAATAAACTTTCAAAAAAAGTCTCAAAATCAAGATAATTTACAGATTTTAATTCAGATAGCAGGCAATCCTTCACTTTTGACAATGTTAAAAAAATAAAATAAAATAGTCATTGTTGTAATTCAGATATACTTCAGCAATTAAAATGTGTATTAAAATTTTAATAATACACATTTTTTTAATCATTAATGGTTTTGTAATGCATTGTCTACCAATCAGTATTTGGGCACTTTTGAATTTAGATGTTTTGGTCAAATATCTAGAAAAGTTCTTTAGGAATCATCTTGAAACTTGGGTGGTGTAGAGAATATGTTATACCTCATATATTTCAGAAAAAGTTGTATTCTCAACAGGAAAAGGAAACCAATTAAAAAAAAAAAAAAAAAATGAGAATGTCTTGAATCACCCTGTAAAAAAGTAGTGTTTTAAATGCATTTGGGCTATAGCATGTGATTATGAGGATATTTCTGATTATTTGTATAAATTTTTATGAAGTTACCATATATATTCATTGAGATATGTTTTTTTTTTTTTTTTTTTTTTTTTTTAATTGCAAAAATAAATCCACTTTTTTAATTATAACATGTAGGATATTAGACCCATTTTTAGGAAAGACATTTTTTAGGAAATATGGCATACTACATTAGATACATCATACTGCAATCAGAATGCAAAAATGTTACATATCTTATGAAATATGAGCATTTATACTAACATTTTTCTAACTATGCATGCGCTAGCTTTTAAAAAATTTCATTTGCATAATTTAATAGCCAAAAGTACTGAGCAACCTAAATGAAAACCCCAAACAAATATCGTGTAAATTCGAAAGGTTATGAGAGATAATACGAACAGAATTTCAGTTCATCTAAAAAAAAAGCAAGATGATAGTTATACAGGGTTTTACCAATATTTATTTACAATCAGCGAACACTGTATTACCATTGGGCATTGATTGAACGAAAATAAAAATATGAGTAAAACTCCTTATTGTTTACCATTTATTTTGAAAGAACTGGAATTTTGTTCCTTCTATCTCTCATAACTTTTTGAATTTACACGATATTTGTTTGGGGTCTTTCCTATAAGTAGCTCAATACTTTTGACTGTTAAATTATGCAAATGAAATTTTTATAAAGCCAGCACATGCGCAGTTAAAAATTATTTAATAATAATGCTCATAATTCGCAAGATATTTAATATTTTTGCATTCTGACTGCTGTGTCTAACGTAGTATGCCAAATTTTCTAAAAATGTCTTTACACTGGGTCTAATACCCTATGTGTTATAATTAAGAAAGGCAAATTTTCTTTGCAATTTTTGAAAATAACCATTCTATTTTCAGGAATATAAGTGGTCGCCTCATAAAAATTTGTACAGATAATGACAAAAATCCTCATGATATAGCCAAAACGCATTTAAAGCATTACTTTTTACAGAGTGATCCAAAATATTTTGTTTTGTTTTTTAAGATATTTATTGGTGTCCTTTTCCTGTTGAGAATGCAACTTTTGTTGAAATATATGAGGTATGGCATGTTCTTTACACTACCAAAGTTTTAAAATGATTCTTAAAGAATCTTTCTAGGTATTTGAGAAAACATCTAAATTTGAAAGTGTCCAAATACTTATTGGTAGATAGTAAATTTTATTTAAAAAAAAAGAATGAAACTGGTTGGATAACATAATATACATAAACATAATAACATAATGCATTTAATTGTACAATGTACTCTTCAAAACACATGAGAAGTATGTTATTCAAATGAGCTCTAGATGAGTGCTGAACTTATAAATTTTGCAAACATTTTGTACAAACTCCTTTTGCAAAATTTTGACCTAAAATGTTTGAGAAATTTTTCAATTTAGTAAGTTTCTTTTTTTTTTTTTTTTTTTTTTTTGGGGGGGGGGGGAGGTTAATTTTTAGAGTATTTTGGGGACTTTTCTTGCTCTGATAATAAGCTAAGCAGAGGGTTGTGAATTCATAAAAAAATACCTAATATTTTTTAAAAGCTTGAAGTGTGCATGTCCTCATACAAAAATTTGAAGTATATATGAAGTTTTGTATGGGAAAGACGTATAATTTATTGTATTATCCTCATTTTATAAATTTAACTTATAGAAAAGTTGAAATTCTGGTAGTGAAAATTAAATAAATACCTGAAATCAGATAAATTACCTGAACACAATCACTCATGGCTAAGTCAGTTTATAAATCTTTCATATACACATATCAAATCCATTTCTATATACCTGTGCAATGCCATTTAGCTCTGTTTGCATAACAACCAGATGCTTGTTGCCAGGCAAGAATCTCTTTTATCCAGTTTGGTTTATAGAAATCTTTATAACCCCACAGACCGCAAAGGCCAACTAAAAGAAATTTATAAAAATTGTAGACATTTTTAATGACATATTTCAATGAAATTTGAAAATTTAACACAGGAATATATTTTACTTAAATATTTTACTGTACTGCAGCTGGCTAAATTTTATTAAAATGTTTGCTTGATGGCTAAACCTATTGTTTTATTACACTGATGTGACAGTTGTGTTGGGGTTTGGGCCAGTTGACTACAATAGGGATGAAATGCTTTTGGTGGGAATTCTTTGTAATGGGTTTTAGCTGTATTCACACCTCCAATCTACCGTTTTTGAGAGTGTAACTTCTCAGCTACTGTGACAGTATGGAAAATAATTTTCTGGTACAGCCAATCACTTCTAGTTATATTATGGTATACTCTTGCCGCATGCCAGTGCAGACAGGGACAAAATAGTGTGCCTCGAATTTAGTGGGTCTGTCTAATACCTAGAGATGTATATAATGGACTCTCTTGGAACTTCATGGGTGTAAAGAACATGCTAAACCGCATATATTAATTTTTGTGAAGATTTTGTCCTGAAAGCAAAATAGTTTAGAAGCGCCCTGTTAGAAATAATGTTTAAAATGTGTTGTAGCTATAGCATGCAATTGTGAGGTTAGTGTTAGTATTCAGGTTAAGGTCGATTGTCTGCACTAGGGACTTAAATCAAAGGAGGGTTGCCCTCCGTGGTGTTCATAAAAGTTAAAAAACGATCCATAAAAGTTCTATAAACATCCTACAGATATCTATTAGCACGACAAATGCCACTCTGTTTTACATCCATTAGATGTCTGTTAAATTTCCAAATGTCCGATAATAGGACTTGTTACATCTAATAGATATTAAAGATATCTTAAGTCTTGTTTTGATCTAACATGTTACATCTATTAGACATCGAAAAAGGCATGTCTAAATTTTGTCTACATTTAAATATTGAATAGATAACTATAATTAAAGGATATCCAGGACTTTTCATGGATATTCTTAAGAGGATGTCTCTACTTATCATCCCCGGAAGCAAAAGCCAATGTTTTTCTATGGAGAATTTTGCCCTGTTATAACTCATTAACTAATACATATTTTTTAATTCCGTTTTTACATTCAGAAAATTCACAACTATTAAACAGTTTTTTATCACTTTCTAAAAATCTAATTTTTTATTTTTAATAATTTATTTTGAGGTTCTAAAATGCAAATTTTCACAATGCAAAATTTTGCATTTTTGAGTTAAAAAATGAAATCTTGAAAATTAAAAAAATCAATTTTTAGAAAACGATAAACTGTTTAGCAGTTAGGAATTTTATGGATGTAAAAACAGAATTAAAATAATCTGGTGTGTCACTCACATGACTTTCTCTTACCTTTAAATTTAATACTATAAATACACGTTGGAGATAAAGAGGTAAGATAACGATGTTATGTAAACCTATGTTAAACAATTCAAATTAGGCTTCGGAAGAGTTTTATATGATAATTAATTCTGTCTGAGGGGGGCTACCGCCCCCCTCAACCCCCGTTTCATTAATGCACCTAGATTTATATAAAATTTAATTCGGTTATTAAAAAATAATTCTGTTTTTAAAAAATAATTTATTAAAATTATTATTTAAAAAATATATCTTTTATGATAATGCAGACGATTTCCATTTTAGAGAAGTAGTATAACACTAAATATCCAAAAAAAAAAAAAAAATCCATTTTATTCTCAATATTATAAAAAAAATAAATAAATAAATAAATAAAAAAAAGATTTTTTTTCCGTTTTTTTTTGTTAAAAGTAAAAAAAAATCGATAACTTTGTTTTAAATTATCGCAGATCGATGGTTCAACCATTCGTTTTAAAGGCATTGGCGAGCTCTTTTGAAAGATACCCATTATGAAAATTTACTCCCCTCGAGGGGGGACTTCCCCCCCAGGGGGGGAGGTGAGGCTCTTACATACACAAAATTTTTTTCTCAGTTGACTATCTCTATTACAAAATATATATATTCGTTTCATTTGGTTTAGTGCAGTCTATAGACGTTAAACTCTACTTACCTGCTATTTCCCCCACAGATGTAATGTATTAGAATTCTCTTGATTGTCCCTGTACACGAACCATTTGCTTGATCTTAACGAAAAGCTTACTGTAGCATCTATATATGATACACATTTAGAATACCAAGTTTAGAATGTCTGCTACTATTTGTTCTTGAGATATGCAGATAACAGACAGACACGCACAGAGACCATTTGCTAAAAACATGATTTTCGTATTCAGGGGACCTCAGAACGTGTAAATATAACAAAATCTCGCGTTCGAAAATTTGACCCCAAAGCAATACTTTCTCTATCTTATGGGTAAGAGAAAGTAAAAATACCTATTAGTTAATGAGTTATAAGGGGGCAAAATTTCCCATACAATAACATTGGCTTCGGCTTTCAGAGACGATAAGTAGAGAGTTCCCTTAAGATATTTTGTACCTTTTATAGGTCAGTGGATGTAATATAGTTGTCTAATGGATATAAGTGGCTGTGTAGGATGTCAATAGCTCATATATTCAAGAAGATGTAATGGTTTCTTAAACAAAAATTAAAATTTATTAAAAGATTTTTTTTTTATATTATACAAGGTTTTTCAAACCAATATTATGTCTTTTTTAAAAAACTTGATATAATAAATTAAACAGAAAATGCTACAGTTAGTATATAAAAAATATTAAATATCGGATATATTAGAAAATTTTCTAAAATTTTGACTGTGCATTCACAAGCTATAACAAAGTTTCTTTTGCCATATTTATCAACCAAATTTAAAAAGTTACTCTGAAAAACTAACCAAACAAATATCGTGAAAATGGACATTATTCAGAAGTGGCAATGACCCACAGAAGCCATGCTTCTGGTGGTATATACCTCTTGCCTGCTAATCTTAGCCTATGGGAAATTGATTACAAATTATTTAATGTTTTTGTAATTCTGTTTAGTTTTGCAATGTTTTCAAGTATGCTCAAGATTTATGCAGCTGTCAGCTGCTTCAATGGAAGCGATAAAAATGAATGAAAAAAAAATATATATATTAGTTTTCTAAAATTTCTTTTGCAAGACTGTAATCGTCTAAATTTTTTTTATTAAAACAAAGTAAAATAATTTAACATAAAAGCAATGGAAGTTGAAAGGAGAATATTATAAACCAAGCAAAAAATTGGATTTTGAAAATTTTTATGCAGAAGATTTTGAGAATATGACTTTAGTAGATAATAAACAATGAGTAGAATCTGGGCTGAAGATTTGGCAGAAACGGACATATATCATCAGTGACGTCACATGAATAAAGTTCATTCAAAAAGATATCATTGAAAGAATTTGTTTAATTTTAAGCTCTCTCAAAAGAAAGCAAAATCATAAGAGGTTTTATCTATATTTTTATTTTGAATCAACTTACACTGTATTTCGTGAATTAATTCAAATAAAAATATAATTAAAATCTTTATGATTTTACTTTATATATATATATATATGAAAATATATTCATAATATATATATAAATTAAATAAATATAAACAGAAAAATAGCAGAAAAACTAGAAAAATAATTAACCCGAAAAGCATTGTGATAATCATCAGGGAGCCTTAAATGCAAGGTGTTTCAAGAGATACTAGCAAAAGCTAAAAGTAAATCCCCTTCATCTTGCGAAGAGAAAAAAAATCCTTATCTACTGTAGTAGGAATTTACAGATGAAGAATTGTGGAAATGCACAGGAAAAGTCAACAAAATTACACATCAATATATACAAATATAAATGTAAAAACTTATAAAAAGATTGTAAAAAGCACTTACCATAAACGAAAAAATTAAATGATAAATAAACACTAGTACATCTAAAACGACAAACATTTATGGATGGATGGATGGTTGGGTTTTACGTCGCACTTGTGCTGCACAGATGGGCAATTGGCGACGGTCTGGGACACACCCCTAGAGGTGGTCCGGAGACATGCCATCACAATTTTGATCCTCCAACGGATGGGATGACAAACATTTATGAATATTTAACTGTTACGGATAGCAGTGAAAATATAAGAAGAATAACCATTCGACTTCATGATTTCGGATATATTGTGTATTATAATACAATATATAATATAATATATGTATGTATAATATGGCAATAAATAAAAACAGTGCAGTGATGTTGAACTTTTTTGAGAAATGGGTCAAATTTTGTTTATTATTATTTTTTAAATATTATCTCGAGGATCACTAAGTCAGTGGCATTGCTCAGAAATGAGAGGAGTGTGGGGTAAAGAAGGGTATAAATATTTTGAAAGCACCAAAAATTTTATAATACATTACAAAGGTTCTTATTTTCAGAGTACTCTAAAACTTTTTACATTTCAATTTATTTATTTCTTTAAACAACTTTTACTTTGTGAAGTAAAAAGTAAAATATTAATCTAAAATAATAAATAAATAAGGATATCAGTGGAGTGATACCATGAATTATCCATCAGGTGACAACTCTGCACTGAGTATTTGAATGTGATAAAAATAAAGATGATAAATGGCATATTAGGAAATATTCCTTTTTGATGAACATGGTTTAGATATGTATTTGTATGACAAGTTGAATAATTAAATATTTCTAATGTACATGTCAAGTTTACCAACACTGCGAGTTGGTACATCCCTATTTTACTATGCAACGAATAATAATGCCTTATTTATGACCAGCTCTCAAGAGCAATGATGTGATAGAAAATCATTTACACTGAGAAAAAATTCTGTAACTAACATCTGGAATCTAAATTGTGGTTCTATAGAAAAAATAGTTCCATGCCATCGTTTTAAATTCTAGTCCCCTTTGAAAGCGAGTTCTAGAAACCCCTATTAGAATTCTAGAGCCTTTGCCTATATTATCGAGGTCAAACTTATTTACAAATCTCTGCAAGCAAATGCAAGTTCAAGAGGCGAGTTTTTGCAACTACAATCTTGTGTATGACCCAATTCTAGAAAATCAAGCGAGAATTTCTCGCAATACAAAGGGTTCAGAATATCCAGAATATTGTTTCACCATCTAGAAATGTATAGACTAGAAAAATCTCGATCATTTTGTCTATTCAGCTTATTGGTGTGCCTTATACGCATAGCTCGGAAATCTATATTTCTAGTTTATAGATTTAGAAAATGACAACTTATTCGTTCTAGATGAAGGCAGTATATTTTTTTTCTCAGTTTAACGTTTTGGAATTATATATATATTTAATCTTTTCTAAAAGTGCCATTATTAAACTCATTTCAGATCTACAGACTAATTACTTATCTAACTATAACTGGTTCATTATTCGAAAATTTATTTTTGCAATTAAAAAGAAATACTTAGTAAACTTTCTGAATGTCTTTCAAAGCCAATCCTATAATAAACATTTTTCAGACATTTTTTATGATATTATAATGTACAAAATCAAACAATTTAATTTAAAACTTAATAAAAAGCCCAACAAATTTAAAACAAATACTCAATTAATTGTGAATTTTACAAATCAAATATTGAACAGTATTAACATTACGTCTATCATTAATGACAAAGAATGTTTGTTTCCGATTAAAGATTTAAATCTATCTCGTACCTTCAAATATCCTCTTCCTCTTGGCAGAAAGATATTCAATTATAATTCTGTATCTAAGTCTACCTCTTTTACTAACACTGTAACCTGTAAATGCAATGATCCTTCTTTCTCAAAATTTATTGACAGAGACCATGGACACATTATCACGGGTAATCTCAATATTATTGATAATTATCAATTAAAAAAATTCATGAAATTTGGCACCAAATTTAGACTTCCAGTTAAAACTAGCATTCCACAAATCCTTCAACAGTTTTCTTATGACCTAGATTTATTTATTTATAAAATATCTATTACTCATAATAAACCTATTGCCTACTTCACTCAATGGAAAGTTTTAGTGTTACAAAAAATCAAAAATGCATTATTTATCAATTCTTCAAATCTGGTGTTATTTAAAAAATCTGTACTTCTTAACTCAATCAAATCACTACAGGATGACTTTGTGATCACTTATGTTGACAAATCACCTAATAATTATGCCATTATTTGTAAATCCTACTATCTCTCTATTTTAAACTCTTCAATCAATAATAGTAACATCTTCAGTTTAACTAATAATAACCTTATTATTAATAACCGAAAAATACATAATTACTATAAACTACTTCAACTTCCCTTCAATAACTTTAATTATCCTTATATAGTTCTCATACCTAAGTTTCACAAATCTCCAATTAAATTTCGCACTGTCACTGTTGGGTGTAACACTTATAACAACAATGCTAATAAAGCTCTACTGGATATTCTAAAACAAATTTACAAATGTACTTGCAAAGTTGATAATTTACACTGTCTTAAAAATAGCTTTCAATTAATTCAATACATAAAATCGCTCGATACAATTGACAATATTATGACTTTTGACTTTCAAGATCTTTTCAATAATATTGAGTTATCAGATCTTAGTAATATCATTTACAGTCTTTTTCAAGAATATAAAGCTCAAATTAATCTTCCTTACAATTTTAAAGCAGAAAAATTTAAAACTCTTCTTAACTTTGTTATCCATAATAATTATATCTTCCACAACAACGCTATCTATTTGCAACAATTAGGCATCCCACAAGGAGGTTGTAGCTCCAGTATTTTGGCAGATCTCTATCTTTATTATTATGAAAAGCAAATTTGCAATGATGATGTTCGATTTTATCGTTACATCGATGATATTATTGTATTTTATCTCAACAAGAACTCACAAAATGGCTTTTCCTTCAATTATCCACCTAATTTAAAGCTAACTCAAAATACTCTGACTAATCAATCTATTAACTTTTTAGATCTCAAAATAATCATCGATGGTAATAAACTTTACACAGATATCTATGACAAACGGCAAGATTTTTGTTTTAATGTCAACTTATTTACACATTTTAATTCATGTCTGCATCTTTCGGTATTTAGAAACATCATCATTAACCATTTATTTCGAATTAATAATTTATGCTCTGCAAAGTTTAAAAACAAGAATATTAATAAACTGATCAAAGCCACTGCTAAAATGGGTTTTCCTAAAAACTTTGTATTTTCTATTTTATATCCTTAACCATGTCTCTGTCAGTACCAAAAAAAAAAAAAAAAAAAAAAAAGCTGTGTACACTTTTGTGTATATCAACAAAAAAAAAAAAAAAAATTATAAAATAATAAAAGACAATAAAAAAGGTGGCGGTTGGGTGGGCAGATGTTTGATTACGGAGGTGGGGTGGTGTTGTAAGGTTGGATGGTTGGGTGGGTTTGTGAAATTAAATTATAAAAAAAAAAAAAAAAAAAAAAAGTAGAAGGCTTGTTGCATTTGCTTTGTATTACTATGCAAACTTTCATTTTCCACTAAAATTTCAGATTTTTCCTTTTTGAGTTGTCAACTATATTTAATGTTCTAATTATACTGTTAAATACAATGTGATCAATTGGTGAATTTCATTGTGGCTTCGTGGTTTCATTGTTGTTCATCTGCTTTGAAATTTTGCATTTTTAAATCCATATGGTTCCTGTTCTGGTTGTGACAGGCTGGGGGAGTGTTGCCGGCGTAAAACTAGTGTAACCCCACAGGCAAGTCACAAGTCTTGCCGCCTGCCTCCTTCTTCCTATCTTGTGTTTCTTGGGTTGTTTTTTCATTAATTTTGATAAGTTTATGGTTTTAAGTTAAGATTTGTTGTTTTACTTTATTGATTCGTTTGTTTTGCAGACTGTTAACTAATAGATCTGGTTTCTTTACATTAGTGTATTTCATCCACTGATTTTTTTTTTTTTATCTTATTGGTCATTGGTGTTTCAGTGATCTTGTGTCTGTTGCTTGGCTTCTACTATGCTTAATAGATCATCTTTATTATATATATATATATATATATATATATAGCATTGGACCCTTATACCTTAATTTTTTTGATATATGATTGCCTATATTATGTCTATTTTTGCCTGTATATTTTATGATATAAAAAGTACATTTTTGTATGAATGAATGTGTAGGTCATTTAGATAACTTTTATGAGTCAGTGTCTGATTCGTGCATCATGAGGTTTGTCATTACTAGTATAGTGTGAAAACTAATATATATCATTTAATGGCCAGGGTTCAGATGTTATACAGGAAGGAAAATAATTTATCCACAAGATTACGAAGATTCTAATAAACTCATAAGAATTTTATAAAATTTAATTTGCATTTTATAACAACTGACTGTTGTAAAAAAAAAAATTAAAACAAAGCAAAAACAAAACTCTCTTTCCGTGTATTTCAAGAAGAGAAGAAAATATATATGTAATTTTAAGTAAGAATTTTTCCTTTAACTTATTTTTCTTTTTTCTTTTAAGTAAAAATCTACCGAACTCTTCTCATTATATGACATAATTGTAACAATCAAAGTTTTTTTTTTTTTTTAATAATTAGATAGCAGGTAGGTAGATATAAAACAAAGAACATTGTAAATTTTAATTATACTGCTAGATAATAAAAAATGTACTTTGTTCCATGAAAAGATCGCGATGATTCAGTGGATAATCACTTTTGGAAATTTCTTCTGCATCCCTCATCACATTTGAGCAGAGCGTGTCTTTCAACAATATTGGTATGGCTTTCATTTCAGATTTCTTTATGCAGTCATACTGAAAAAAGAAAAAAAAAAAAAAAAAGAACTGTAATTTTTATCATTGAATTCTGAAAATTTGATTATGAACTAGATGTCAAACACCCAAACATTTTCACACTGATTCCCTTTAAAGTCATATAAATATCAAACTCTTTCTATTACTAATAAAATAAATAAATAAACTGCTATTTTTTTTTTTTTTCAAATTCTTTTAATATAATATTTGACATTTTATATGCGTTATATATAATTTTTTTAAGTGTGCTGGCATCTAAACTCTGCATTCAATTAAGATAAAATTTAGAAGACGTGTTATATGTCGTCATAGGGAGAACTTTACAGTTATATATCGGTGTAGGTTTATGAGTTTATTTCATAAAGATACTAATTAGAATTTTTATATATTGCGGTCTATGGATTCAAATTTTTAAAAATTTGTTTTAATCATGTTAAATTGTTTAAAACAGAAGAAAACTCATGCATGTTACCAGGGCTCGTGAAATGCAGTCGCCTGGTCGCCATTGGTGACCAATATATTTTAGCTGGCGACTATATTTTCAATGAAAACTCAACATTAAAAAATATTTTTAATATTTATGTGAAAAAATTGGGTCTAGAAACGAATGGTGAAACGTAGGCTAAACTATAGTGTAGTTCATATCAATTCGTGTAAGAAACAAGTAGAAGGAAAACAGCGAATCGTCAATATCTGTGCATGTTTCGCACACTGTTGTATTGAATTGAGACACAGCGTTGAATCGATATATCAATAGGGAATTTACACTGCATTTCACTGTGCATGTTTAACAATACAATGTTAAATCGATGCAGTTTTACACTGCTCTCGTTCACTCGCTTTGCGACCCGGTGCTGAATCACTGAGACAGTGTAATGATATATCGATACCTACAGTGTATCAGTTGTTTCCAGATGTATAATCCAGTCCTAATGAATATTTGATTTTTATACACAGAATTTTGATTTTTTTTTTTCAAGTAAATTTCAAAATTGAAATAATAATAATAATAATAAATAAATAAAATAAATAATTAAGTAAAGGTGGCAGAGGTTATTTTTTACTGGCTACATCGAACTTCTGTTTACAATTTTTTAGCTTGTGCACGGCTTGAGCGCTTTCTCTATAAAACATCCAACAATAATCTGCTAACACATTGACATACATCCTTTCCATTTTTATGATGTCTTGAATAAATTGCTTTCCCTGTTCTTAATTCACATCCCCTAGATTTTCCTGGAAATAACTGAGATGCGAGTATTAAGTGGAGTTTTAAACTCATTTCTTTCAAAACTGTTCGTGATAGTAAATTTTGAATATTTTTTTCTTGAAGAGCATCCCAAAAATACATAAAAAAAGGTCTTCAAAAAAAAAAAAAAAATTATCGCAGATCTGTGTAAATTTACCGTATTCTACCTCCCTCTCTTTTACAAACATACTACACTAAAAAAAAAAAAAAAACGTTAAAATTACAGGAAAAATTTGGCAGCTGGGGTGCCAGTATTTCTCTGTCAAATGTACAGTTTAAAACCGTAAAATTGTATCACTGACATATATTTTACACAGGAACCCTGTAAATCAAACAGGTTTTTTGTTAAAAGTACAGTTTTGTCCTGTATATTTGACGGAGAAATACTGGCACCCCAGCTGCCAGATTTTTCCTGTATTTTTAACAGTTTTTTTTTTTTTTTTTTACACTGTAAAATTAAAAACTGTATTTTTTTCGTTCAAACATACATAATTTAAAGTGTTACCATTTCTATGACTTGAAAGTACAGCACTTGATGAGTCAACATATATCCACGTTGTCGTGGTTCTGTCATGAAGTCCATACATTTCTTGGATATTCTGCAATCACTTTCCCCGCTATTTCTGCATGGAAATAAAACAAAATACACTTGAAGGCAGATATCTTGAACATGTCGACGGCAATTACATTTAGAAAACAGTTCTATATTAAGAACGTTTAAGCACATTTTCCTATTGTTTAATCTATTTAGACACATGTTTTCCTTTAAAATGTGATTAAAAAAGGATCTAACTGTTTTGTTGTGGTCATTAAAATACTTTCTTCTATGCTATTTTAATACATATTATTTGGTCGGAAAAAACTTGCAAAGACCTTCGCAACAGTGCCCCCTATCTGTCCAGCGAATTTGAACCAGCAGTTTTTCATAAAGGAATTTCATGTATACAGGTGTTTTTTTTTTTTTTTTTTTTTGTATTTTTTCACAAGAGCAGCTGAAACATAGCGTTCCTGTAGATGGGGAAATATGATTCATAACAGCACCACCTATAGGCCGATATGCACCCAAAATGATTCAACGTGTTTTTTCAAATTTGTCATATCCCATATCAAGTTCGGTGTATTTATGCACTATAGAAGCTTAGATATAGCCTTTCCACTAATGAGCAAAATTGCAGCATATTTTCACCACCTGGTGGGCGATATATGCCAAAATCTTATTATTACCAACTCATATCAAGGTCCGACCAAATATAAAGTTTCATAGAGCTTCGTGCGTTTCTTCGAGAGATATACAGCTCACAAAATTTTGTTAACAGACACACAATCATATATACATTCAATAAAAATGTCGGCTTTCGTGAGGTACAGCGCTCACATAATTTTGGTAGTACGTAGAGACACAGACTGACATTTTCTAAAAATCGTCAAATCGTGCTCATGACATTTCAAAACCTATCAAAAATTGGAAGCTGAAAATTTTCACGAACCTAATACTTTCTTTTTCTGTATATACGTATAAAAAACAGAGAAAGGAGTTTAATTAATTGTTAATAAATAAGGCCAATTTTCACAAATGTAACTTTTTCCATAAAACAGAATTAAAGTCAGAAAGTTATCTTTTAAAAAGATTAAAAAAATATATATATGAAAGAGGGTTTCGTAAATTAATAGGCAAATCTCTTGTATATACACAAAATCGAAAGAGCGTAGTTTTTTTTTTTTTTTTTTAAGGTTCTCACACATATCAAGATTTGTGCATTTATACGCAATACAATATAAGGTATAAACATTACCTTCCCGAGAAGGGGGGAAATTCTAATATAGCGGCGCCATCTATTATGCGATATAAGCCAAAATCTAATTAGCACCAATTTATGTCAAAGTCCCTAACGAAATATAAACTTTTATAGCATTTCTGCCCACTGAATAAGTATCATAAAATGCAATAAACTCGCAACAATTGTTTCGAGTCGAAAGAACAAACGACCCTTCGTCAAGCGAACAAAGTAGGTACGACTGCTGCAATCAAAAAGCGCCAATGCACCACGCTTTGATTGCAGCACTCGCACCTACTTTGCTCGCCTGTAGTTCTAGTGTTAATCTCAAAATATTTTTTTAGGAAATTGTAATAAAAAGAAACAACAGTTTACACGGATTACTTGTTTGGGATTATTTCTTGTAAGCAGTTGTCAGATAAAGTTTCGTTGAAAGTCGAATTCGAACATGGAAGAGGGTTGACTTGGAGAGACGATTCTGTGTACCTGCTTGGGAACCACATAAGGTTTTTACTTTTTTCAATTAACCCTCCGATTTCTGAAAATAAACATAAATTGTTTTATTTAGTGTAATAAATTTAATTTAGTATTAAAAATGAAAATAAAATGTTAGAAAATTTTGTAAATAAAACAATATTTTAAGGAATATTTATTCATTTTTTGTGCTTTAGAATAAGTAACTGTAAATAGTAGACGTCTAAACTTCATTGAAAAAATATATTGTAATAATATATACTAGTAGGCTTTGCCTACTTCGCTTGTCACTGCATTTAAAGGAATTTTCAAAAAACATTAATATCTATATTTTAAACCACTCTATAAATAACTAGCAGGCTTTGCCCGCTTCGCTGGTCACTATATTTAAATGAATTAAAAAAAGAAACGACATTTTCTATATCGTTCTGCAAATTAAAACTAAAAAGAAAATGCATTGAAATTGCTTAAAAACTTCGCTTCGGGCCCTCGCTAACTTCAGCAGAGACTTCTTCACCGCAACGTCTTGGTACTGGAAAGTTTAATTTAATTTATAGAAATGTCAATAATACAGTAAAAACTGCATTAGTCATTTTCTTTTTGATAATAAACAGAACGGAAAACGTATAATATTTTACATGGAGATATTTTGTATAATTAGACCAATTTAACAAAAATGCTTTTCCTTTTTTTTCCCACTCGCATTACAAAAATATTTAAAATAAAATTGCGAAAAATTGGGCAAAAACATTGAAACCGCTCTGACCTCTTGGTGGAATTTGAAATTTGGTACTGAAGTAGCTCGGACGTTTTTTGCCAAAATGTTTACTTGCATTTGCTATACCCAAATCAACTCATCGCTGAAAAGACAACAAAATTATAAAACGATGACGTCAACGCGCACTGATATTCACCAGGTTCGCATGGCTCTGACAGACCATGCAGCTTCATCTAAACAGTTGACAGCACTTAGGTCGTCTGCTACAGGTGTATCAATGTCTGCTTCATGAATTCGTCGACATCTGCTGCACCATGGGTTGCGAGCAAAAACTTTTTTATACAAGATCCCCCTCACGCAAAAACATCGATATCTACGGCTGCAATGGGCTTTTGGACATAGAGACTTGCAATTCTTTCTGACAAATCCCACTTTAGTTTATAGACCATAATGGCCGTACGTGTTAGACGCTATGCCGATGAACATTACCTTCCAGAATCATTACCGAACGTCATAGTGAACGAACATCTGGTGTTATGGTCTTTAGTGCAATTGTGCATAATGGACGATCTCAGCTGCTACAAACAGCAACATGTATATCAAGGAAGAGTTACATAAGTCGTCCCTTTCCTACAAGGCATTCCCAGATCTATCTTTCAACAGGATAATGCCCGCCAGTAGCGGATTTAAGGGAGAGGGGGTCTAGGGGGCTGAAGCCCCCTCCCCCCCCCCAAAGTACTGACATTCACAATTGACTATTATAATTGTAAACTTTTCTTTGATCTGGAATAACACCTTAAAAAATCTTAGCCCCCCCCCCCCAAAAAAAAAAAAAAAAAAAAAAAAAGATAAGTTTTGGATCGCCACTGATGCCCACCCACAATATTGCAAGGAATGTTCGAGACTTCTTTTCAGCAGAAAACATACAGCTTCTTGCTTGGCCTGCGTTTTCACCGGATATACCGCCTATTGAATATGTGTGGGATTTCGTTGATCGGCGTCTCGCTCGTGGTCCTCGTCCCACAGCTTCTACAGATGAACTTTGGGTATACATACAAACAATATGGAATGCTCTTCCTCGGGTAGGCATTCAAAATCTGTTTAACTCTGTGTCACATCGTATAGCAGCACTTTTTACAGCGCGTGATGGCTACACAAAATACAGATTTTAGACACTTAATATTGTTTTTCTGCTTTGAAAATTTAATCATTTATTTGTGCCAATACCAGTCATTTGTGTATTAAATTTTATTAATTTCTTACAATTCCTTCATGGTGTTGAAAATTTCCCAAATATCAGTGCAGAAATAGAAAATTAAACAGTCATTAAGAAAAGAACACAGCAGATATCACAATATCATATCACATTCGTATTCGACATTGGAACAGGAAGAACGCTAACTTTTTTTTCTGGTAACCATAAAGTTTATAATTATAATGTCAATTTCGCTCCACTGGTCAAGTTTATAGTTGCTGTTGGCACAGACTGTCGAAAACCCGCACAATAGTTCAACGGTTATTTCTTATTGGAAAAATCTAGCGCAGCAAGTAAATTGCTGAATGATTCATTTGTATAATACGATTAACCTGTGCACAATCCTTTGATATTTGCTGTTAGCTAATTTGCCGCCTAACCGCTGCACCTCTGCTGTAGGCAGATACTTTTTTTGCATTACGCCGTAGAACTTATCCTGCAATCACTTACAGTGATTTGCTACTGTAAAAATTTTCTGTTAAAATAAAAATGTTTTTTAAAAAAGCAATTATATACATACTTGCATAATATTCAGGTTGATTAATGATCAGAAAGTGTTTGGATTCTTCTGCAATATTCCCAGCTTTATCTCTCAGCGTTCGAAGTTGATCCCTCAGCTGTTCACCCAGTCCATCAAAAATATCCCATCTTGATTCCAGAAATGCGTCCAGAATATCTAAACAAATAGATACAATAATTCTACCAAATTATGTAACTAATGCTTGCGATATTGTTATTTCATCATCAACATCATCATCATCATCATTATTATTATTATTATTATTATTATTTTAGGTACAGCATAACAGATATTTAATAAAACGAGAAATAAAAATCATGTGATTCGCATAGATAGTAAAACATTTCCCAACTACACAACACTTTTCAACATCATTTGAAAGTGTAAACGAGAAATAAAAATCTCTCTGAAAGCATAGATTCTAAACATTTTCCAATTGCACTTACTTATTATGTCATTTAACAGTCAAATGTATTTTAATTCCGTAGTGAAGCCTTAAAATACATGTTTTTTTTATTATTATTATTATGCACTGAGGGAAAATATATATATATATACTACCTTCATCTAGAATGAATAAGCGGTCATTTTCTAAATATCTTAAATAGAAATGTAGATTTCCGAGCTATGCGCGTAGAGCATGCCAATAAACTGAATAGACGAAATGATCGAGAATTTCTAGTCCACACATTTCTAGATGGTGAAACGATATTCTGAATCTTTTGTATTGCGAGAAATTCTCGCTTGATTTTCTAGAATGGGGTGATAAACCGAGATTATAGTTGCTGAAACCCGCCTCTTGTATTCGCATTTATTTGCAGATATTTTTAAATAACTTTGCCCTCGAGAATACAGGCAAACGCTCTAGAATTCTAATAGGGGTTTCTAGAATTCGCTTTCAAAGGCAACTAGAATTTATAAGGATGACATGGAACTATTATTTCTAGAGCTACAATTTAGATTCTAGATGTCAGTTACAGAAATTTTTCTCAGTGTGGAGAAAGGAAAAATCGAAAAAAAAAAAAAAAAAAAAAAGAGAAACTTCGTTGTGGTTTAATTCTAAAGAAAAACTGTTAAATAGATATCGCTTTTGAGTATCGCCAAACGCATGTTTATAGCTTTATTTTTTAAGAAAAAAGCATTTGTGTAGCCATGTCTATTGTCTAAAACTTGCCTACTCACCATATAGTGTACTAAAAAAAAATCTTTATAAAACTCAAAATTTACATTTACATCACATAATGAATATGAACAACTTTGTGGGATTTTGTCAATCAATAAATTACGCTAATAATTTATTATTTTACTGGAGGAAAAAAAAAAAAAAAAAAAGGTTTTAGGTATTTTAATGATGTATATTAATTTTGTTAAATTGTGTGCAGTAAAAATATGTTAAAATGTGCTTTAAATAAATACTCTTCATATACCACAATGCATAAAAAATCTTTTATGAACCCCTGTGTATAAACCAGCTGTGCTATTTTATACTATTTTCAATTTCGAACTTGTGCCATAGTGAATTTAAATAACATACATTAACTTTGAGTCATCTGATAAATATTAATAGAAATTAGAGCGCAGACAGACACAGAGATAAAGTAACGGAAGTCAAAATTACTTTTAAATATTATTGGAAAGTGTTAAAAACGCTTAACACACCGAAAATTCAATTTTAGCAATTTCCATTTCTAGCCACTAATGTATTTGAATATTTTTGGTGTGGTCTTGTAAACTTTAATACTAATCATATCACATTTTATAGATAATATCATTGAGCACATCGATAATAATAATAATAATAATAATAATAATAAACAATTTAATTATGAATTGTGCAGTATAAAAGTATTAAATTATGATTTATAGAAATACCTACCTCCCCTACAACACAGTGCACTGAAAATCTTTTGATGTATCCTGTACACAAACCAGGTGCGGTATTTACACTGTTTTCTGTAGGTAACATGACATAATGAACATGAATAACGTATATCAGGTTTAAGGAATAAATACACTGCGCTTCAAAAAAAAAAAAAAAAAAATCGAGTCCTGATAACATTTTTTGCTTATTCTTATGTAAAATGACCTCCTGAGTCCGAATATGACTCCCATTTTACCCAGTCACCCCCCCCCCATGTTTTCTCGGGACACCACCCCCTTCCCCAATTTTTTTCACTGTACAGTAATTTTATGGCCATGGATTTGAATTGGAGAGTGAAAAAGAATTAATATAACACTAAAAAACAAAAAAACATATAATGTTTAATAAATAACATTATTAATAGATTAAAAAAATATATAAGAAATGTAATGCATTATGCATTACATTTCTTATATTTTTTTTCAGTGGTAAATCCCCCCTAAATTTTTCCCCTTGCTGCAGATGTTTATGTTTTAGAATTTCCCAACTCTGTAGCCCCTCAGAAGATATTTAACAGTTAAAATAATCCCCCCCCCCCTAAAAATCAAATTTATAGTCATAAAATTACCGAAGAGAGATAAAAAATTGAGACCCGTCCCTAAAAAGACGGTGTGTGATAGGGCAAAATGGCTGTCCTATTCGGATTCAGGAGATCATTTTACATAAAAATTTGCAAAAATAGCGTTGGGGCAATATGTGTGAGTGTAGATATATGTGTGAGTGTTCTCACACATATGTCCTTTAAAAGCTTATTTATTTATCCAAATTTAATATATAACAAAAAGGAGGGATTAATATAGATTATATAAAATAAATCTTTTTAAATTTATCTAATTCAAGTAATTAATTATAGAGAATTTCCCGTTTTATTTTTAAATCAAAATTTTCATTTCTTTGTTCTTCTATCGTTACAAACACATTGATCTAGGAATAAAATAAAGCAATTTTTATATCAGGGTTTTTGAAAAATAGTATGTTTATACATTTTCCCCGAATGGATTATATCAATTTAGCCATAATTATTTATTTTCAGAGGGTAATTTAAAATTCGTTTTCAGCATATTTCTAGCATATACAGCTATTAATAAAATAAAATAATCATTTGATTTCATGTTTATTACCCTTGTATGTTTACGTTAAAAACCTATTATTATTTCAAGAGGGTCATTATCATTCTAAAAATAGATTTATAATGTTGTTTTATAGTCTAAGCGTCGCCTTCTTTCGTGTACGGTGGAGTTGAAGGTCATTTGGCATGGCTTCTCAATGTCAAATCGATTTAATATTTGTAACGACTTTTATATTCAAAAATTTAGTATGAATATGTTAGAAGAACAAAGAAACAGTTGAATATGTTAGAAATATGCTGAAAACGAATTTTAAATTACCCTCTGAAAATAAATAATTATGGCTAAATTGATTTAATCCATTCGGAGAAAATGTATAAACATAATATTTTTCAAAAACCCTGATATAAAAATTGCTTTATTTTATTCCTAGATCAATGTGTTTGTAACGATAGAAGAACAAAGAAATGAAATTTTTGATTTAAAAATAAAACGGGAAATTCTCTATAATTAATTACTTGAATTAGATAAATTTAAAAAGATTTATTTTATATAATCTATATTAATCCCTTTTTGTTATGTATTAAATTTGGATAAATAAATAAGCTTTTAAAGGACATATGTGTGAGAACACTCACACAGGCAATTTTCATGCAGAGCAGTGATATTTAAGGATGTTAGACAGCGGACAGACAAACCGAAGCATAAATACATTTCAACTTGTTGTAAAGTGTTAAAAAAAACACGAATAACTAAAAAATGCACTATAATTAATGCAATTCTAAAAATTTCCACCTTAATCCCGTAATAAATACGAATATTTTCTGTCGGATTCTGTAAACAAATTACTAACGTTAATCATATCATTTTTCATAGGGAACATTTTTCAGTGAACCTGAAACGTCTGTCAATTTCATTACGTTTCACGCATTATAAAAAATACTGAAATTTGGTTAAAAGAAATACCTCTCTTAGACTGCAATGTATTTCAATTATTTTGTGAGATAAATCCTGTAAAGAAAACAATGGCGCTGTTTGTACCATTTCTCAATAGAAAATCTACTGTAAAGGAATCTATGGATAACAAATATAACTTTTAAAATATTCTAAAAGTATTGACGGAAATGAGAGCAAAGACAATCAGGCAGACAGACAAACCGACCCAATTCATAAACATTTTTCAATTCTGGTAAAAAGTTAACGTGAACTTTCATAATTTTCGTATAAAAAGGGGTGTTGTTTCGCTATGTGCAAATTTAACTTACCTTTTAATTATTTAATAGCAACATCCAATACTAAAAAAATATTAAAAATATTTCGTCACAGGTGAAATTTTAAATAATATGGACTAAAAGGTTTACATTAGTGCATCTGCAGATCAGCAACAAAGTGTTATCGACTGAGCCGATGGCGTTTACGATCCTTTGCTTTAGGTCAGTAATATCCTGCACCTTTATTCGGTGAACATGATCTTTACTTAACATACCTCACAGACAGAAATCCAGGGGTGTAAAATCAGATGAATGCGAAGTGGCCAAGAAATTGGGTCATGTCGTCCAATCCACCAACCTGGACCTGTTTCGTCAAGGAAATTACGAACATCAAGACCTCTATGTGGCGGTGCACCATCTAGCTGGAAAAAGACGTTTAGATGAAGATTATGCTACTAAGGTGCCAAAAGATCAATTAAATAATCTAGGTATACAAACTCAATTTTTGATTTCTTTACGATAGAAAAAAATGGTTCAGTGACCCGACTCCGCTGCATATCAGGCCACACCACACATTCAATTTCGGTTTATCTCTCTTGAGTTACCAACTTATATGGGAGTTTTTTGAGCCCCAGACTCTCGCATTATGTGTATTGATTTTTCCTGAAACAGGAAACATGGCCTTATCCCTGGGACATACTCGACATTCAGCCTTTTTCTTGAGTCATAGCCATTTTGATAGTTTTGGCCTCTAGTTTTTCAAAATTTTATCTAAAATACGTAAAACAATCTATATAATATTTCTCTAACGTATAAAAAAAATAATATTTATACATGGACAATATTTAAGTTCAATGGACTAATAAGAAAAAATGATGGTATTTGTCTGATGAGATTATTTTACGAAAAAAATGTATTTTTAACAGTTGTTTCTTCAGAATCTTTGCAAGCGTCATTTTAAACCTAGCACTATTTTAAAGATACACACAGAATATGAACTTTTGTGTCATAAATTGACTAAAAAACACAATCATAAAAAATATAATCAAAATAGAAATTATTTTATTTTATTTTATTTATTTATTTATTTATTCATTTTGTCACATGTATTGTACTAATTATGACATGCACGTAAAATAAATATTATCTACAGGCGGAAATGTATTGCAATTATTTTATGGAATTCAATTAATTCCATTTAACTCATAAATATTTGTACCAAATATACAGTCAATTGGATAATTACATGCCGTATTTCAGTTCTTTTGCGTATAACGTATGTTAATTTTATTATGTTGAATGCAAGGTAACAATGTCAAAATGAACATAAATGAAATAACATCTATAGACCACAGTGTACCGAAGTACTTTTGCATGTCACCGTACACGATCTACAAGGATTACATGCACAAAAACCATAAAGCTAATTTCATCTAATTCATAAATACCTGTACCAAATTTCTAATTAATCGATTAATTACAAAACGTATAGGAATTCTTTTGTGTAATCCTGTAAACTAATTACTACTTCTATATCTACCATTTTTTACAGAAACCATGCTTTTAAATATTCCAAAAAAATTTCTTAATTTCATTAAATGAATGGAGTGTAACCATGTTAAAAATCATTTAAAAGAAATTTCGTCTATAGACCGTGATGGTAAGAATTTCTTTTTTGTGTCCCTATACACGAATCACAAACATTATATGTACAAATGAAAACTAAACAACTAATTCCACATAATTCATAAATATTTATACCAAATTTGACATCATTTGAATTATTATATAACGTTATTGAAATACTTTTGTATGGTCCAATAGATAATTATGAAGTCTATGCACATATTTTCTACAGAAAACATACGTTTAAGCATCTTAATTAATAATGTACTTTAATTTAATTATGTTGAATGCACTGTCACAACATTAATGTGCTTAAATAAAAATCTCTTCATAGGCTATAATGGTACGAAATTCTTGTGTGTCCCTATGAGAGAACTACAAGCATTTTATACATCAGTCGAAACTATATAACTAACTTAGTTAGTTGTAGGGCGACTAAAGCGCTCGTTGAAAAATAATAATTTTATTTTATTTATTTCTCTCTTTGAATAATTCATTTGCTAGCAAAAGCCCGTGCGAAAATTTCGCACTTTATTTATCTCTTCGTTACCTTTAAAATTTAAAATTATTATTATTATTTTATAGACGTCATTTTTTAGATCATCACGACATCATATGGACGCAAATTTAATATTATACATATATATATATACTTCTTTTTTTTTTACGGGAAAGCATATTTCAGTTCATGCTAAAAAAAAATTGGCAACAATTAAAAATTTAAATGTCTATTTTAAATTGTTATTTTCATATTTTAATTAATTTTAAAAATTCTAATCAAAAATTCGTTACAAATAAGGTATACCAAATGAAAGGGACATTTTTTCTGAATCCGTCTGTTTAAACAGCTTATCGATCGGACATTTAGATTTTTTTAAATTAACTAAAGTATGAAAATTAGGTGGATCTCAAATCTCTTAAGCCTAAAGCGTGACAGAATCAGGAACTGATGAACGTAACTATATATGCTGATTCTATGTCTCTCATAAATATATGCATCAAATTTGACACCATTTTGATTACTACTTAACATTATGGAACTCTTTTGCGTTGTCACGTAGATTAATTATTAACTCTATACACACCTTTCTCTGCACTTGAAGTTAGTAAACGGGATATGATAGGTTCGAACAGAGATCACGCTCGTTGGCATAACCTTTCAAAGTTTTCCGTAGGTTTTTCCAAAACTCGCTTGAATATGAGTTAGAACCTCTTAGAAAGAGATGCACGGAGGACATTTCACCTAGGCCTAGGATCAACATGTAGGTAATTTGCCTTAATCTCTACACAACTACCCACATCATATGCAGATGAGATCTATCTGTTAGAAATTATGTTTAATCAAATTTGGTGTTTCAATATCTAGTACCAAAGGGGCGTTTTCTGTCGTTTTCTGTGGCATTGGCATATATCCTTCGAAGCTCCAAAAATTTCAAAGCATTGTAATCAATGTTTTCCGATAATTGTAGGGATTCCCGTCAGCCTAGTTAACATAGTTTCGAGTTTGTAGTTGGAGGATTGCGGGTTCAACTCCCGAGCCGGCCATAGATCGTTGCATACTTTAACGGTAACTGGTGCATGTAAAATTTCTTGTGACTGCAATGTATTTCGAGTTCTGTAAAATTAATTACCTCTGTGGGTTATAGAAGCGGAGTAACCATTCTCTCCTCGGAAGATCAAAATTGAGATAGCATTGCCTTCGACTCAACTAAAGGGCTGAATCCCAGACCAAAGCTATGGGAGGAGCCTAGGGGGCTCTAGCCCCTCCATATATATTTTTAAATTAAATAAATAAATTTCTTTTTTTTTACCATTAAACAAACTAGAAATCAGTTTCCTACCCCACAAGGAAACTTAGATCTCAGCAGATAGTGTTTCCGGTTTCGCCCCTGCCGTAGACCGTCGCCAATAGCCCGACACACAACAGTAATTCGACATTAATCTCACTAAAACTCGACCTCTATTAATTATAGTTTTAATGCAAAATAGATTTATCGATTTGGCAGATTTTTATGGCGGAAATTACGGTAATTAGATTAATTCTGGAGAAAATATTACCTTATCTTGTTTTAAACAAACAAGCAGACGATCCGTGAAAAAAAAAAAAAAAAAAAGTTTAAAATTTATATTACCAGTTACGCAAATTAAATGGAACCATTTAACTTATATTTTATAATTTAATAATGTTATATTTTTTATTCAAAGTGAAATTTGATTGTGGGGATAAAAAAAAAAATTCTTTGATTTGTTTATACTGTACAGTTTTATTTGTTTTCAAGTTCTTTCGTAACAATTCCGCAGATTAAGTTCTTTGAAGTCTCTGTTGTATTGTCTAACAACTGATGGCGAATTAATCCTTCTTATAATTAATGTGGGAGCTATCGAATCCTCAAAAGGATTTAATTGAGGAGTACGACATAATCCACTATATTCCTTTTTAAATTACCGTTTATTTTATTTTTTAGATGAAACAAAGAAATATATTTACCTTGTAAGAAAATAAATTCTTTCGAATAATGCACTTTCTCAGCAGGAAAATGTCACTATTTTTATTTTTCTCTAAATTAATCGAAGAAAGTATTGGACTCGTAAAATTTTTTTTTAACTTTCAGTTTGCAATGGATTTGTACGTTTTAAAACATTCCGAATACGATCTAACTATTTTTATAAAACGTTTATCTGTGTATGTATAATTAAAATTTAAGGGGAGTTGTAGTTTAAAAGCTAATGCTGAGAATTTCATACAAATTTATACTTAGTTTTCAGAAAACTATGGAAAAACTTTAAATAAAAATTGGCCCATATTCAGGAAGCAAGTAACGATGTAGTCCCCGTGGCAGAAACACGGCGACAATGTCGCAGAAACAGAAATGTTCTTGCAGAAAGATTTTACATAAAACAAATAAATTTTGCCGTTGTGTTTAAAAAAAAAGAGAGAGAGAAAGAGACAGAGAAAGAAACTCAAAGAATGGTTTATAAACTGTTCTGCAGAACAAGTTTTCCTTTCTGCAGTTGCGATCGCCTCAATCCTGAATAAGGAGAGGAGATAAAGCGGATATAACTCACTTGGGTTAGCTTTGATACGGCATGCATTAGCGATTCGTGATGCGGTGACATGATTCGGTGTATCGGCACTTTTCACTTGTAACCTTTTCACATAGGAACCTCTTCACAAACTTTGTTTTCGCGCCGCGCCTGCCGCTCGTGTCGTGTGTATTTATTGTATTGCAAAAAGATGTTTTTTCGAAAGAATGTGGCTCTGCGACCATTTTCCGAATTTCATATTTCATGCATTTTCAGATTCATGCGTAACAAAATAGCTGCATCCAGTGATTTTTTTTTTTTTTTTTTTAAGTGTGTGATTGCTGCTGTACCGATTTTCATGCATTTTCTGATTTACGCACGACAAATTAGTTGCATCTAGTGTTTTTTTTTTTTTTTTTTTTCTTTTTTTCTTTAATGTATGCGTAGCGTGCATACGTGCGTGGTAGTACATACACGTAATTTTTTAAAGCTGCATTAATTTTTATGTTTAGTTCAAACTATGCAATACGTTTCACAAATATATACAGAAATAAGACTATGGGGAAATTTGTAACGTCTGTAGTTATACGCAAAATAAAAAATGAAGCTTCAAACCTTGCTTCAAAAAATAGAAAATTAAGAAATTAATCTTAAAAATACTTCATTGATATTTAGCATTTTATATGTAGTAAAAGATCTTAGCAATAAATATTAATGGGTATTTTAAGTTATAAAATTGGTAACTTTTCTAATTTTTTTGTTTACTAATCATTAATTATTTTAATTGCGATTAAAATTCTTAGCTTTAAATTTTGTTGTTTAAGTATATGAAGTCGTAAAAAAAATATTAATTTATTTTACAAAAATACTCTTATCATTAGTTTCTACAGCTTGTTCATTTAATTTTTTAAACATTTCAATTCTTAAAAATTTTTTATTTTTTTAATTGAAATATTGCAAATTAAATAGTTATTTTGAATAAAAATCAAACCAAAGGTTTTGTTGAATATATATATATATATATATTGTAAGCAAAAGGAATTTTATCTAATAGTAGTTGTTTTGAATAAATACTAATTAAACAGCAAATGCTTTTATTTATTTATTTTTATTTACTTATTTGTATAAATATCAATATCAAATATTACTTTTAATTGATTTCTATTTATTTCATTCATCTGTAATCATTATTTTCTATTATAGATTTTATCATTGAAATCTTACATTTCAGATTTCAACACCTCCTTAAAAATTAAATATTTCACTTGCCTCAATCTTTATGAAAATATTTCGGCTATGCTTTGTCTATAATTGTGTTACTTAGAGCTTGTATTCTGTTTTACTTTATGTATTTAAATGATGGTATAAATATACATTCTGAATTCTTTAATGTCAAATCACATTTTTTAAATTTCAAATACACATCTTTATGCTATTTGTATATAATACAAAAAATGAATCTTATGTATTAGAATGTTATCGTGATTGTTATCCTTCTAATAATCTCAAAAACTATAAATAATGTAAATTATTTATATTTCATTATGATATTCAGTATTCTATATTAATTTTTACTTTTAATTTGTTGTATTTTAATTTTGAGTTCTGTATTATATTTTATGTTGTTTGGTTTGCACCTTATGAAATAAGTGTATTTGTGTATTTAAGGTCATTGTGCCTAAATGCGATAACCCATAAATGCGACAAAGTTCTTCTACCGAAAATCTAAATGCTTAAATCACAAACTTATAAATCATAATGGAACATACACATTTCAAGAACGGTTCGCGAAACTTTTCATTAAATTTTAAAGGTTTTTTCTAGTAGAATTTTCTTTTGCAGTAAACATTGTCCATTATGGCTTTCCGACGTCTTTTCCTAATTGCGATAAAATATTTTCAAATAGTAACTGTAATTTTATCCTTTCATCTTTCAAGATCAAATAACCACTGTTACGTCATGTGCTTGAATACCCTTCATACCTACCAGAAGAAAATAAAAAAAAATACCACATTTTTTTAAAAAGAGGGGTTTAAAATTTTTATCGCATTTAAGGGTCTGTTTACACCATTTTCCTAAATGCGACAAATTTTATCCCTTAAATGCGGCGAATTTTACAGTTGATATATTAAGGGAAGTTTAAGCATTTTTTTCTTTTTAACACTTTCCAACAAGGTTTAAAAGTGACTTAGACTTGTCTGTCCCTCTGTCCGTCTGTCTGTCTGTCTGTCTGTCCGCGCTCTAATTCCTGTAGGGACACCCGAAAGTATTCCAAAGCACTGTATTCTATGAGAGGTATTGCTGTAAACCATATTTAATACCTTAACTGTATACAAATCTTAGTGAAATTGAATCATGTTATTCAAGTTCACTATCGGATGTTTCATATATAAAATGGAATAAATACCACCACTAGTTTGTACACAGGGACACTCGAAAGTACTCCAAAGCATTGCGTTCTATGAGAGGTATTTCTATAAACCAAATTTTAATAACTTTACTTTCCACAAAGTTTAATGAAATTGAAATATGTTATTCATATGCACAAAAGAATGCTTTGCATAGAATATAGCATGATTAGCATTAGATTTACAGGGCCACACAAAAATATTCAGTTACATTAAGAGCTGTTCATAAAAATTTGCTATAATTTCAATTTCGTTTACATTAAGCGTTTTTAACATTGTCTTACAATTTTCATCTGTGAATACAATTTCAATTTAAGTATCTGTCTGTTCGTCTGTCCGCGCTCTAGCTCCAGTAAATATTTATGTAATTTCTTGAAACTGATATATGTTATTTAAATTCACTATCGGATGTCCCCTATTGAAAAAGGAGTTAATATCTCTACTGATTTGTGTACAGAGGCACCCAAACCTTTTACAAAGCATTGTGTTCTATGAGAGATATTTCTATAAACCATATTTTAATACCTTTACTGTACACAAACCTTAATGAAATTGAGAAATGTCATTCAAATTCACTATCGGATGTTTTATATATTAAATGGAGTAAATACCACCACTGGTTTGGGCACAGAGACACTTGAAAGCATACCAAAGCATTGCGTTATATGAGAAGTATTTCTATAAACCAAATTTTGATAACTTTGCTTTCCACAAAGCTTAATGAAACTGAAATGTGTTATTCATATGCACAAAAGACTGCTTTCTATAGAATATAGTATGTTTAGTATTACTTTTACAGAGCAACAAAAAAATATTCAGATACATAAAGAGCTATTAAGAAAAGTTTGCTGGAATTGCAGTTTCGTTTACATTAAGCGTTTTTAACATTTTCTAACAATTTTTAAGTGTGAATATAATTTCAATTTGTGTATCTGTGTATCTGTTTGTCTGCCCATCTCTCTGTCTTTCGGCGCTCTAACTCCGGTAAATATTTATGAAATATCTTGAAACTAATATATGTTTTTCAAGTTCACTATCGGATGCCCCCTATTAAAAATGGAGTGAATACCTCTACTGGTTTGTGTACAGGGGCATCGGAAAGTACTGCAAACTATTTTTTTTTTTCTATGAGGGGCATTTCTATAAACCATATTTTAATACCGTTACTTTACACAAATCTTAATGAAATTGAAATATGTTATTCAAGTTCGCTATCTGATGTTTCCTATGTGAAATGGAGAAAATATTACCACTGTTTTGTGTACAGGGAGACTTACAAGTATTGCGTTGTATGAGAGGTATTTCTGCAAACCAAATTTTAATAACTTTACTTTGCACAAATCTTAATGAAATTGAAAAATGTTATTCATATGCAAAAAGGAATGCTTTTTATAAATACAGTATAATTAGTATTAATCTTACAGGGCCACATAAAAATATTAAGTTACATTATGAGCTATTAATAAAAATTTGCTGTAATTGCATTTTCTTTTACAATAAGCATTTTTAACACTTTCTAACAATTTTTCAGCGCGAATATGATTTTAATTTGGTTATCTTTCTGTCCGATTGTCTGTCTCTCTATCTGGCTCTCGTCCCAAGAGTTCTTAAATATTTTCAGAATTTTGAAAAATTGATATATGTTATTAAAGTTCACTATGGAATGTTTCCTATTTAAAATGCCATTAATATGTCCTACACAACGTGTTTGTGTACAGGGAACTTCCAATGCTTTGCGTTTTAGGACAGACATTTTTATAAATCACATCTACTGCTAAAACTTTCGACTGCAAAAATTATAAATAAATTGAAATGTATTTTAATATTCTAAAATAATGTTTTGTATATAATATGATATGATCAACTTTCAGATTTACAGGACTACACTAAAATATTCAAATACATTAAAGGATCAATTATAATCTGACGGCTGGATTTTCTTTTGCATTAAGCATTTTTAACGTTTTTCAACGATGTCTGAGAGCGGTTTTAAATTGAATTAGTCAATCTGTATATTTTTCTGTGCTTCTCTCCTTTGTTTGATAATGCAGGCAAAGAATATTGAAAGTTATACGATACAACAACCACGTACAATTGGAGAGTATTAATAACCAGTGCGTACTGCATTGATTTTTCGTTCTTTTTTTAACACTTTCCAGCAAGGTTGAAAAGTGTCAATGACTTCGGTTTGTCTGTCTGTCCGCAGTCGAACTCCTGTAAATTTTCATGGGATTTCTTGAAGCTGATATATCGTATTCAAGTTCACTATCGGATGTTCCCTATTGAAAATGGAGGGAATTCCTCTTCTGATTTGTCTACAGGGACACCCAAAATTTTCCAAAGCACTGTGTTCCATGATAGATATTTCTATAAACCGTATTTTGATACGTTTACTTTAAACAAATTTTAATGAAATTGAAATATATCATTTAAGTCCACTGCCGGATATTCCCCATGTAAACTGAAGTAAATACCATCACTGGTTTGTATACAGGGACATCCGAAAGTATTTAAAAGCATTGCGTTCTATGGAAGGTATTTCTAAGCACCAAATTTTAATGATTTTACTTTGCACAAGTCGTAATATATATATATATATATATATATATATATATATATATATATATATATATATATATTATTCATATGCACAAAAGAATGCCTTCCATAAAATACAATATTATTAGCATTATATTTACAGGGCCACACAAAAATATTCAGATACATTAAGAGGTATTGTTGGAAAATTGCTTGAATTGCATTTTCGTTTACAATAAGCGTTTTTATCACTTTCTAAATGTTTTTAACACTTTCCAATAAAGTTGAAAAGTGTTAATGACTTAGGTTTGTCTGTCTGTCCGTGCTCTCTCTCCCGTAAATATTCATGGAATCAGAGTTACACATACACTACTCAGAAAAGAAGAGTTAAACACGGAGTTACACACTGAAGGCAAAGTTACACACACAATTACACACAAACTGTTAATAAAAATGCAGAGTTACACACACACTGTTAGCAAAAAATTAGCGGTACACACAGCGTTACACACATTGTCAAAAAAAAAAAAAAGAGATTTACATACGGAGTTACACACACTGTTAATAAAAAGGCGGAATTATACACAGCAAAAAATCAGTGATACACGCAAAGTTACACACATTGTTCAAAAAAAAAAAAAAAAAAAAAAAAAAAAGAAATGAACATTGAATTACACAAACTGCTAATAAAAAGGCAGGATTATACACAGAGTTACATGCACTGTTAATAAAAAGGCGCTGTTAATAAAGAGTTAGACACAGAGTTACACACACAGAGTTAATAAGAAGGCAGAGTTGCACACACACATTTAATTACGTACAGGGTTACGCACACTGTTAGTTACACATAAGTAAAATTACACACGTTTTTTGCTAAAAATCAGCGATACACACAGTGTTACACACACAATGTTAAAAAAAAATTGTTAATAAAAAACAAAATTACACATGGTGTTACACACACTGTTAATAAGAAAGAAGAGCTACACACACACTGTTAATTGCATACAGGGTTGCACACACAGTGACAGTTTTACATAGCGTTACGTACACTGTTAGAAAAGTTCAGCAATACACACAGAATTACACACACACTGTTAAAAAAAAGAAGAGTTACACACTGTTAACAAACAGCAGATTTAGACACAAAGTTCCACACACTGTTAATATAAAGGAAGAGTTACACACACTGTTAAAGGCAGAGTTGCACATAGAGTTATACAACATTTTATCTTGAAATAGTTATGCGGTATTAAGTATTTTATAAACTATAAAAAAAGAACGAAAAATCATGCATTACGCAATGATTATTAACACTTTCCAACTGCACGTAATTGTTGTATCTTATAACTTTGAAAGTTCTGTACCTACGTTATCACACAACAAACAGACAGTAGTTCTGAAAGGCATACAGACAGACTAATTGAATTCCTAATCATTCTTAAACACTGTTTGAAAGTGTTAAAAATGCTTAACACAAAAGAAACCGTCGCCCTACGATTGTAATTCCAGCCCTTAATCTATCTGAAAATTTCAGTGTAGCCCTGTAAATTTGAAGGTTAACAAAATCATATTTTATACAAAACATTATTTTAGCAAATTAACAATAAATGCCAATTTCTTTATGATTTTACAGTTGAAAGTACAGTATGAAAGTTCTTTAAATGTAAATTATAAAAATGTATGTCCTAAAATGCAACGCATTGGCATTTTTTGCGCGTTCTTGTACATAAACATGTTGTACAGTACCTATTAATGCCCTTTTTATTTGGGAACATTCAATAGTGAATATGAACAACATATATATATTTTTTTTAAATTCAGAAAATATTTCCGTACGCTAAGTGCGGTACACGGACAGATAGACAAATGGAGATTCGGGCACATAGATACAGAAATTGGAAAACACGTTAAGACTTAAACAAGAAAGAAAAATCATGCAGTACTCATTGATTAGTAACACCTTCCAACTGTACGTAATTGTTGTATCGAATAACTTTTAATATTCTTTGCCTACGTTGTGAGGTTGAGACGTCAGAACGTCACCACAGTTGTTTTAATTAAGCTGGATCCAGCAAAGTAGAAAGTGGGGACGGTTAAAATCGCTTCGTCGCCAGTGACTCGGCGAAAGTTGAGGTCGAGTTAGCTTTGTGTCGGCAGGGTGCTGCAATGAAAGACTTAGATTTTGAATGCTAGATAAATTAGAAGTGATTTTATAAAAGGACGGATTGAAATGAAGAGAGAGGAGGATGTAGGAAGAAGTATAAAATGACGATGGTTTTAGTAGATGGGAGTGGATGTTGGAGGATATTATAGTGGATGTTGGAGGATATTATAGTGGATGTCGGAGCATATTATAGTGTGGATATTGGAGTATTATAGTGGATTGTTGAAAGTCTTATTTTGGCGAGTATTGAGTAGTAGAAATTTAGAGGAGTGAGGAATAAGTCATGATGAGTGTTAGTACGAGTATTTGCTAGCGCTCGTGAAAGTGAATTTCGATCTGTAGGGAATCCTCTGATCGAAAGTGAAGTCGCAGCAGTGGAGTTACGAGTGCAACCGTCGCTACACCTTCAATTGCTTGCTGGGGTGAGATATTTAAGATAATCTAATTTAATTGTTGATATATATATTTTGATTGAGTAATACACTGACTGAGCTAGTTTAATTGCCAGGCCACCTTCCCCATTAATCTGCTCAAATAAACTTTAGTTATTGTTAATTCAAGTCTTGTGTTCTCTTACTTATCCATTTAGTGATCTAATTAAGTTAAGATGGAGTTTGCGTAAACGCAAACTTTACAACGTTATCACACAACAGACAGAAGGACTGAAAAATATACAGATAGACTAATTGATTTTAAAATTACTCTTAGGCATTTTGGAAAGAGTTAAAAAGGCTTAACGCAAATAAAATGCAGCCATTAAATTATAATTACAGCTTTTGATCTCTCTGAATATTTTAGTGTAGCCCTTTAAATCAGAAAGTTAATCATAGCATATTCCATACAAAACATTATTTTAGAATATTAACAATACATTTCAATATTTTTATGATTTTTGCAGTAGAAAGACTTAACTTTCAAAAAATTCTGTCCTAAACCGTAATGCATTGGCATTTTTTTTTTTTTTGTTGTTGTTGTTGTTGTCCCTGTAAACAAACTAGTTGTACAGGACCTATTAATGTCGTTTTGAATGGGGAACATTCTATAGGGATAATGTTTATAAAAATAACACTCATAAAACACAATGCTTTCGAATGCTTTTGGGTGTCCCTGTACACAAACCAGAAGAGATATTCACTCCATTTTCAATATGGAACATCCGATAGTGAACATCAATAAAATATATCAGTTTCTAGAAATTCCATAAATATTTACAGGAGTTAGAGCGCGGGCAGACAGACGGACAGACAGATGGACAGATACACAAACTGAAATCATATTCACACTTAAAAATGTTAGAAAGTGTTAAAAACGCTTAATGTAAACGAAAGTGCAATTCTAGAATTGTTTTATCAGTAGCTCTTAATATAAATGGATATTTTTGTGTCACCCTGTAAAACTAAAGCTAATCATGCTGTATTCTATGCAAAGCATTTTTTTCTGCATATAAATAACATATATCAATTTCCTAAAACTTCGTGGAAAGTAAAGTTAGGGTAGGGTGGGGTAAAATGGGTCGTGGGGTAAAATGGGTCACTTTATAAATAATGCTAAGTAAATATAATTAGACTAGAATTTTTTAAACCAATTTTTGTAACAATATTTTTCAAGTTTTTAATAACATTTTCCAATTTCAAAAAAGTTACGTTTATGAAAATGCAACACAAGAAGAACTGTTTACATTCTAAAGTGAAAAAAAACATGCTGAACTAACTTCAGAAAATCTATATTTTTTATTAATAATAGTGCACAATAAATTTTGTTAAATTTAGGCAATGTAAGGTGCTTCTTTTCTTTAATTTTAATGTTATATTTAATAATTTATTAAATTTAAACAATGTTTGTCATTTATTAGTATTTTTATTTAGTTTTCAGTTTCTACATTTAAACAATGTAATTTTCTTTAAATTCAGGTTGTAATTAAATAATTTTAGACTTACTATGCCTCTTGTTCTTTTTATTTTGTTTTTGAATAAAGATGCACTAGGCCTAGGGTTATTAGATTTATTTTGTTCTCAACTTAGCCTATTTTTTTTTTTTTTATTTACATAGCATTTGTTACATGTATAATATTTTATTCTTATCAGCAAATCTGTCTTTTGTATCTCTAGTACATCCTTGTTTTGCCTTAAACACTCTTTCAAACATTATTGAGATCTAAGATGTTTTTATTAGAACTATAAAACATTATATACTTTTATGTTTTTCCTGAGAATGATGATATTGATATAATAGAAAAAACTGACATTGTATCTGTTTTAGAAGAACCATTTTGCAATAACTGTGAGCAGTACTTCTTTAAAATGTAAAACTATCATGATTTAGCTATATATGTAACAAGTGTATTCCTTATTTTAGTGTATCTCATAATAAATATATTCTTCAGGCATTATTTACATTATTTTGCGTTCTGACTCATTTTACCCCACAGTGGGGTAAAATGGGTCAAAACATACACAGTTAAGTTTAACCAATTTATAATTTTTAAATTATTATTATAAGTACATGAAAGTGTTCTGAAATAATCAAATGTAAAGATACAATTGTTAAACTACTGAAAAAAAATATTTTATTAGTGCTACAGAAGATTAAATGTGAAAATAGCTAAAAAGTGACCCATTTTACCCCACCCTACCCTATTAAAATTTGATTTATAGAAATATCTCTCATAGAACGCAATGCTTTGGAATACTTTTAACTGTCCCTGTACATAAATCTGTGGTGGTATTTCCGCCATTTTATACAGGAAACATCCAGTAGTGAACTTGAATAACATATTTCAATTTAATTGAGATATGTCTACAGTAAAACCAATAGAAATACCTCTTATGGAACACAATGCTTTGAAATGCTTCCGGGTGTCCGTGTATATAAACCAGTATAGGTATAAACTCCATTTTAAATAGGGAACATCCGATAGTGAACTTGAATAACATATATCACTTTGAAGAAATTCCATAAATATTTATGAGATTTAGAGCTCAGACAGACAGACAGGCAGACAAACCGGCGGACAGGCAGATACACAAAACTGAAATCATATTCACCTTTAAAAAATGTTAGAATGTGTTAAAAACGCTTAACGTAAACGAAAGTACAATTCTAGCCATTTTTTTTAAATAGCTCTTAATGTAACTGGATATTTTTGTGCCACCCTGTAAATCTAATGCTAATCATGCTATATTCTGTGCAAAGCATTCTTTTGTGCATACAAATACCATATTTAAATTTCCAAAAACTTCGTGGAAAGTAAAGTTATTAAAATTTGATTTATAGAAATATCTCTAATAGAACGCAATGCTTTGGAATACTTTTGAGTGTCCCTCTATATAAATCGGTGGTGGTATTTCCTCCATTTTATACAGGAAACATCCAATAGGGAATTTGAATAACATATTTCAATTTCATTAAGATATGTCTACAGTAAAGGTATGAAAATATGGTTTATAGCAATACCTCTCATAGAACACAATGCTTTCGAATGCTTTTGGGTGTCCTGTGCACAAACCAGTAGAGGTATAAACTCCATTTTCAACAGGGAACGCCCGATAGTGATCTTGAATAACATATTTCAATTTCATTGAAATATGTCTACAATAAAGGTATGAAAATATGGTTTATAGAAATACCTCTCATAGAACACAATGCTTTGAAATACTTTCGGGTGTCCCTGTACACAAACCAGTAGAGGTATCATATTCACCCTTAAAAAATGTTAGAATGTGTTAAAAACGCTTAACGTAAACGAAAGTACAATTCTAGCCATTTTTTTTAATAGCTGTTAATGTAACTGGATATTTTTGTGCCACCCTGTAAATCTAATGCTAATCATGCTATATTCTGTGCAAAGCATTCTTTTGTGCATATAAATACCATATTTAAATTTCCAAAAACTTCGTGGAAAGTAAAGTTATTAAAATTTGATTTATAGAAATATCTCTCATAGAACGCGATACTTTGGAATACTTTTGAGTGTCCCTGTACATAAACCGATGGTGATATTTCCTCCATTTTATACAGAAAACATCCTATAGTAAACTTTAATAACATATTGCAATTTCATTAAGATATGTCTACAGTAAAGGTAAGAAAATATGGTTTGTAAAAATAGCTCTCATAGAACACAATGCTTTGAAATACTTTCGGGTGTCCCTGTACACAAACTAGTAGAGGTATGAACTCCATTTTCAATAGGGAACGTCCAATAGTAATCCCGAATAACATATATCAGTTTCAAGAAATTCCATAAATATTTACGGGAGTTAGAGCGCGGACAGACAGACGGACGGACAAACAGACGGACAGACAGACAGACAAACCGAAGTCATAAACACTTTTCAACCTTGTTGGAATGTGTTAATAACAGTTTTCAACCTTCTTTGGAAAGTGTTAATAACATTAAAGTAACTCCCATGCATTAAATGCATTATCGCATTTAGGGAGTTTGAACATCGCATTTAGGATATAGTACCTTAAATGCGACAAAAATTTCCTAAAGGCGACGCTGGTATATATTTTCATAAATTACTGATATTTGTTTAATTTCTTGAAAAAAAATGACTCAAAACACTAGTTTAGAACTATGAGTATAATATTCAACCATTTTTTCTTTCTTTTCATTATTATTTGTTTACTAAAATGTCATAAGTTTCCTAAATGCGATAAACTTACCAAAAATCACGTCGCATTTAGGCACAATGACCTTATATATATATATTTAATATAAAAAAAAGTAATGAAATTTTAAAAGTATTTGTAACATTTGTTTAATTTAGACATTTCATAATTTAAATGCCTTAAAAAGAATTGCAGATTATTTTTGATGTGTTACTGCATTTTATGGTTTGAATTCATTGAATATTTTATAAACAATATTGTATATTAATGTGAACAAAAAAATCTGAAGCAATTAAGATCAATAGAATTATTTTCACCTTTCTTTAAAAAAAAAAAAAAAAAAAAAAAAGAATATTTTCTTGCAATAGTGCAGATATATGCATTTGTGCCTAGTTAAAATTTAAATACATTGGTTATACTGAATATTATTTACTATTTAAAAATAATTTATTTTGAATTGGTAAATGTTAACTTCACAAACTGTTCTTGCAGAAAGATTTTTGTGTTGATGAAGCTTGTCGCAGAAAGCATAATAAATTTCTGCCACAGGGGATGTAGTCATTATTGTCTTATAGTAACGAAGTAGTCTTATTCTCATAAAATTCCTTGGGAACGCATAACCAACCCACACATAAAAATTAATCTTACTGAGATAATTTTAAGCAAAATTTCCTTGTTTATTATCTCCCCTCCCCCGCCCCCAAGGGGGGGAATGGGGGAATTTTTCAAAATCTTGTTACATTTGGTGTTGGATACACATAAATGAGCTACACACTAAAATTTGTGACCTCAGCTCCTATAGATTTCTCCGGACGAATTTACCACTAAAAAGGGGGGCTCAAATTTGCTCCTACGTAACCCCCTCCCCCAAAATCTTAAAAAACAAAAATGAGCTTTTGGAAATATCCCAAAGAAGACTCTTCTCGGTTTTTCATACCTTTGCGCTATTATTGTTACAGTTCTACTCGAAAATCTACATTTTGCTACATCTGCCTCCGAAAACCGTTTTTCCTCCCTTCCCCCTCTTAAAAATATAAAATTCCAACATCACAGAAAATGATTCTTTTGTACTAAGTCTAGCCTCCCCGTCTGCAATTTTTTCATCGTGAAGTAATTTGGAGCCAAGTTATGCTTATAAAGGTGTTTTTGCCTTCTGCCCCCCCTCCCCGCAAGGGGGAACAGGGGGAGGGTTTCACAAAATCCCGTCTTAATGGGGTTCAGGGTCCTAAAATCAACCAGCTCATCAAAATTTGTGACTGTATCTCCCACAGAATCGCTATGGTTGTGTTCAGTCAGTGAATCAGTGAGTTTACTCTTTTATATAAAAGAGAGGTTGGTTGGTTGGGTTTTACGTCACACTAGTGCTGCGCAGATGGGCAATTAGCGACGGTCTGGGACTCACCCCTAGAGGTGGGTCCGGAGATATGCCATCACAATTTTGATTCTTCACGGAAGGGATGGCTCTTCCGCTTCGGTGACCCCCCAGAGGTATAATTTTTGATGGGAACATGGAGGACATTTTGCCACGACAGATTATATAAAAGAGAGAAAAGATAAATCCAGTTTAATAAGTGAATTGTTAATTGGGTTGTAATATTCTATTATATAATCGTACATCGTAATTTATTCTTAAATCTCTTCCTATAAATCGTTTTATTATATTGGAAACGCAATTAAATTTGTTTTTCTCTTAAAATTAAATTAATAATTTTATTATTGTGTACATTAAATCACTGAGTAAATATAAGATATTTTATGTTTAACATTTATTAAAAATAAATAAATAAATAAATAACTTTTGTCAACTTATTGTAATTTGATCAATATTATCGTTTGCATCATTTTAAGGAAAACTTATAATCTTGAATGCGATTTATTGTTTTGTAAAATAGTACAATTATTGAATGTATAATAAAACTTTGAATATAAACGATTTTAGCTATAACGAAATTCAATCTATTTTAATGTAATAATTCTTTATCATTATTAGCTTAAATTATTTTCAGTTGAAGTGATAATTATGATTGGATTATTTATTATTTAAAGTGGTAATTAAAAACATGTATAATAATTAAAAAAGAGATGATAATAATAATTAAAAAAAAAGTCTTTTTGCCATCTTTGACTGGTAATATTTTAATTAAAGTTAAGGATTAATATTTTAATGGAGTTAAACAAATGTTTTAATGAGCGAATTGTTATCATTATTGAAGTTAATCTTTACAAAACCTATTTTCGATAGTAAAAATGTAGAAAATTCTGCTGTAATGAATCTAAATAACACATACGTTTTAGATTTAAAATTAGTAAAAAAAAAATTGCCTCTCTAATTAATGTTAAATTCTAAAAAAAAATTTTGCTGTATTTCGAGTGAACATTTTAATTAAATACACTAAATCTTATTTTTTATTCTCGCTTTTCTGCCTTACTGTTTCATAATATGAATTGTGAAACAGTGCATTTTTATTGATATGCATTTAGTACTAGAATCGCTGTTATAAATTTAGAAATTTCGTAAAGCATATGTTTCTTAATCCATATTAAAAATTTAATCTGATTTTCTTTCTTATCATTATTATTATATTTAAATTAAAATTACATCTACTTAAAACGAAAAAGAAAAAGTTTTTATTTCTATAAAAAGTACATTAAAATTAGCAATACTGAAATATAAAATGAAATATTTGCTTTATAAATTAATTATCCCTTCCGTGGAGGATGAAAATTGTGATGGCATGACTCCGGACCACCTCTAGGGTTGAGTCCCAGACCATCGACAATTGCCCAGTGCGAAGTAAATCCCAACCAACCAACCGTATAAATTAATTGTAAAAAAAAAAAAAAAAAAAAAAAAAAAAAAAAACTAGTATTTTGTGGCCACCACATGACTTTCTTCCATATATTCCTATAATTCACTCAGTAAAGGTAATTTATTAAAATGATTATTTAAAAAAATTATCTTCCATGATAATGCTGATTATTCCCATATTAGAGAAGTAGTATAACATATTAGTAGTATATACTAAATATCCAAAAAAAGTCAATTTTATTCTCAATAATACATTTTTTTTTTTTTTTTTTTTTTTTTTTTGGGTTAAAAATGAAAAAAATTGATAATTTTATTTTAAATTGTCGCAGATCGATGGTTCAACCATTCGTTTTAAAGGTATTGTCGAGCTCTTTTGAAAGATACCCATCATGAAAATTTAGTCCCCTCGAGGGGGGAGGCAAGGCTCTTACATACACATTTTTTTTTTCCCAGTTGACTATCTCAATTACAAATAATTCTTTTAAATTTCATAATGATTAATAAAAAATTATTCTCTTTATGCACATTTATACAAAATTTTGCCTTATATCACCATGTTAAAAATTTAGAAAAAGCGGGATAGCAACGCAAGCTGTTGGACAATTTTTACCAAAAGTTAATAGGCGCTAATTTATGTCAATGTGTAACTACATACCAATTTGTATGAAATTCTGTGCGGTAGTACCTGAGATACAGTTGCCACAAAATTTTGTCTCACACACACACACAGACAGACATTTTCTAAAAATGGTCAAATCGTATTAAACATCTTTAAAGACGTGTAAAACCCGAGGTCGAAAATTTTTACGAATCCAAAACTTTCTTCTATTGAATATAGAAGAAAGTAAAAATAGAAAAAGTCTGGTGAGTATCAAACAAACGATTTTCATTACCTTTCGAGCTAAATATATATATATATATATATATATATATATATTGCAGGGGAAAAAAAAATGCCGACAATCTGAAGGTGTTTGGAATAAGAATCCTAAAATCTGCAGAATAACTGCATTTTGGAAGCAAAAAATTTGCATATATATATATATATATATATTTCCTCCTTAAACTTATTGTTGTTCTAAATACCTCCAGTTTATCTGTAGTTATTTGTAGTTTTTCTTAGTTTTTTATAGTTTTCTTTAAGATTTTTCTTTAGCTGGGTTGTAAGACTAAAAAGGGAGATAAGGCGAGTTTGAAGAAAATTTGTAGAACCGCTTTTTAAGAAACTCAGTTTCGAAACCTAAAATTAATTTACTTATAAAGAACGCCAGTAATTTTTGATGACGTAACTAATTAATACATTTTAAACTTTTTTTTAGGATAGTACAGGAAGACATGAAATTCACATAATTAATTAGACGATTAAAAATTTTCGTGCAGTAGCAAACTAATACATACGTCGTAAAAACATGTAAAATGAAGTTTAGACAGCAAGTTTAAAGAAAATCGGTAAAGCTGTATTTTGAAACACTAATATCCGCGATCGAAAGGACATCTGTCAGTTTTCCTATACTAATGAAGTAATACATGCGAAAGACATCTAAAAAAGAGTTTATACAGAAAATCTAAAGAAAAACATTAGTGCCGTTTTTGGGGTACCGATTTTCACTCTCACTTCCGATTTTCACGAAAACTCGGCAAATTCATCTGTTCACCGGAAACCAGCAATTATTATACGAAAAGACATCTAAAAGGGAGATAAAGCGAGTTTGAAGAAAATCTGTAGAACTGCTTTTTAAGAAACTCATTTTCGAAACCTAAAATTAATTTACTTATAAAGGACGGCTATCATTTTTGATGAAGTAACTAATTAACACACGCGAAAGAACATCTAAAAGGGTGTTCATATAGTAACTTTGAAGAAAATCTTCAGGGCCGCTTTTGAGATATGGATTTATGGCCTACTCCTGATTTTTCATGTTCAGTTTTGGGATTTCCAATTTTCACCAAAAGCTGGCAAAATCATTTGTACAAAGGTGAATTATTCATTGTTCATCACATAAAGAGTTGTTTTGTCTTTCATACTGCACTTATTCCTGCCGGTTTTTGCGTAATGAAAGGTAGTGAAAACATGAATCACACGTTTGTAAAACTATTAAAAAAAAAAAATAATAATAATCTGGTTTTTAGAGGCATATTTTTGTTCCTAATTTTTTACTCTTTTGACCAGGAAAAGAATTTACTTTTGTTTATTTATGTACAAGGTCTGTCCCGAAAGTAATGCGCCCATTTTTATTTTAAGAAATTTATTGAACCGATTCGTACAATTACTCAATATTCTTCGAAATGTATCTCTCCTTTTTGTTAAAAGTAAAAAAAAAAATCGATAACTTTGTTTTAAATTATCACAGATTTATAGTTCAGCCATTCGTTTTAAAGGTATTGACGAGACCTTTCGAAAGATACCCATCTTGAAAATTTACTCCCCTCGAGGGGGGACTTCCCCCCTCCCCAGGAGGGGGTGGCGAGGCTCCTACATATACAAAAACTTTCCCAGTTGACTATCTCTATTATAAATAATTCTTGTAAATTTCATAATGATTTTTAAAAAATAATTCTCTTTATGCACATTTATACAATATTTTGTCCTATACCACCATGTTAAAATTTTAGAAAAAGCGGGTTGGCAACGCAACCTATAAGACAATTTTTACCAAAAGTTGACAGGCACTAATTCATGTCAAGGTGTAACTACATACCAATTTGTATGAAATTCTGCGTAGTAGTTCCTGAGATACAGTTGCCACAAAATTTTGTCACACACACACACAGACAGACAGACATTTTCTAAAAATGCTGAAATCGTGTTCTACAGCTCTCAAAACGTGTAAATCCATCAGAAACCCGAGGTCGAAAATTTTTACGAATCCAATACTTTCTTCTATTGAATATTGAAGAAAGTAAAAATGTTATATATCTTACGAATTATGAGCATTTTCACTAAATAATTTTTAACAAAGCATGCGCAAGCTTTAAAAAAAAATCATTTCCATAATTTAATAACCAAAAATATTGAGCTACTTGTATGAAAGCCCCAAATGAATATCGTGTAAATTCAAAAAGTTATGAGAGACAGAATGAACCGAAATTCAGTTCTTCTAATTTATCGCATATAAATTATCTTCCATCTATTATAACCCATTATAAAACGCATTGAGGATGGTCACCAGCAATTTTTTTATCTAGATCAGAACATTCAGCCTGATACGGTGACAATCAAAGAACTGTTGATAATGTTATGAATTTATATAAAGATGCATTTCAATACAACATCAGAAATGTTTTTCAGATTCCTATAATTAATCGACTAACGGCATATGGCATACGAGCTTCTATGAGAGATACTTTATGTTTTCTTTTGAAGCATGCATAAGTTAAACTAGTATGTTGTGGCCACCACAAGACTTTTTTCTATATTTTCCTATACAAATTCACTAAGTAACAATAAAAAAAAAAAAAAAAAAAAAAAAAAAAATCTAAGTTTTTTTTTTGTTAAAAGTAAAAAAAATCGATAACTTTGTTTTAAATTATCACAGATTTATAGTTCAACCATTCGTTTTAAAGGTATTGACTAGACCTTTCGAAAGATACCCATCTTAAAAATTTACCCCACCCCCCCACCCCCCGGTGGGGTACTTCCCCCCCAGGGGGGGGAGGGGGGAACGATGCCCCCATATGCACAGAATTTTTTTCCTAGTTAACTACTACTATTATCAATAATTTATATTAATTTTACAGTCACAAGTTAAAAATAACTCTCATTATGTACATTTATACGAAATTTTGTCCTATACTGCCATGTTAAAAATTTAGAAAAAATGCGATCACAGCGCCACCTGTTGAGCGATTGATCCCCAAATGTAATCAGCACCAGTTTATGTCGGGGACCAATTAAATACCAAGTTTGGTTAAATTTCATTCATTGGTTCGTAAGATACAATGTCCACAAAAATCGTGATACACACAGACAGACATTTTCTAAAAACTATCAATTCGTGTTCAGGACATCCCAAAACGTGTAAATCCATCAAAAAACGGAGGTTGAAAATTTTCACGAATCCAATACTTTCTCTGTATTACATATAGAAGAAAAATTGCGCAGAGAGACAAAAAAAAAACTTTTTATAAAGGTATCTTTATGCTTTTAAAATATTTTGGGTAACTATATGATTATTATTATTAATATTTTTAAACACATAAATTTTGATTTAATATTCCGAAATTATTTCACCCCAAAACTATGAATTTCAGCAAAAATATATATATATAATGTTTTAAAACGTAGTAATAGCCGAGAAACAGACGGTTTTACACCACTGAAACCACAAAGACCAATAAGAATAAAATTTCTTAGTGGTCTATGTGGTTTCAGTAGTCTAAAATCTTCTGTTTCTCGGCTATTACTACTTTTCAAAACATTATTTATATATTTACATTTAAAATTAAAATTGCTGCGACTGCGCATACATTTTGAATGTATCTTGAATTTATGATTAAAATCAAACATTGTAATTTCAATTAATAAAACTAAATGAATGTTATATTTTCTAATTAATTAAAATATATGAATTACCTACATTTGGATTTGCCTAATTTAGGCATTAACCCTATTTCGATATATATGCACACACACACACACACACACACACACAGACACACACACATATATATAATTTACTTATTTGATTTGATTAAGAAGAAAAGAATGAGAACGAAGAATAGTCAGTCAAATAAATCACCACAGAAACACACGTAGGCCAAACAAAGTAAGTAGTTATCTTAGATTGATTTGATTGTTTAATATTAATAATATAATCACATTTGATACAATTATCCCCTTTTTGTAATAACCCTTAAATACATAAACCCCCCCCCCCAAAAAAAAAAAAAAAAAAAAAATCGATTAAATATAAATTATTATGTATGTTTATGCAAAAATACAGCAGCAGCAACAACAACAACAATAGTAATTAGCGTGTATGTTATATTTATTTATTTATTTATATTTTCAATGAGGTATTTCAAAAATTATACTCCATGCAAATGCAGCAATGCAATACCAACGTATTTTATTTATTTATTTATTTATTAATTTTATCAGCATAAAATACACTTATTCACCTATAAAATATTTTTTTTAACAAAAATGAATCTCCAAAAAATGTTATTTTATTGTCACTCCTAAATTTCACAAACTTCTTCGGGTTGGGTTGGTTAAGGCCGATTGACTGCACTAGGGTCCTAGGTCTGAGAGCAGAGTGACCTCCATGGCGGGGGGGGGGGGGGTTGTTCTATGGAGTCCAGACCGTATTTATGCAATTTTCGGAGAAAACCACGGAAAATTCCGAACGGCTGGGCTGACGAGCGTGACCTGGGATCGAACCCGGCACGTCACGTCTACCAGCTTAGTTAAGCTTAATTAGTAGTTAAAGACGGTGTTTCGTTTTTAAGACACTATGTATTTAAGGGCTAAGTTATATAAAACGATTAAAATACTTTCGAAAACGTTTTAAATTGTACGTTATTCCATTTTCAACACTGAACATTAGTACATATAAGTAAAAAACTTATTAAAAATTTGTTTGTTTGCATATTTTTATTCTTTTAGAAATACAAATGTTAAATTTTGTAATAAACTAGTATGTTGTGGCCACCACAAGACTTTCGTCTATATTTTCCTGCAGAAATTCGCTAAGTACGAATAATTTATTAAAACTATTATTTATTAAAATTATTTAACATGATGGATGCAAATCATTTTCATCTTAAGGAAATCGAACACTAAGTATTTAAAGAAAGATAGTTTTATCGTCTATAAATAACAGCTTAAAAAAGGCGTTTTTAAAATGGTTGTTTCACATATCATCAAGTTTCGTACAGTTATATACCATAGACGTTGAGATATAGCCAACCTGTTATCGATGAAATTAGCATTATAGCAGCGCCACCTATTGGCCGATAAGCATCCAAATTGAATCAGCATTATGTCTTATAATGACCCTCTTACATATCAAGTTTTGTTTGATGCTACGCAGTAGAACCTGAGATATATAATTCCTTTAAATAGTGGAAATCACTGTGTAACAGTGAGCGGTTTACACCAAACCGCGGTTGGTGTTGAGCGGTTGTTACCTGTTGAGCGGTTTACACCAAAATTTGATAAGCACTAATTTATGTTAATATGCATCTGCATACAAATTTATATGCAATTCTGTGCAGTAGTTTCTGAGATATAGCCTTTCCTTAAGTTTCGAAAATCGCTGTATAGCAGCGCCACCTCTAGGCCGATAAGCATTCAAATTGATTCAGCATAATATCTCATAATGGTCTTCTGACATATCAGCTTTTGTTTGGTTATACACAATAGAACCTGAGATATAGCCTCCCCTGAAATTTCAGAAATCGCTGTACAGCAGCGCCACCTATTGACCAGTTGACACCAAAAGTTGATAGGCACTAATTTAGGTCGAGGTGCATCTACATATAAATTTTTATGTAATTCTGAGCAGTAGTTAAAGAAGATACAATTGCTACAAAATTTTTGTCACACACACACACACAGAGAAACAGACGGACAGACCGACATTTTCTAAAAATGGTCCAATCGTGTTCTAGACCTCTCAAAACGTGTAAATCCTCCGAAAACCGGAAGTCGAAAATTTTTACGAATACAATACTTTCTTCCATGAATATAGAAGAAAGTAAAAATAATAATCAAATTAGATAAGTATTAAACTATAATATTTTATTAGTTTTAATTATCAACTAAACATTAAAATTATATATATTTAATTCTAATTTAATTAAATTTAATTAACTACTTAAATAAAATAACATAATATTTCAATTACAAAATAGTTTTATATAATTTTTTGTTTGCATATATTAATTTATGTATATCTAAGATGTATGTTATTTTCATATTCTTCTAAGTTATTCAAATACATTTAACAAGAAATATATGTAATTATTTGTGTACCTATTACATTTACTTCTATAAAAAGGAACGTACCGTAAGCTAGTTTACAGCCGAGTGCGCCGTCTAAATTTATTTCGTATAAATGATCTTCCATAAACTGTAACCCATTATATAAAGCATTGAGAGCAGTGTCTAGCAAATCTTCATCTAGATCGGAACATTCAGCCAGATAGGATGACAACCAGAGCACGGTTGATAAAGTTATGACTTGATGGAGATGCATTTCAGCTCAATATCAAGAATGTTTTTCAGGTTTCGATAACGAATCGGCTAATGACTTCCAGATTTGTTTTCTTTGAAGCATGCGCATATTATAGAATTGCGCTGAAGGAAAAGAAATAAATGTTTTATTTTTAATGTTTTGAAAATATTGTAGTAAACTTATTAATTGACTTTGGTTAATTTATTTTTATTTTTTATTTTTTTTAAATTAATTGATACATTTTTTCATTAAAGGAACTATTGATTTGCTTTTTTTTTTTTTTTAATAATTTTATTTATCTTTCAAATGTTATATAAAGTTCAGTGGTTTGGTTTATCTGTTAATTCATTTAGCTTATATTAATTGATTTAGGTTCATTTATTAACTGAATAAATTCATCAAATCGTTTTTTTTTTTATTTTTTAACTGTTAATTTAGTTTTTCACGATCAGTTGTTATTGTGTTACTTTTTTAATGTTATGAATATCTGTAAAAGTACATTAAAAAATTGTAACATATTTGTAGATCGCAGTGGGTTTTAATTAAAGGTACTTCTATTCTATTTAAATATATGCACTTCGTTATACATATTCGTTATGCATAAAAAATATTTTATAAATATTAGTTCCCCATCATACTATAGGTATGGGGAACTTAGGTAATCGTGAAAATTTTCGACCTGGGTTTTTTTACTTTTTTACGCGTTTTCAGGTGTGAGGAATCCGAAAATGACAAAATTTGTAGGGTGTCTGTTAGTGTGTTAGTGTGTTAGTCCGTTAGTCCGTTAGTTTGTTAGTCTGTGTACACGATATCTCAAGAACAAGTTGTCGCGGAGAAGTCAGATCAGTTTTAAAATATTACTTTCGACACTGGCAAGAACCCTATTAATTTGCAACATTCGAATTTAAAAACTTCGTAAGTTATTAGAAATTTACGATATATTATTATAAATTTTTCTTAACATGGGAGAATAGGACAAAAATTCACTTAAACGTGCATTAAATTTAAACTTTTTACTGTAAAAATGTCAGACCATTTTTAAAATATCAGTTTTGATGCCGGAATGAACATCAGTAACTATAAATATGCTACTTTGAAAATTTCTCAAGTTATTGGAAATTTACGAATTTCTTAACATGGTAGTAAGGGCAAAATTTCACATAAACGTCAATTTTGAGAGATATTTTCATCGTAAAGATGTCAGACTACTTTTGAAATATTATTTAGGATACTGGCATGAATATTAATGACTATGAATTTTCCAATATAAAAATTTCATAAGTTATTGGAAATTTACGAATTTCTTAACATGGCAGAATAGAGCAAAATTTCACATAAACGTCAATCTTTAGGGATATTTTCATCGTAAAGATGTCAAACCACTTTCTAAATAATATTTAGGATACTGGCATGAATATGATATTTCCAATTAAAAAAATTCGTAAGTTATTTGGAATTTACTATTTACTTAACATGTCAGAATAAGGCAAATTTGAGCATAAACTTCCATTTTGAGGATCCTAAATACATTAGACAACTTCAAAATTACATTTATGATATTTGTTTGAACATGATTGAATACAAATATTCTAATAGGAAAATTTCGTAAATTATTCGTAATTTACGATTTTACCAAAATAGCGAAATTGTAAATTTTTCACATAAATATGAATTTTGAGGATTATTGCACTGGAAGTAGTTGCATGACAACTAAACAACGGAATTGACCCTGATAAAATAAATTAATAGATTAGAATAAGATACATATATCGAAATTAACGGTGGATATCCTATTAGGCGGGGATTTCATTCTGTCACTGTATTAAGCTTTGGTCAAATTCATTTCTTTTAACATGATTATAATATGTCTTGCACTAGAAATTTATGAGAACATAAATATGATGGGGAACTGAGCAGAGTCCACCTATGCCAACTAGTTTTTATTTTTAGAGTGATATGAAACATTAATTATTTCTTTAGAAAACACTTTTCAAACAGTTTTTCACAATTCTTCTGATTAAAATTATATAGAATCTGTAAATAATAATAATAAATTAAATAATGAGATTTATTTTGTTGTTTTGGGAGTAAAGCCGATTGACTACTCTAGGGTCCTAGGCCTGAGGAGAAGTGCCCTCCATGGGGGGTCTTTCTAAGGGATCCTAGCCCATATTTACCCAAGTTTCGGAGAAACCCACGAAAACTTCCGAAAGACTAGGCCAGCCAACGAGCGCGACCTAGGATCGAACCCGGCACCTACCAGCTTTGAGCGTAAAACCGCTCGACGCTGGTGGGCCTAAAAAAATAACAAAATAAATAAAATGTAACGTTTTAGAAAGAAAAAAAAAATATTACCCAGAAATCATAGCCCTTTCTCAAGGTTAAAATTTCGACCAATGATTGAAAAATATGTTTGAGATTCGATTCCCCATTCTATGTGCCCCTTCATTGTAGTTAGACATTCACGCTAAATTAAATACACGGATTTGTTTAATTTTCTGCAACTGAAAAAGGCTTAGAGGCTACTAAAATATATAAAAATTCTAAAAGTTTTCAGAACTAGTAGAAAATAATATGTTGGTGGCCATCACCAAACTTTTCTTTATGCTATTCTATATAACCAACATCCGGTTAACCTCTGCACGGTAACTGAAATTCGCAAATTTTTATTTCCAAGAAATTTAATAAGTTCTATATATATATACAGATTAAAAAACTACTTATTTAAGTTATGAATTTCATTTCCAGACTATTCTTAGTAGAATTCAGATTTAAGTTCCTTTCTCTCCTAAACATTATTTAAAAAAAATATCGCAAGCTATATTACTGCCATGTTAAAAGTTTAGAAAAAATGCGATCACAGCGCCACCTCTTGAGCGATTAATCCCCAAATCTAATCAGTACCAGTTTATGTCAGTGTCCAACTAAATACCAAGTTTGATTAAATTTAGTTCATTGGTTCGTGAGATACAGCGTCCACAAAATTCGTGATACAGACAGACAGACATTTTCTAAAAACTATCAAATCGTGTTCAGGACATCCCAAAACGTGTAAATCCATCGGAAAACGGAGTTCGAAAATTTTCACGAATCCAATACTTTCTCTATATCTAATACTTTCTCTATAAAAAGGATGAAGGGTTGCGTTGAAAGATTTCAAGCCGAAACAACTGTTGAGATTTAGTGCTTTTCATGGTATTAATTTCAAAATTCCTATTCATACCACATCAGTATGTCATATTTTTTCATCGCATTTGACCCAAAATCTTTCTCTTCTAAATAATAGGTAAGAGAAAGTGAGAAAATGGATAACTTTTTGAAATCTCCATAATTATGTTAATCCATTATTAAAAAAAATATTGAGATTTTAAATTGAATTTTTAGTTTAAAAAGTACAATTTAATTTCATCATAGCATTTTCTTAATTTGATAAACATAATATGTGCAAAATTAAGCATTACATATGGAATAAGAAAGTTAAAAATACGTATAGGTAATCTATTGACTCTTTTGCACATGAAAAATAATAAAAATCTATGCATACCATAGACAAGTTTACATCCGAATGCTCCATCTACATTTATTTCGGATACATGACCTTCCATAAACTGTAAACCTGTATGCAGTCCATAGATGGCATTTTCCAATAATTCTTGAACCTGATAAACACCTGTAACTTGATAAGATGTCACCCAGAATATGATTGTTAAACATTTGAGACGGCCGAGATGCATTTTAGAACATAAAAGTCTTTCAGATTTCATTTACAATTTAGAGAAGACATTAGAATTAATTTATTAGCTTTATCTTTTGAAGTACATGCATTTACGTCACACTACACTGTTAGATTATTTCTTTCAAAAAGAGCGCTGTTACTAAACAACTTTCCAACATTGAAGGTGTTTTTGGAAATTTGCTTTGTCATTAAAATTTATTATTTTGTTAAAAAAAGATAATTAAAGTATTTAAAAAAATAGACAAGAAAAACTGCCAGGTGCAAGGTGTAAACTTAACGATAAAAAAAAGGCTTAAAAATTTTAAACATTTTTCAGATGAGCAAAGAATTTTTGCTTACAATTTAATGTTAAACTATTATTACTAGGAGAGTTTTTGTAATGATGGTAACTGCGTCAAAATGACGAATACGATTTAATTCAGAAAGAAATAACAATTGTTACATCATTTAAACTTGTATAATTTTTATCATTGCGTTACTACTTGATTATTTTAGAGGAATGATATTTAATTAGGTTTAGTAAAGAAATTCTACCAATGAAACATTATACGCGTTGCGCACAAAATCACACAGCAAAAGATAGTTTTGTGTTTTTTTTTACTGATAAATGATGCGGATTTTCAAGAACAGTTATTTGAAACAATCAGTTTTAAACGCAGTCCCTTTTGCAATTATTCGAAATACTGTAACCCATTTTAGTACTTTCAAAATGTAAAAAAATGTTTTATCAAAATTTTGTAATTAGCATTACAAATGCTTTATATATGCAGGAAAAATCGCAGAAAAAACTTTTCGAGTCTGTAATTTTATTTCATCGGCAACATGAATGTTCATAATGATGTTCTGAAGGTAAGATTTTTGAAGGTTTATACTAATATTAATATAAGTGCAGAGCTGCCAACCTAATCTGGCAAATTATTAGTACCACCCCTTTTCCTACACCACTTATTTTTTAGAGTATTTTTCTTCTTAATTCATCGTAGATAAATTTGAAGAGAATTACTCTAAAAATTAAGTGGTGTAGAAAAAGGGGCGGTACTAACAATTTGCCGGATTAGATTGGCAGCACTGTAAGTGAATGCTATAGAAAGAGAGAGAAAAATAAGTTGTTACTATTTTATTGGCTTTTTGAATTACTATTTTTAATAAATAAACTATTTATAAAATCCATCCATACTGTTCATAAAATAAATACAGGTAGTCCTAAATAGTATTGAATTTACTATGAAGGGACTTTTCCTACCTCCCCCGTTCTTTATTACTGTATGTTACAGGATTTCATACTTTAAACAAGGCGATCTAAAGGCGAAATAATGATGACGCTTTTTTTTTTTTTTTCCTGTCTAAACATCTCGTCTAAATAAATCTATCTTTTTAACCATATTAATTTAGAGAAAGAAAGATTCCTTTCTATATCCACAAAAACTGTAACACACGCGACTTTTTTACATTGTAATTTCCATGTTATGTGGAATGGATCATTCGTTTATTTGATAACCTTTTTAGTCACTCTATAACATTCTTTAAGATTAAAAAGATATTTTTATATTAACATGATAAATTATAAAAAAAAATAAAGCTTATATATATATTAGGGTGTATCGAATTTTTTTTTTTTTTTTTTTTTTTTAAATATTATATTTCCAATAGTGCGGAAAAGTTGCCTTATGCTATTCTTAGTATGTGTGCAATATTTGTTGATCTGAGTTAAAATCTTCAGTTGCCTCTGGGGTCGTTTATATAAAAATTCGTTAATTTTATCGTTTTTTCAACATTTTTTTTCTTAAATAAGAAATTGGAATCCTTAGTTCCAATAGGGCTGAAAAACTGCCATATGGTATCCTTAGAGCGTGTGCAATTTTTTATTGTTGCGGGTCAATGGCTTCAGTTGCCTCTACGGGTCACTTATCTGGCCAAATTCGCTCATTTTAATGATTTTCCTTCAACACTTCTACGACTGTAATTCTTTTAATTATGATTATTTCTATTCACTTTTTTTTTTGTATGAACAAATTATGCATTTGTGCAAGTGTGCAATGCGTACATTGTTAAAAAAAAAAAAAAAAAAAAAAAAACACGCAAATTTACGGGCCTTCGCCCGTTTAATTTTTACGGTCACGACCGTTTTTTACCCAGAAGACGGGCATACCCGTATTTTCTGATATGGCTTAATACTTTCCGCTATACCACAAGGTTTTTAGCAGTCTTTTACCACTTTTTTTTTTAATAATAAACTTCATTAATCGTTTGTAACACATATCTTCAAAGGAATAATACAAAAATTGATTTATATATAAAGTGGTATTCAAAATGATAAATTACGGGCAAAACATGGACTGCTAAGAACCTTGTGGTACAGCGGAAAATATCATGTCATATCAGAAAATACGGGTATGCCCGTCGTGTAGGTAAAAAACGATCGTGACCATAAAAATTAAACGGTCGAAGGCCCGTAAATTTACTTTTTTTTTTTTTTTTTTTTTTTTTTTTTTAACAATGTACGCATTGCACACTTGCATAATTTGTTCGTACAAAAAAGTGAAAAAAAAAAATAATTAAAAGAATTACAGTCTTAGAAGTGTTGAAGGAAAATCATTAAAATGAGCGACTTTGGCCAGATAAGTGACCCGTAGAGGCAACTGAAGCTATTGACCCACATCAATAAAAAATTGCACACGCTCTAAGGATACCATATGGCAATTTTTCGGCACTATTGAAACTAAGGATTCCAATTTCTTATATAAATATTGAAAAAACGATAAAATTATCGTAATTTTTATATAAATGACCCCAGAGGTAACTGAAGATATTAACTCAGATCAACAAAATTTTGCATACATACTAACAATAGCATAAGGCAACTTCTCCGCACTATTGGAATTTTTTTTTTTTTTTTCGATACACCCTAATATATATATAAACTTTAAATTAAAATTTTCTGACTTGATCTTGGAAACTAATTATTAGCTACCAAAAACACTTTTGAAAGCACTTTTAGAAGCATTATAAGAAATTTGTTTTAATTCAGCTATCAGCTTCAATGTAATTTAAGTAAAAGTTTTAAACATGTTTGACATGATGAAACGTAGTTTATTTTAAAGCTTTGTAATGAGTAATTTTCCTTCTAAAAGTTTTTAATGCACGGTTTATAAACATCTAATTTAAATATTTTTAGGTACGTTGCTGTTAAATTTACCAGTATAATGGTGTTACATAATGAAAAATAAAGTAATCAAACATCATACATTTCACAAAATTCCGCACCTGTTGTTGGGTCGAAATCATTTAGTAAGATCCTTTAACAAATATGTGATCTTCTATCAGGCATAATTACATGTAACTATGTTTTTAATTACGTGTAAACAATTAGCATGTAATTAACAATATAAAGTAATTAACAAGTAACAATTGCTTTGATGCAAGTCAGTATTGGAGATTTTTAGATATAAATATCATACATAATGTAAAAATACAGCTTTAAAGCACTATCATATAACAAAGTCTAATCAGCGTTAATTGTATCAGTGGCATGCAGCAATTCCAGATTTACAGCGCCTGTTAAAAAATTGAGTCACAGTACGGTAAAAGAAAAAAACCAAATTATTCACAAAACATCTAAAACGTTTTGTGAATAATTTAGTTTTTTCCACAAATGAATAATCCACAAGTGAATAAATCCACAAAAATTTCAAAATTAACATTTTCTTTCTTTCTTTCTTTTTTTTTCTTTTGAATTTGTATTCATGAAAATCAAAAGTGAATTCATAACACATTATAATAATATATTTTACAATGAATTTAACTTTTCAAAGACATTTTTTACAGTAATTTTAAGAGAAAACTAGTATGTTGTGGCCACCACAAGACTTTCTTCTATATTTTCCTATATACATATTCAATCAGTAACAATAAAAAAAAAAAAAAAAAAAATACGAATTTTTTCTAAGTTCATTTTTTGTTAAAAGTAATACATATTCAACCAATAACATTATTAAAAAAAAAAAAAAAAAAATTTTTTTTGTTAAAAGTAAAAAAAATCGATAACTTTGTTTTAAATTATCGCAGATTTATAGTTCAACCATTCGTTTTAAAGGTATTGACGAGATCTTTCGAAAGATACCCATCTTGAAAATTTACCCCCCCCCCCCGGCTACCCCCCCCAGGGTGGAACCGGTGCCCCCACATGCACAAAATTTTTTTCGTAGTTAACTACTACTATTATCAATAATTCATATTAATTTTACAATCACAAGTTTAAAATAACGCTCATTATGTACATTTATACGAATTTTTGTCCTATACTGCCATGTTAAAAGTTTACATAAAATGCGATCACAGCGCCATCTGTTGGGCGATTAATCCCAAAATCTAATCAATGCCATTCCATGTCAGGGTCCAACAATATACCAAGTTTGGTTCAATTTCATTCATGGGTTCGTGAGATACGATGAAAAATACGAAATTTTGCTATCAGAGAAATTTTGCTATTCATACGAAATTTTGCTATTCATACGAAATTTTCTATACGAAATTTTGCTATTCACTTTTTTTTTTGTATGAACAAATTATGCATTTGTGCAAGTGTGCAATGCGTACATTGTTAAAAAAAAAAAAAAAAAAAAAAAAAACACGCAAATTTACGGGCCTTCGCCCGTTTAATTTTTACGGTCACGACCGTTTTTTACCCAGAAGACGGGCATACCCGTATTTTCTGATATGGCTTAATACTTTCCGCTATACCACAAGGTTTTTAGCAGTCTTTTACCACTTTTTTTTTTAATAATAAACTTCATTAATCGTTTGTAACACATATCTTCAAAGGAATAATACAAAAATTGATTTATATATAAAGTGGTATTCAAAATGATAAATTACGGGCAAAACATGGACTGCTAAGAACCTTGTGGTACAGCGGAAAATATCATGTCATATCAGAAAATACGGGTATGCCCGTCGTGTAGGTAAAAAACGATCGTGACCATAAAAATTAAACGGTCGAAGGCCCGTAAATTTACTTTTTTTTTTTTTTTTTTTTTTTTTTTTTTTTTAACAATGTACGCATTGCACACTTGCATAATTTGTTCGTACAAAAAAGTGAAAAAAAAAAATAATTAAAAGAATTACAGTCTTAGAAGTGTTGAAGGAAAATCATTAAAATGAGCGACTTTGGCCAGATAAGTGACCCGTAGAGGCAACTGAAGCTATTGACCCACATCAATAAAAAATTGCACACGCTCTAAGGATACCATATGGCAATTTTTCGGCACTATTGAAACTAAGGATTCCAATTTCTTATATAAATATTGAAAAAACGATAAAATTATCGTAATTTTTATATAAATGACCCCAGAGGTAACTGAAGATATTAACTCAGATCAACAAAATTTTGCATACATACTAACAATAGCATAAGGCAACTTCTCCGCACTATTGGAATTTTTTTTTTTTTTTTCGATACACCCTAATATATATATAAACTTTAAATTAAAATTTTCTGACTTGATCTTGGAAACTAATTATTAGCTACCAAAAACACTTTTGAAAGCACTTTTAGAAGCATTATAAGAAATTTGTTTTAATTCAGCTATCAGCTTCAATGTAATTTAAGTAAAAGTTTTAAACATGTTTGACATGATGAAACGTAGTTTATTTTAAAGCTTTGTAATGAGTAATTTTCCTTCTAAAAGTTTTTAATGCACGGTTTATAAACATCTAATTTAAATATTTTTAGGTACGTTGCTGTTAAATTTACCAGTATAATGGTGTTACATAATGAAAAATAAAGTAATCAAACATCATACATTTCACAAAATTCCGCACCTGTTGTTGGGTCGAAATCATTTAGTAAGATCCTTTAACAAATATGTGATCTTCTATCAGGCATAATTACATGTAACTATGTTTTTAATTACGTGTAAACAATTAGCATGTAATTAACAATATAAAGTAATTAACAAGTAACAATTGCTTTGATGCAAGTCAGTATTGGAGATTTTTAGATATAAATATCATACATAATGTAAAAATACAGCTTTAAAGCACTATCATATAACAAAGTCTAATCAGCGTTAATTGTATCAGTGGCATGCAGCAATTCCAGATTTACAGCGCCTGTTAAAAAATTGAGTCACAGTACGGTAAAAGAAAAAAACCAAATTATTCACAAAACATCTAAAACGTTTTGTGAATAATTTAGTTTTTTCCACAAATGAATAATCCACAAGTGAATAAATCCACAAAAATTTCAAAATTAACATTTTCTTTCTTTCTTTCTTTTTTTTTCTTTTGAATTTGTATTCATGAAAATCAAAAGTGAATTCATAACACATTATAATAATATATTTTACAATGAATTTAACTTTTCAAAGACATTTTTTACAGTAATTTTAAGAGAAAACTAGTATGTTGTGGCCACCACAAGACTTTCTTCTATATTTTCCTATATACATATTCAATCAGTAACAATAAAAAAAAAAAAAAAAAAATACGAATTTTTTCTAAGTTCATTTTTTGTTAAAAGTAATACATATTCAACCAATAACATTATTAAAAAAAAAAAAAAAAAAAAAATTTTTTGTTAAAAGTAAAAAAAATCGATAACTTTGTTTTAAATTATCGCAGATTTATAGTTCAACCATTCGTTTTAAAGGTATTGACGAGATCTTTCGAAAGATACCCATCTTGAAAATTTACCCCCCCCCCCGGCTACCCCCCCCCAGGGTGGAACCGGTGCCCCCACATGCACAAAATTTTTTTCGTAGTTAACTACTACTATTATCAATAATTCATATTAATTTTACAATCACAAGTTTAAAATAACGCTCATTATGTACATTTATACGAAATTTTGTCCTATACTGCCATGTTAAAAGTTTACATAAAATGCGATCACAGCGCCATCTGTTGGGCGATTAATCCCAAAATCTAATCAATGCCATTCCATGTCAGGGTCCAACAATATACCAAGTTTGGTTCAATTTCATTCATGGGTTCGTGAGATACGATGAAAAATACGAAATTTTGCTATCAGAGCGCCACCTGCTGGACGATTGATCCCCAAATCTAATCAGCACCATGCCCCGTCAGGTTCCAACTATATACCAAGTTTGGTTGAATTTCATTCATTGGTTCGTGAGATACGGTGAAAAATACGAAAATTTGTCCTATACTGCCATGTTAAAAATTTACATAAAATGCGATCTCAGCGCCACCTGTTGGGATATTGATCGCCAAATCTAATCAGCACAATGTCCCGCCAGGGTCCAACTATATACCAAGTTTGGTTGAATTTCATTCATTGGTTTGTGAGATACGGTGAAAACACGAAACCACAGACAGACACACAGACAGACATTTTCTAAAAATTATCAATTCGTGTTCAGGACATCCCAAAACGTGTAGATCCGTCAAAAAACGGAGGTCGAAAATTTTCGCGAATCCAATACTTTCTCTATATTACATATAGAAGAAAGTAAAAGTAAAAAGAAAAAGAATTTATCGATGTTTCATATCACTAATTCATAGATTTTTACATTGTATTTATTTGAATATGAACAATAGAACATACCTCTACATTTTAGATTTAAATAAATTTAGAAACTCTACATTTTAAATTCAAATATATGTATAAATTTTTAACTATGCGCATATAAAATTCCATAATCAAATAAAGAAACGAAAATTGAAAATTCTAATGACATCTCTATATTTCCATACATTACTTATGTATCTAATGTTAGCACTGTTTTTACAATATTTTACATTGAATATTTTCTTTTTTTTTTCTTTTTAATATGATATGTCTTATGGAAAAAAAAAAAAAAAAAAAAAAACCAACATTAAACATACACACACCACGTTCAATTTTCCATCAATTAATAATTCATGCGTTCTAATTACTTAGTCTAAAATGCGTATGAGATTAGTATTTAACATTTTAAGAAAATATCATTTGAAAAAAAAAAAAAAAACTCAATTATCCTTTAAATGTTGGAAAAAGGTAATGTTGTTGCAGCAAAACCACATTTAATTATTTATATTTTTTACAAACCTTCTTGTACTCTATATTATTTATTATAGCTCTACATACTTTATTCAAATCTATCTGAAGAAACATTAATTTTCTTTTACTTTGAATGTATAATTTTCTATGGTTCATTTTTAATTTAAATGGTATATTTAAATTCCTTTGAAATGTATTTTTATGAGACTTTTTTCTAAATATTTAATGTATTTTGAATAAGTTATGTAGCATGTTGATTTTCAAAGTTTGTTTCTTAATGTATAAATTAAGTAAAAACTGATGTCTCTAAGGAAAAAAAACAGTAAGTATTGTTCGATTATTATAAAATTGCTTAAGCAATTACAAATATGTTAAAATTAAAAATTTTCAGATTAAAAGAAGAACAGTTCGTAATTCGTTACTCTCGGCTTCGATTCGGTGCATTTTTAACTAATACAAATTGAGATTCAGTCATAATATTCATCATAAAATACATTACGTAGCAGTGGTTCTTTGTTGAGTAGTTAAAAAGAAAATTAGAACTAGCATTATTTTTATAATGAGTATCTTGTATATCGTACTATAAGATGATTTTCATTAACAATATTTTTCTTCATTCCTTTTTCTTTTCCTTCCTTTCTTTGTTTTTCTTTTCATTACTTTATATTCCTTAGAAGAAAAATATTTTTTTTTTTTACTTTTTACACAGTTTGACGGCGATGTCCTTTTGAGCAGTCTTACATTCTCTTTTGATGAGCTCTTTCTATCGAAGTTGGCGGCTTTGTTTGCAGCACTCGTGCCTATTTTGTTCGCTTAAAGAAGGGTCGTGTCTGATTTTGACTCGAAACAATTGTTGCGAGTTCTAGCATTCTAGGGTTTTTAAAGTTTTGTAGGGGAGAGTGGGGTTGAATGGGACGCAGGATGAATGGGACAATAGCTAGATTTTTATGTTTTGCAAGCACCAGAAACTTGACCTTTTTTCTGATATATGGCAGCACTGAGATCATTCATCAAGTGTAGTTTCGGAATTGTGCTAGCCATAGAAGGGCAGAAAAAAATTAAAGTGTCTTTTTCAGGTGGCAAAGTAAGTTTCTGTTGATTCAATTAGGTAGTAGTTAAGACATTAACTATTTGCTTAAAGTTAATATTACTCTTATATGGTGTAAAGGCATGACCTTTTATTGTGTTTATGATGCTCAAGAAGAATATTGACAATTGTTCATTAAGCCTATTTCCTGTTTTATATGATCGTCTGACGGTTGGAATTAATGGGACAGTTTAAATGAGGATGAATGGGTCACTCCCCACTATGTACTAATTTAAAATTTTACACAAGAATTATATTAAAACGTAAATTAGCCATATTGATTATCAAGATTCTTAATTTTGTGGACTTGGAAAAAAAAAATTGAAATTAATTGTACTGATTTTTGTTTATAATAATTATGATTAAAAAAATTATAAGTTAGAATATTCAATGCAACTTAAATCAATAATTAAAAATAAATAAATAAATAAACTAATAATAATTTGATTAAAATGACAATTTCAATCAAGCAAATTAAATATATCGTGATGATTATTAATGTAATACAGAATAGAATGCTGATTTTCCCGATCAGTCGGAGGACCACCTCTAGGGGGTGTGTCCCAGACCGTCGCCAATTGCCCATCTGCGCAGCACTAGTGCGACGTAAAAAAACCTAACCCTAACCCTAACCCGATCAGTCGGAAAGAAAAATTTATCTGGATAATTTGTACTCTATTTTTATGATTTATCTCTTTCTGGTGTCTTATTTATTTATTTTAAGATTAGGTCTTATCTATATATTAATAGGCAAGCATAAAATTTGTAGTCCCTTTTTAACATATTAATTATGGGAGTAGAGGGTTGAAAATGGTATCATACGAAAGGTATGGTTAGCCGGAAGGTGCGAATACAAATATTATTTTCTTACGATGTCAAGAAGGTATATAAAAATACTTTTATTTTTTATGCATTTTCCCCCATTTTTCCCTTTTATACACGTATTCCTTTACATTAAAAAATACCTAAAAGTAGAAAGTTGTTAAATCTGACAATTTCATAAAGCTCAAATAAAACCATAGACACAGTAACTTGTATAATGTAGCATCACTATACGCAAGCGAAGTGATGACGTCACTGTCTGTAAAAAATTATTAAAAAATAACGGAAATTATCTGCCGATTTTAATTCCAATATTTGGGTATCTATATTAATAAAATCAGAGTTTTGTCTGTAAATTTGTCGGAATCAAAAAATTTTGCGATATCTTCACGTTTCACACCCCATGAAAGCCGAAAATGACTTCAGAAAATTTTGCCTGTGTGTGTGTGTGTGTGTGTGTGTGTGTGTGTGTGTGTGTGTGTGTGTGTCATCGTGTCCGAATGTCGCTTTTTTTGTCCGGGCATCACTTGAGAACGGCTGGACGGAATTCAACGGCGCTTGGCAGGAATTTAGGTCTTCACCCAACTTAAAATTATATCTATCAACTTTTCAGAAATTCCTCCCCGTTCCCCCCTGGGGGGTAAAAGACTAAAACACGTTTGTCCGGGCATCACTCGAGAACGGCTGGACGGAATTCAACGGCGCTTGGCAGAAACTTAGGTATTCACCCAACTTGAAATTATATCTATAGAAATTTTCAAAATTATGATTAGTGTTTAAATTGTGGGTAAAAAATGCCTGCGCATGCGCCATAAATATTTTTTCACTAAAATGAAAAATAAAATATAAAAATAAATTTTTAAGTTAAAGACTTTTGTATTCGCGTGATTCGCACTACAAATTATGAAAAGATTGAAATGAAGTGTTGCCATCGAAGTTTCATACTTTAGTTAATTTTAAAAAATATAATTGTCGTATCGAAAAACTGTTTACACCCCAGGATTCAGAAAAATCACCTCTTTCATTTGGTACTGAATTTGTAATGATAGGTCTGATATTTCTAATTTATGTTTCCCTTTTTCTGTTTTTCCGTTGTCACTTAAATTTCATACTTTAGTTATTCTTTAAAAATCTAATTGTCGCATCGAAAAACTGTTTGAACCAGTGGATTCAGCAAAATCGCCCCTTTCATTCGGTATCAAATTTATAAATATAGGTCTGATATTTCTAATTTATTTTACCTTTTTCCGTTTTCAACCCAGATTCGATATGGAACAACTTTAGTATTGGATCCCGTTGGCAAAATTTGAAATTCGGCACCGAAGTAGCTCGGATTTTTCTCACCAGGGTATCTATTCTCCGATCCGACTGCCGTAGCGACCGTCCTTAAACAACGACAGTCGTCAAATCAAAAGTCGGAATGTGACGACACGTGATCAAAATAACGACTGCCACAGTCGGAATTGAGGTATAGTATGGTCGGAGAATAGATGCCCAGGATCTTTAATTGCACAATTGAGATAGCCAATTCAGTTCATCGCAAAAATGGCTTAAAACATTTAAAGTCACCAAAGGTTTCCGATACTTAAGCTGTGCTTTTTGTATTTATTTATTTATAATATTGTCTATTAAAGACTTCTGTGGTCACGAAATTTGGTGCGTAAATTGTTTGTATGCATCCGGCACTTATTGTAACTGCATTTCACGAAATTCGAAATACCCCCCCCCCCTTCTCGGAGTCGGAGGGCAATAAACATGTGCAAAAATATGTTTTTCCGTTTGAATTCGCTTTGAATTATCTTAGAATGGCGAATTTTGGTGTGTGGATATTGATTAAGTGTACGCATTATGTACATTAGTGGGATTTTGCAAAACTTCGAACTCACCCGCAAAGGGTGCGGAAGTAAGAAGTGGGTAAGTTGTGCCGAAGACAGTGGGGACCCAGACTCCTCACATTGCGAGCGAGAAAACCTCTACCAATCACAGCGAGAACTTAGGTTCTTAATAAAGATATGGCATTTTGACAACTCATTTAAGTTTAATGTCCAGCGAAGCGGGCAAAGCCTGCTAGTATAGTTATATATAAGTTACTGTCTACATGCGTTTGATTGAGTTATTTTTTCTGTAAAATTGATAAAATTTTAATTTAAAATCACAAAACTCCAGAAAAAAAAACTAGTATGTTGTGGCCACCACAAGACTTTCTTCTATATTTTCCTATACGAATTCACACAGTAACAATATTAAAAAAAAAAAAAAAAAAAAAAAAAAAAAAAAAATGATTTTTTTCAGTTTTTTACCATGTTTTTATTAACTTCGATTCTTGTGTGTTTGTCAGGGATAAATCTTGCAATCGATTTTTAACTAACTTCCCGACTAGCTAGACATTTGAAACTTTCACAGTAGCTCAGAACCCGGTGACAACACAATACTTCGAAGTCAGATTTTCGAATTTTCGAATAGTTTTCTTTTAATTAATTAAAACGTGAAAATGATAAGCTCCTAGTAGCAATAAAAATAGCCATTAAAATATTAACTATAATTTAATTGTTGCCAAAAAAAATTTACGAGTTCATTTTCTTTCGACCTAAAAATAAATACATTTAATTAAACGTGAGCGTTAAAAAATTGTTAAAAGTTAAATTATGCATTTGGCAAAAATTGACGTCGTTATCATTTTAAAGATTTTCTACACAATGATAAAGTGCTAATGTAGTTCATGATGCAAATATATGTTGTTCGAAAAGGATTAATATTTTATTTTTAAAACCAACTTTTTTTTTTAAATTCAAATTTCCGGTAACTCTTTAACCAATCACATTAGAACGTCCATCTTTGGAATATCGATAATAAGAATTTTCACGCCAAAAGTCGCCAAGGGCAAAAAGTTGTCAAATTTGGCGCCAAATCCATTACCTGCCTATTGGAGCTTTTTAATGCGTTTTAAAGAGAAGTTTAAGCTATTTAAAAACATGGTATATAAATTTTTTTTTTATCTTATAATTATTTTTTCGTTAAAAGTAAAAAAAATCGATAACTTTGTTTTAAATTACCACATATTTCAATATCAATATTTCAAATTACCACATATTTCAATTACCACATAGTTCAACCATTCGTTTTAAAGGTATTGACGAGACCTTTCGAAAGATACCGATCTTGAAAATTTAACCCTCCCCGGGGGGGTACTTCCCCCGAGGGGGGGGGGGGGAAGCGATGCCCCAATTTTTTTTCCTAATTAACTACTACTATTATCAATAATTCATATTAATTTCACAATCACAGGTTAAGAATAACTCTCATTATGTACACTTATACGAAATTTTTTCCTATACTGCCATGTTAAAAATTTAGAAAAAATACGATCACAGCGCCACCTGTTGAGCGATTGATCCCCAAATCTAATCAGCCCCAGTTTATGTCAGGGGCCAACTAAATACCAAGTCTGGTTAAATTTCGTTAAAAAAAAAAAAAAAAAAAAAAAGATTTTTTTTCTAAGTTTTTTTTCCGTTAAAAGTAAAAAAAATCGATAACTTTGTTTTAAATTATCACAGATTTATAGTTCAACCATTCGTTTTAAAGGTATTGACGAGACCTTTCGAAAGATACCCATCTTGAAAATTTACTCCCCTCGAGGGGGGGACTTCCCCCCCAAGGGGGATGGCGAGGCTCCTACGCATACAAATTTTTTTTCCCAGTTGGCTATCTCTATTATGAATAATTCTTGTAAATTTCATAATGATTACTAAAAAATAATTCTCTTTATGCACATTTATACAAAATTTTGTCCTATATCACCATGTTAAAAATTTAGAAAAAGCGGGATGGCAACGGAACCTGTAAGACAATTTTTACCAAAAGTTGATAGGCACTAATTTATGTGAAGGTGCAACTACATACCAATTTGAATGAAATTCTGTGCAGTACGTCTTGAGATACAGTTGCCACAAAATTTTGTCACACACACACACAGACACACACACAGACAGACAGACAGACATTTTCTAAAAATGGTCAAATCGTGTTCTACAGCTCTCAAAACGTGTAAATTCATCAAAAAACCGAGGTCGAAAATTTTTACGAATCCAATACTTTCTCTATATTACATATAGAAGAAAGTAAAAACTAGTATGTTGTGGCCACCACATGACTTTCTTCTATCTTTTCCTATACAAATTCACTCAGCAACAATAATTAAAAAAAAAAAAAAAAGTGGAACTTTGACAAAATTTTGAGTAAAATATGAAAATTATTCTAAGTTTGTCAAAACACGGAAACCGTGGGACTTTGACAAAATTAGGGGAAAAAAGCAAAAATTAGTTTAAGTTTGTCAGAACACGGAAACCGTGGGAGTTTGATAGAATTAAGGGGAGAGGGGAAAAAAAAAAGTGGGACTTTAACAAATTTTCACATTTTACCCAAAATTTTGTCAAAGTCCCACTTCTTTTTTTTTTTTTTTTCCTCCCCCCTTAATTCTATCAAACTCCCACGGTTTCCGTGTTCTGACAAACTTAAACAAATTTTTGCATTTTCCCCCCAATTTTGTCAAAGTCCCACGGTTTCCGTGTTTTGACAAATTTAGAATAATTTTCACATTTTACCCAAAATTTTGTCAAAGTTTGTCAAAACACGGAAACATTGGAACTTTGACAAAATTAGGGGAAAAATGCAAAAATATGTTAAAGTTTGTCAAGACACGGAAACCGTAGGACTTTGACAAAATTAGGGGAAAAAAGCAAAAATTAGTTTAAGTTTGTCAGAACACGGAAACCGTGGGAGTTTGATAAAATTAAGGGGAGAGAAAAAAAAAAAAAAAAAAGATTTTTTTTCTAAGTTTTTTTTCGTAAAAAGTAAAAAAAATCGATAACTTTGTTTTAAATTATCACAGATTTATAGTTCAACCATTCGTTTTAAAGGTACTGACGAGACCTTTCGAAAGATACCCATCTTGAAAATTTTTGCCTTTATCACCCTGTTGAAAATTTAGAAAAAGCGGGATGGCAACGCAACCTGTAAGACGATTTTTACCAAAAGTTGATAGGCACTAATTTATGTCAAGGTGCAACTACATACCAATTTGTATGAAATTCTGTGCAGTAGTTCCAGAGATACAGTTGCCACAAAATTTTGTCACACACACACACACAGACAGACAGACAGACAGACAGACAGACAGACAGACAGACATTTTCTAAAAATGGTAAAATCGTGTTCTACATCTCTCAAAACGTGTAAATCCATCAAAAACCCGAAATCGAAAATTTTTACGAATCCAATACTTTCTTCTATTGAAGATAGAAGAAAGTAAAAATGGCAAACTTCCAGTTTCGAATGTAAACATAAACATTTCATTTCAAAGGGTGATATGTAAACAATAAATATTCAACTAATATACTAAATAAAAGGAAAATGGATTTGTTACTAACTACTGCATGTATAAGTAGACGATACGGAAAAAATTCCGATTTCCGTTTTTTGCTGAATTTACATGTTTTGAGCTTTCTTTACGTTTCAATTAACTGAAATTGGCTACTTATTTTTTAAAAAAGTGTCTTTATTGCTAGCTTTTGTGGGTAGAAGAAGCAAGTAGAAGATACATAAAAACTTTTGATTTCCGGTTTTCGATGAATTTACACGTTTTGAGATTTCCTTGCATTTTAATTAAGTGAAATTGACTACTTATTTTTATTTTTTAAAAAGTATATTTATTTTTCTTTCCTCTGCATATATAAGTAGAAAATATAAGATTCAGAAAAGTTTTAGATTTTCGGTTTTCGATAAAGTTACACGTTTTGAAATTTCCCGAACTCAATTCGACCATTTTTGAAAAATATCTTTTTTTTTTTTTTTTTTTTTTTAAAACACTGTATTTTATGAACCAATCGAATTAATCTAACAGAATTTGATACTTGGTTGGGCCTTGGTTTGACATGGTACCTATTAGCTTCTGGGCTGTATCACACAACAAGGGGCGTTTTCATGTTGCGATTTTCATTCATTTCAGGAAAGGCTAACATCTACAGAGAAAAATAGTTATATTAAGTAAAACTTTGCTGATTCAGTTCGAGTGAATATCGCAAACAATTGCCGCAGCTGTGTTGCAATTGCATTCCGTTTAAGACAAGGCAATAACTTTGCTTTGCCTCGCTTTGCAGAAAAAAAAAAAAAAAAAAAATGGTCGAGTTTCGACCACTGGGCGATACTAGTTAGATTAAATTACCAAAGCCTAGAGCACTAGGAACTGTGCGAACCAAAGGACTTTTGCTTTTTGATGTTAATTTAAGTCAATACATCAGTCTATGTTAATTTCAGTAAATTCATAGTGTGTAATAAAATCACATAAACCAATTTAACTTCAAAAATTTATTTACTTTTCATTTTGTTTTCTTGTCTTTGTTAATTCCAATCCTGTCCCATTCATCCCCATAGGTGGGATGAATGGGACAATGCACATGCATGTAAAAATAGAAAACAAATATTATTAATTAAAAATGATAATTTTTTATTAAAGTTAGTATGTTTATATGTAACTGATTACTGAAGTGTACTTAGAGCCATGTTACAAAATTCTGAATTACTTATGGCCAACGTTATCAATAAAAACATGAAAAATGTCCCATTCATCCGCACTGTCCCCTATTTACTAAATTCCATGTTATTCTAATGTAATGTGGAAAAATTTGTTACTGCAAATACAAAAGGCCAATGTAAAAAAAATTAAAAGCAAATTGCAATTCCGGTAGCGTCAAGCGTATCGTCATCAGGCAGAATGATGAAGCGGATTATTGCTCTTATATATAGATAAGGAAGCAACTTTTAGAACTGGAATAGTAGCCAATAGGAAATTAAGAAACTGGAGGTGTTAGCCAATAGGGAGTTTGAATGTAAAAATTTAAGTAAATGGTAGGGAAAAATCAAGAATATGTGGATCTTATGTAATATTTCCAACAATCAGAAAGAAGGGGGTACAGCAAAATCGTAATTAATGTCATTTTTATCATTTTTATAGATGTGGAAAGCTTCTAGAAAATCGAATTTATGTTAAGTGTTCAAACCGACACATTATTTTAACTGAATTAAAGTTTAAAGTATGGTTATTCCCTCAACAATACTTAGCAATGGCTTATTTCTTTATTTCTTGTTTCTGAATATAACCCACGCGTTCTTTAAGAGAAAACTTGAGTTTACATTTTGTTTGACCAATATATCTGTACTGATAAGTATAAAGGATTTAAGTCCAAAAATGTCGATTTTGAGTTAAGTACATAGTCAGACTCAGAAAAAAATTCTCTATCGATTGGTATAAAGGATTTAAATCCATGTCTTTTAGTCTTTGAGAAAATCCATTGGTAAAAAAGATTCAAGTCAGAAATTTAGCACTCATGTTTGGTATAAAAGGTTTAAGTCGGTTTGTTCCCTTTATAAAATGAAGGTTGACAATCACTTAAATGGTATAAAGGGTATAAGTCAACACAATCCCTTTTTCCTGATCGAGTCTTCTTATTAGTTTTTGGTATAACTTTACGAACATCAGCTGGCATAGAAAACATTGACCCTGACTTAGAATGTAGTGATACTGATGAAAAGGACCATTAATAACCATGACCTATGATTCAAGTGAAAGAAAACACGAATATAATATTGTGCTGATGGTCAATATTCTATTAATCCTAATGTTCTGTATTTTGTGTATTAACTTTAGTGTTTTGATTGTGGATTATTAATGACGTATTTTGTTGCCATTTACTGGGCTGATACATATTTTTGTATTATAATCTATTATTATTATTATTATTATTATTTTAATTATCATTATTATTATTAACTATTTTCAACTACAGTATATCGTTTATTATGGTTTATATTCTTCTAATCTTCAAAAGTTTTACAACAAAAAAGGACAATGAAATTTTATAACAACAGCTTCTAGAGGTAAAATACAAAAATATCTGATCATTTTTCAAAGTGATTTACCACTAAATCAGTTTAGCTTGAGTAGCATTGTACATCAGATATTTTTTTATTTGGTATATGATATCAAGTGCATAATATTGCCTTCATTTAATTAATTCATAGTCATTGAAGGCTTTTGAGCATTAATTTTCAATAATTGTGTAATAATTCCTATCTTTAGTATGGTAGTATATAATATTGTATTCAATTCCTTGTTTGAGGTAATGCATTCTTTCAATAATGTTGATCGTTCATGTTTCACTAACCTGGATTTACCATGGATTAACCCCTTACTTTCCATTAACCTTAGATTTCTAAGATGAAAACATTTGGTAATCCTGCACCACTTTGTTCGTATATCTTATTAAAGTCATGAATCAATATACTGAGGAAGTTAGAAATTGGTAACACCTTATTTTTATTAGGTTCAAAATCTTTTGAACATCCACTGAGGACACAAATCCAGTATTTCTTAATGCTGCAACCAAGTATTTGGACTGTCAGCATAATCAAATTTTTAAATGAATGTACAAGTCAAAGTGGTAAAAAGGAGTTAAGTCCTGGGTTGAGTGATGGCAAATGATTTAAATCATACAGACATTTTTTCGAAACTATATAAATCCGTTAAAAATAAACAAACTTCAAAATTAAATGTATGTAGTTTATTCACAAAGTTGTATATTATGATAATATCCTGGTTAAAACTGTATTGAACGGATAAGTTTTTATATAGAATTTTTTTAACTTTATTTTTCATCTTCTGAAAAATCAAAAATATGAACTTAAAACCTTTGTACTTATCATTCCAGATATGATTGTCCTCATTGCCAGGGAATACTATAAATACCCCAAAAGTTGTGAAGGGTATGAGGGGGTAAAATCGGTGGAAAATTTAGTTTTTCTTAAATCCTACTCATATTCGCAACACTCTTTTTTTTTTTTTTTTTTTTTTGTAAAAATTGTTACAGCTGGGGAGTTCATTAAGGTATCACGCTGAGATAGTTTTTATAAATTTTAAAAACGTTTTACTCCATTAAAAAAGTTAAAATAAAGCCCCCAACTTACCCCACGTGTGGTAGTTTGGATGTATGGCTATAAACCCCATTCAGATTGACGTTAAAAATGTGAGGTAAATTAATATTCGAACAACAATTAAAACCTTTACAGAAAACTTTCATTGAAAAAAAAAAAAAAAAAAAAAGGCTTTAAAAACTCATCGAAGACATAAAGTAAATAATTGATACTGTTGTAAGTTATTAACTAGTAGAATTGGATTACGAAAAACAAACCGATGTTTCTTTCTTTTTTTTTTTTTTTTTTTTTTTTTAACAGAATTTTTATCAGAAACATATGAAATTTGACGAAAATCGATGTTTTTGGACTTGAACAAACTATGTAAATTTATTACTTTAAAATCAAGAAATGTAGGGGAACATCTCCGGTTGTGGGCACAATTTTGATTTTAGCTTATAACTTTTGATAGAATAGATATTATGCAAACATATGTATACCAATGGAAAGCTAGAACCCTTAGCTAACGTTTGATGAAGTAACTGTATTGATTCCGTCAACCAGAAAAAAAAAAAATTATTACCAATTTTGTGAAGTGATCATTTTTTGTCAAAGAAAATTTTGTACCCGGTTGTGGGCCCACTTGAAAAATCCGCTAAAAAATGGGAAAATAATAAGCAAAACCACCATAAATACAGAAAACAACAAAATTTATTCATTTTGTAAGGATTCAGTTGCCGAAATAATAACAGAAAAGGGCATTTTATCAACTTTATTCATCATCTTCTTCATCCTTCAAATCAGAAGTGCAGTGCTTGTAAATAAAATAATTTTCATGTATATTGGCACATTTCAAATGTACCAGATGATCATACTCGTTGCATTTGACTGAATTTGCTCTTGTTCGGCATGGTAGCAGGTGCTCCAAACAAATGATGCAGAAATCGACATCATCTCCTGATTGTGAATGTTTCTATTTTTAGCGCGCTTGGTCAGCAGTTTGACCGTTACTTTTTCTAGGATTCTTCTGTATGGACACAGAAGCTGCGAAGAGGTCCATATTCTCAGTCAGTCGATTTTATGGATTTCGTATATACTAAGCAATCCTAAAGGGCTTTAACCGTTGCCTTAAAAGGCAATTCTTTTGGATCGATTGATTTTTCCGGGGTTGACATGGCTAAAAAAGCCTAAAAATACATAAAACACTAATAAAATATGTTATGTTGTTTTAAACGACCATATTTCACAATTTGTAAGTCAAAAGCACGCTTTAAATGAAAGAAACATGGGTGCCCACAACCGGTTACATGAAGGTGCCCCCAACCGGGAATGACAGCCACTTTTATAATAACAGAAAAAACTATTTTCATTCAAAATTTTGGCTTAATTCGATATTGCATTACAAAATATATTGAATATAGTGCATAAATATATATTACACTCACATTTTTTAATTAATTCACTTCGATTTATTGCACATTGAAAAAATTCAGAAATTACTTTTGTGTTGCTTTTTGTTCAAAATTTTGTTTCGATGCGTGCACTTACTAATCAAATGCATCTATTCAAATCGGTGTTAGCGCCATAACTGCGTACTGTTACAGTACATGTTTGACAGTACATCCACTGAAATCCACCATATTTACTTTTTGTTAAAAAATATGGTGGGATGCCCACAACTGGAGATGTTCCCCTACTTATTAGAAAAGAATAATAGGCTATGTTTTAAACCCATATAGTAAGCTCTAAAACAAACATCTAAGCTGTTCACATTTGTTATACAATAATGACTTTACTTTAGTGTAGTCCACTTCAGTAAGACCAATGTGCCTAAAACTGACGATAAATGCCCAAATTAAGCTAAGGGATCAAAGGAAATGCATTAAACAAGTTATTTATAGCATTTTGAAATAATTCTAAATAAAAATAAATTGAAAATTAAAATAGTAAATGCTCTACCTATTTCCCCACATGGGGGTAATTTGTAAGTAAAATTTTCAGCTTATATCGATATAATTAATAGCTTAGGATCATCTTTTTCTTGTGATAACATATTTCTCCAATTTATTCAAAATCTGTGTGGTCTGCAACATGTTTTATTTTATAAAAAACGAATTGAATTTAAGGTTCTCAATAATAATACAAACATTTGGTGTGAAATAACCACACGACTTCCATTACCCATTATTACATGTATTATATGCAGTTTTTTGGAGATAATGTGATCAGAAAGCATAAAAATAACTTAACAAAGTAAGCACTTAAAAACTTTCTGGTAAGACAAACTTGATACACGTTTAAAGATATATAAAACAGACTTTACAAAATGAGTTTAAAAAAAAATGTAGAGTTACTTTTTAAAACACCGATTTCAGAGATTTAACACTAACCTACCCACTGAGGATGACTGTTAATTTTCCTGTAATAACCACGTTATATATGAGAAAGGATATCTAAAATGGATTTATGTAACAATTTTTAAGAAAATCGTTACAGCCGTTTTTGAGCTACCAACTTTTACCAAAACTTAGCATACACAATTATTGACCAGAAAACAATAATTACATGCAAAAGAATATTTAAAAGGGAGTTAATATGGCGAGTTTGAAAAAAAATCCGTACAGCCATTTTTAAAGAAACGCACTTGCGAGACCTGGAATTGAGCTGTTTATACAGGGGGTGCCTATCAATTTTCCTGACCTAATCAACTATATCATTCGAAAGGACATCTAACAGAGTAATTGTATAGCAACTGTGAAGAAAATCGTTAGAGCCATTTTTGAGATACAGACTAACGGTCCCACTTTCATTTTTTCAATTTCCACCAAAATTTGAAAAATTCATCTATACACCAGACCTGTCTCAATTCTGAAGTTTTGTAGTTCTATCTTTAATAGTTTCGGAGATAGAAAAGCCAGAAGATTCCCCCCTCCCCCTCCCCCCCCCCCACACACACACACTGACCGATTGCCAAAAACTACTTTATTGCACTCAGGAGATCTTAAAACGCGTAAATCAAGTGAAAACTCGATAGCGAATTTTTGGACCGAACACAATACTTCCATTACCTACGGTAGTCGGGTAATAGAGGTAAAAAAAAAAGGATACAAACTTTTCATTTTTTCTATTTTTGTATGTAGTAAGTATGTGAACTAAGTACTTTTTTATTATTAAAAAAGTAATAATAAACATTTTAGCATTATTAAAATGTATTTAATAAATTTTAAAAAGGATTATTTTTTTTAATTATTATTTACCGTCGATTTACCCCTCTCCTACCCTGTATGAATAAAGGTGTTTGAGCATAGAATTGGATAATTTGTTTGCAGGTGAGAAAATTATTTTAAAATTATATTGTTCGAGAACTTTAATCATGGCAAAAGTAGATTTAGGGAAATAGACAAAACAATACTGATATCACTGCTCGGCATGAAAATTGCCTCTGACACCATTTCAGCATATTCTTATGTAAAATGACCGCCTGAATCCAAATATGACGCCGATTTCGCCCTATCACCCACCGTTTTTTAGGAATGGACCCCTATTTTTATCATTTTTCGGTGATTTTATGGCTGTAAATTTGATTTTTAGGAAGGGGGAGGATTATTTTAACCGTTAAATATCTTCTGAGGGGCTACAGAGTTGGAAAATTTTAAAACATGGACATTTGAGACAAGGGATTCTTTTTTTTTTTTTTTTTTTTTTTTTTTTTTTTTTGGGGGGGGGGGGGGGTATTTGCCACAGAAATTATGCGTTACATATCTTATATTTTTTAAATCTGTTATTAATGTTATTTTTTAAACTTTAAATTTTTTTTATTGTTAGGTGTTAAATTAATTATTTTTCATTCTTCAAATAAAATTCATGGTCATAAAATTATCGAACAGGAAAGAAATTGAGTGAAAGGGTGGCGTATCTAGAAAACGGTGGGTGACTGGGCAAAATGGAAGCCATATTCGGATTCAGGAGGTCATTTTACATAAGAATCAGAAAGAATGGTATCAGATCTCGATTTTTTTTTTTTTTTTTTTTTTTTGCAGAGCAGTGTATTGGAAGAGGATTTAGGCGTAGAAGGACGGGAAGTATGGGTATGTTGTAATTTAAAGAGCTTTATCAATAGTGGAAGGGTTATAATAACCTCTGTCAATAGCAACTGCTTTCAGATGATTGATTTAAAAGTTGAGAGATTCAGGATTATTAAAGGCACGATTAGCAATTGTATAAAAAGCATCCAGTTTCTGGGTAGGTGGATGACATAAAAGAGCATGGGGAAGCAATTAAACTGCAAAATATTTACGATAAACTGTAGTGCAGAAGCCTTTTCCAGTGAGAGACAAAGGGTATCAAGAAAAGGGAGTGAACCGTTGTTTTCAATTTTGTATGTAAATTGGGTGTTATTATCAAGTGAATTTATGATCTATAACACGTCATCAATGTCGTGCAGAAAAGTGTCTATAAAAGGGAAAGTATCATCAGCATAGTGGCTCCAGAATGGAAAAGATATTTTTTCAAAGAGATAATTTTCAAAATAATGCATGTAAATACTATAAACGATAATTAAGGAAAGAGGAGTTTCTCATGACTAAATTTTCTGATTGTTGGTAAAATTTATCTTGAAAAGTAAAAGTAGTTGAAGATAAACAAATGCAAGTAAGAGAAATTAATTCTAGGATTTTAAACATGATGGCTCAGAATGAACTTCCCTGCAAATTTCTGTAGCTTTGCCATCAGCCGTTTGTCTACAAAGAGACCGACCCCCACCAGTGTTGTGCACGAACGCGTTCATTTGAACGCGTTCATGAGCGTAGCTCAAAAATTTTGAGTTTTGAGTTGAACTTCGCTCGTTTTTTAAATTATGAACTTGAGTTGAACGAAACTCGTTTTTTCCACGAACTTGAGCGTGAAAAAGCAATTCAAACTCAAACTCATATTAAATATTTCTGTCTGAAATATAAAAAGGAAAATAGAAGAAGAAAAGGACAGAAAAGAGAATAATTGTGCAAAATGGATCCCGGAAAAAAGGAGGGCACTTGGAAAAAAAGGCACTCATAAAAAGGGCCCCCGGAAAAAAGGGCCCAGGAAAAAAGGGCATTTTTGCAATTTGCAAATCGCAAAAATAATAAACATCAAAGAATAAATTTAAAGAATTATTTCATAATACATTTTTAGAAATTTCAATCAATGAAATTGTTACCATTTTCACTTAGTATATACCTGGGGGAAGGGGGAGTCAAGAAGCAGATTGATAGATAATAATTTTCTTTATATTACCTTATCTTTGATTTTAATGAAAAAATGCATCTGCATATAAATATATGCAAATCCGTGCAGTAGTTCCTGAGATATAGCGTTCCCTGAAATTGTAGAAATCTCGGTATAGCAGCGCCACCTGTTGAGTAATGATTACCAAAAGTTGATAAGGCACTAATCTGGATCAAAGCGCGTCCGAATATAAATTTATATGCAATTTCGTGCAGCAGTTCCTGAGATACAACCTTCCATGAAACTGTAGAAATCGCGGCCTAGCAGCGCCACCTGTTGAGAAATTGATACTAAAATTCCGTAGGCGCTAATTTTAGTCAAGGTACATCTGCATATAAATTTACATGTAATTCTGTGCTGTAGTTCCTGAGATACAGTCCCCAAACATTTTTGACGCACACACACAGACAGACATTTTCTAAAAATCGTCCAGTCGCTTTCTGGACCTTTAAAAACGTGTAAATTCATCGAAAACCGGAAGCCGAAAATTTTTACGAATCCAATACTTTCTTTTATTGAATATAGAATAAAAGAAAAAAAGAGGAGGGGGAAAGAAATGCAAAATTAGAAGCTGTAAATACATTATAGTTTTCGACTGAAAAGTGTTTAAGAATTTTGCCAACTAAGTTTGAAATTTACCAAACGTGCCAATTTGTTTTAACATAGTGTGTGTAGAACTTGGGGGAGGGATGAGTGTTCCCTCTTACCTCCCGTTTGCAAGCGTTCATAGAAAACGATGCGTTCGCCTTTATCTGCATTTTCAAAAATTCAAAGAAATCGCTACAAAATTCGTCTACAAAATACTACATATTAAAAACAGTATTAGTCTCTCTCTCTCTCACTTTTTTAATAGTTTTTAAGATTTATTCAATTTCTTCAGAAATATTAGCGAAAAAAAATGTGTAGTTTTGTAAACTTCTCAACTCTTCGTGGACTATCTTGAAGTGTGTACATACGTCTCACTCATGAACTTAATCGCTGCTATTGTAAATAGCATGTACACTAAAATTTTACTATAGCTTCAAAAATATTTTAGATGATTATTTTAATTTTTTTCAAAATTATATAAAAAAAAAAAAAAAATTCTTAGTTCAAACCATTTTTAATTTTAGAATGTATATTCAAGAAATATCAATTGAAAATGATCTGGAAGTGTTGTAACTTGAACCTCAAATTAACAGCAATTTTACAATTAATTTTGAACAATAAAAAAATACAATCAAAATTTTAGTTTTTTTTTTTTTTTTTTTTTGTTCTTCTTCTTCTTCAACCCAAATATTAAAATATAGGGATGTGACTGACAAGCAAACAAACAAATAAATAAATATATGTTGAAACTTTATGTGGGGAAAAAAAAAATAATAAATAAATTAAAATACCAGAATTTGGATGGCAAAAGTATCATTATTACAGAAATTATTTTATCTTTAAGAAATTTTATCTTTCACTTAACCAATTAAGAAAAAAAATCACTAACTTGACCATTTACAACCTTTAATTATGTAAAGAAAATATACATAATAAAATTCAGTCTTTGATTTATAAAACTTTATTAAATGTAGGGGAGCACGGGGCACAGTGGATCACCCCTATTTAAATCTATTAATATTCAACTCTTTTAGTTCATATGGATACTCATGGCAGCATGGTACTAGTTGTATCTATGCAGACAAAAAAACCACATAGAAAATAGTAAGGTAACCATTTTGACCAGTTTTTTTTTTTTTTTTTTTTTTTAACTGCTCAAAGTAATTTTTCCACGTTGAAGAATTTTAAAATTTTATAAAGATTGAACTAGCGACTATAAATACTATATAGCTGTTAAAGGAAGGCAAGATATTGCTGTTTTTAAATTTCTAAAAATTATTAGCATATTTGTAGTCTGTATATTATTTTATTATTATTATCTGTTTTACTCTGGCACGGGACACAGTGGACCACCTTCCAATGTGCCTAAAAATATAAATTAGTTTAATACTTATATTAGTTTTAGTTAAATTTATAGATGCAAATATAATGTAAAGTATTAATATCTCAAAGTAATAAGTATCTTAATGCTATGATAAAATAAATAAAAATAACTATAAATTTCTGAAAAGAATAAATATTTGAATAGTAATATAATAATTATTGACATCTAAATTTAATAAATATTTGAATTATATAGGATTAATAAAAGGAAAAATATCTAATTTAATAAATAGCATAAAAATTTATTATTATTGTTGGTTTTAGAGATCACATGTGAAAAGCAAAAGAAAGTAGCTTCATACATTTCAGTTAAATTTATCCTACAAATATAATGTAAATTAATTATACCTCAAAATATTATAAAAAAATATTAAATATTTGAATAGTAGTATAATATTTATTAATATCTGAATTTAAAAAAATATATCTGATTTATAAAATATTAATATAAGAATAAAAAACAATTATCTATTTCAACTTAATAAATTTTCTTAGTGGAATTTGATTTCTTATTCGTTTATTTTATTTCAGGAAAATGCTTGAATTTTTCTAGAATAGCATAAGAAATTAATTTTAGAAAAAAAATTAAGACATGTCAAGAAGAGCTTAGAGTTTGTTTGCTATATATATATATATATATATATATATATAAAGTACATTGCTTTTCTGTTTTTTGTGAAAAAAAAAAAAATAATAATAATAATAATAATAATAAGAGTGTAAAGGTGGTTCACTGTGTCCCGGTCTCCCCTATATTACAGAACTAAAAATAAATCTTAATAAAAGCTTAAATCAGTTAAAAAATAAATAAATAAATAAATAAAAACTCATCATTTTACGTAGTAATATATATTGATAAATCTGAGACATGTTTATAAAATTTCTTGGAAACATTGTGAACAAATACATTTTATTTTAAATAACAGTTCAGTGGTAAGTTTCCTTTTCAGGAAATCTGTTGACCATTTCTGAAGAGAGATTTCTTTCATGTTTTCGACACAATTCGAACATATGGGTTAAAAATAATTAGTAAGGGGAGCGCAGAGTACCTAGTCGGCCGTCTCCGACAAAACATGCACACGGCGACATTGTATTGGATTCAAAAGAAAAAAGCGTGAGAATCTACTATACTAAACATTACATTGCTTTGTGCGGGTGCTATCTACTTTCTTTGGTACTACACCCCACAGCCCTGAGGCACTGTGACAAATTGTAGCCCTCTCATAAAAGTACCGGACATTTCATTTTCTGATAAAGACGATGCTAATCTAGAGAAAGGATCTGCTTTCACAGAACTAGATATCTGCGAGTCACATGTCCATAGATTCTCTTTTTTTCTTTAAAAATAATGAGATACCTGTTATTTGCAAAAGTAATTCTTTAATTCATGAAAATAATCTTTATTTTATAACTTTTGCATTGAAAGATAGCATCTTTAAAAATTAAAGCATTTAGACAAGGATTACTGGTTTAACACATATTATACATAGAGTAAATAGAATAATATTAAAGTTTTTAATGTCTATTTATATTTTTAATACTAAAAATAAAAATGCATTCAGATTATTGAAATAATTTCATGTCAGAGATGTAGATTTTATATCAATGATTATTTTATTTTCAACACTTTCTGGAAAATGAAAATAATAATAATTAAAAATAAATAAATGAAATAAAAAATAAGAAAATAAAAATAAAAATAGAATATTAATCCTCCTTATTACAACAAGCTATTTATAATCTAATTTAAATTGTCTTCATGTTTCTTTATTTTTCTAAAATGAATATATACATCCACAAAAATTCAAATATAGTACGTGTACTAAGCTAAAGATTATTTTTCTTTTTTTTAATGTACAGCTAGTTTTAAAATATCATTTATGATAACAGCAAACAGGATTTAATTATTGGCATTTAATATTATACTTTTAAATTTTTATATTTTTATTTATAATGAAAGGCTTTCTTAAAACATTTCTTAAATCACTCTTAGAACTTCCATAACTTTTCATAATACGAGATATTTAGCATAAATTTCTGATATTGAAATAGCATGGATTTGATTGCATGAAAACTGAAATACAAAATTGACAACAGTATAATATCGTGGAAAACTGGGGCACACACACACACACACACACACACACACACACCAAAAAAAAAAAAAAAAAAAAAAACTGTAGCAAGGAAAACGGTAGCCTACTGGATAGGGCATTTAAGTCTTCAATCGTACCAGGTGACCAGCGGAATTTATATTTCTTCTTATGAAAGGATTAGCTTAGAGTCCTGCGTTGTTCAAGTAAACTTGACTCGCAGCCGACCCGACCTGCAAAATGACTTTTGACCTTCAACACGAAATGAATCTGCAGCTTCTGACCCGCCATATTGTTAAAATTGTGTTAGATAATAAGATGAATAGAAGTTCTTTTACACAAACTACAGTTATATTATTGAAGAAATCTTTTAGAAAATTAAATATATTACAACAATGTGTTTATCTAATTATAAACAAACATTTAGCTGTATTAAAACTTATATTTAAAAAATCCATTGTTCCATGTATTTTGACAGTAAAATAAGGAATAAATTGGTTGGAAAAAAAAAATCTTTTCCATATAAAGCTTTAAATGTTAAGTATTAATATTTAAGTAAATGTAATTAAATTCATGTTATCAGTCATGTCTTTAAATTACTAGGAAGGAAGACAATGTCATCCAATTTCTTCATTTAAAAGTTTCGATTCATAAGTAAAGCATAAAACAATCTTCGGAGAAAACATTTTGTGAATAAAAATTAATGCAACTTTTAAATTTTAACTGCACCCGACCAGCAAAGCAGGTAATAAGCGATTAAACGACCCGATGCGTTTCTCTCTTGTGAGAAATGCGTCCTCTCTTGCGATTAAAAGGGTACAAAGTATTGCTACCAAGAATATAAATTTTTTTCCCAAAGGAATAAAATCCATATGAGTTTGAGTTACTTTTCCCGCTCAAATTCATGAGAAAACGAACTTTGCTCAGCTCAAGTTCACAATTTAAAAAACGAGCGAAATTCAGCTCAAAACTGAAAAAGTTTTAATTAAACTCATGAACGCGGTCCTGCGCAACACTGATTTAAAACAACGGAACCTCTAAATGATAGAATTTGTCTCCTATTAATAAGTTCTCATGCGCATAAACAAACGTATTGAAAATTTGAGAATAAAAAACCATGCAAAAACAGTCGGTACACTATTCAGAAGAGTTTGCTAAATAAATTTTTACTACAATTAAATTAATAAGTTATAATTAAGAATTATAAGTTAATAAGTTTAATTAAGAGTAAAATTAAAAATAATTTTCATGGTGTAATTGGTAATTGTAGAAAAAAAAAGGGAAATTACCTATGAAAGTGTTCACAGAGGATAAGATCTATTAAAAAAAAAAAAAAAATTACGTAAAAATGAACTTTTAGTGAGCTTTGCTCGTTTTTAAAAATGAACTTGAACTGAACGCGTTCATTTCTTTCAGACATGAGTTTGAGCGCGAACTAGCTCGTTTTTTACACGATGAACTTGAGTTTGAACTAGTTCGTTTTTTTTGTGAACTTGCACAACACTGACCCCCACACAGGCACCGCGAAGTGACGTATTATATGTAGAGATGATGTATTGCTTTAAATTTCATTACTGTTGTCAAGTTTCCTGTTTAATTTTTTTTTTTTTTTTTTTTTTAATTTAATTTATTTATTTTTTTTTTCACGACAGAAATTTTGATTTAAAATCTTTTTTTTTTTTTTTTTTTTTTTTTTTTTAATTTCATAAAAAAATGATGAAATATGTGATTTCTAGCATGTTTTTATTTGTTTATTTATTTATTTTTTTATTCTTACAACTTTTTAAACATTCTAGAAAACGGTCACTTTTTTTACATATAATTTATGGCATGGGGCAAATAAGGTAAATTTTTATAATACAAGGCACTTAAATAATTCACCAATGAATAATATGTGTATGAATGCCACATAATTCATTTCATTAAAAAAAAAAAAAAGAAAAAAAAAAAGAAATCTGAAATGTTTTATTAGATTAACGTTTTAAGGTCTTATTAATTCACTCATATCATAAATGTTTATGCGCTTATTAACTTCCCATATGTTTTATACTTGAAACTACAGGGTGGGCCATGAATTCTTGGACTGAGATTTACTTAATAATTTTTAAAAGATTAGGCAGGGAAAAAAAAATATAAATACCTTTTATTAGAACATATGTACAGTATTATCACATTGGTTAATGTGATTTCTATTAAAATTTGTTGCCTTGTTTTGAGATACAAAGGTGAAGTCTCTTCTCATAAGCATCTATTGCAGCACGTATATGATTCAATGGGAGTCTCCCATTCTTTAATAATGGCTGCATTTAGAGACTTAATACTTATGTGTTGTTTTGCATTGACCTTGGCCTCTAATTCTACCCATATGTCATAGTCCAATGGATTTAAATCAGGGGATGATGGGGGCTATTCTTCCTTAAAAATAACACCAGGAAAGTTCTGCTGACACCATTTTTGTGTTATGTTTGCGGAATGTGAAGAAGCGGAGTCCTGTTGGAAAGTCCAACCAGTATTTCCTAATAACTTGACAGCTTCTTGTTTTGCATGTGGCAAAATTTTCTTAATATAGTAATGGGTATTTATTTTTACACCATTTTTAACAAAAAGGAGTTTCATTTTGCCAGCACAGCAAACTCCACCCCGAATCATAACCGAAGAGGCTTTCTGGAACCTAACAACGGTTCTCTGAGTTTCAGGAATGTCTCCAAAACGTGCTGCATAAACACGAATATTTTGTGCATTGAATGCTTCTTCTATGCGAAATAAATTTTCATCTGTGAACACGATTTTTTGAGGATCGTGTCTCTTCAGAAGAGCACGGCATCTTGTAGTCATTTTTTTTTTTTTTTTTTGAGTTTACTGAGTTCATGGCATTGTCTCTTTTTTTAAGATTGGAACCCAAGATCATCATGCACAATACGTTGAAAGGTAGCGCGAGATTGGTTCATTACTTTTGCGATTTTTCGTACAGACCTTTGGGGATTTCGTCGAAAACTCTGTCGCACTCTCTTAATCAGTTTTGGCTGGCAAACAGTGCGTGGGCGTCCAGATCTTTCTGCGTATTTTGTAGTACCTGTCCTCACTAATCAATTCCAAACATTATAAAATGTATTTTTAGGTACACCTTTCTTTTTCATATCTAACCATGAATCCTTCTTGTCCATTCTTCATCTAAAACAGGCCTCGATTGCACCTCTCACAACAGATTTAGGTAAATTCTTAGGCATAATTATTTTGAGGAACAAATTTATTCTAAAGTCTTTTTAAATATATTACCCAAAGCAAGAAAAAAGACATTAAATTGTTAATATGATTAGGTTAAAAAAAATATTTACAATTTATTTTTATTTATTTATTTATTTTTTTTTTTTTTTTCAGATCAAGAATTTATGTCCGACCCTGTAATATTTGTATTTATTTATTTTATTTATTTTTCTAAAAGGTCTAAGAAACGTGTTTTACGATGCTTTCTGCTGTTCTCCAGCTTTTTGTGCTACATGTGTTAATGTGGAGTACGCATAGCTTAAGTAAGTATTTTCGCATAAAATATTTTTCATTCATTGATATATATATATATATATATATACTATTTAAACAATCTTTTATTATAAATTTTACCTTTCGATAAGCGAACAAGTCTTCGAATTCAAATTTTCATTTAGTATGTGTGGACTTTGGATTCCGTACAACTCTTTCCTATAAAGTTAATTCATGGCTATATGAGTATATATACAAGAACATAAATACGTGTATATTTCACAGATGTAATGTGCAACAATTTAAGAAACTAGGATCTCAAATTCTTATTTTGTTTCTGAAAATCATTTATTTTAGATCAAAATTTGAATCAGTAATCCAAAGAATTTATTACACTATTGAATGAATTCGTTTGTTCAACATCAATAGTCATCATGTAAGATAAGACTTATCTTACTGCATCTAGTAATTGTAAAATTATAGAGGAAAATCTGCCAAAATGAGTTAAAAATAAATAAATAATAATAATTAGGATAAAACTGGTTTCTAGATATGTGTTTTAAACTTTCGGACTTTTGTTGCATGAATATCAGTTTGACCGAAGAAGAGATTGTGAAATAATCCTTCAAATCAGCCATTTTCCTAAACATTTCTAGAACACTGCGAGTTTGTTTATCTGTAGATGTTATTGTTACAGAATTTATACCGCTAAAATTTATAAAAGATTCACTTAAGTATGTAATGAATGCTACCAATTTTTCTTTTTTATATTCAATATTTAATTTTGTAAATATGAACAGAAAATTGTAATTTTATTTTTAATCTACTCTCTGTTCGTAACATATCTTTATTTATTACTACTTTCCACATTATTATTATTATTATTATTATTATTATTATTATTATTATTTTACTTATCAGTTCTTGAACAACCTTGTGGGGCGTGTAGAAATGTATGTGGAATGTTTGAAGAACGCAGAACTTGTGGTCCATCTTGCCCGATGGCCTGCGATACACTGAACACGAACTTGTGTTGCGATGTGAGTTGCGTTTCTGGCTGCTTTTGTAAAGATGGATACATTCTAGTGTCCAATATTGGACCGAGAAGATGTGTACCAATAAATAACTGTCGTATGTTTATTTACTTATTTATTAATTTATTACGTAAAATACAGATACTTGTTGCTTTAACCTACATTTTTAAGTATAAAATATTTTTCATGTACAAATAAATAATCCTACATATATGCACATGTTTTCTTTTCAGCCAAATCTGGAGTTTTGGAATTTGCTAATCAAACTGTAACTGTATTCGAGAGTATGAAAATGGTAATGATTGTAGTTTTAAGAATGAATGGAACGGCAGGAATGGTTACAGTTCAATGGCGTACTGTAGAAGGAACAGCTAGACAACATGTCGATTTTATTCCAGCGTCTGGAAATGTGGTGTTTCCAGAAGGGGTTGATTATCAAACTATTACAGTTGAAATAGTGGACGATACCATTCGAGAACCAGATGAAATGTTTACAGTGGTTTTATCAGATCCAACGAATAAAGCTGAAATAAATCCTAGGCGACTAGAAAGCATTACAGTGGTAATAAAAGATGATGACAGTAAGTATGTATTTTTAAAACTTATTATAAAAACTAATTTTATTTGTAGCAAAAACCTAGAGTGAAAAGGCAGATTTTTAGGACTGAGGACTATTAGTCTCAATCTGGAATTTTTGCGGTGTCATTTTTCGATAGTTGGACATTTATCGAAATCTAAAATTTATCGAAAATATAACTGAACAATTTGAAAGCTATGTTATAACTTGAAAAAAAAAAAAAAAAAAAAAAAAAAAAATAAATAATAATAATAAATAAAAAAATAATAATAATAGTCCTCCGTCCTAAACTAAATTCTGCTTTTGCCAGAATTTTTTTTTTTTTTTTTTTTTTTTTTTAAGAAAATAAAATAAAATAAATTAGAAATGTATGAGAACATATATATGATAGGGAACTGAGGGTCCACCTATGCAAACTAGTTTTTTTTTTTTTTTTTTTTTTTTTTTATTTATTTTATTTATTGAAAATCAAATGGTAATGCATCAGAAAAAATTAAGTATATTAAATTTTAAATTTAAAAACTTACTACGTTTATGTACACTGGTGTTTAAAAGTTAGGCAACAACCTGTTTTCTCGTTTTCTTCTTTTGCGAATAATTTTTAAACAAATAAACACATGAACATAAAATTTGGATGGCATGCTCGTCATCATATCATTAACTGAATTTTATGTAACTTTAACATAAGTAATAATTTTTATGCTAATAAATATTAATTTTTTCTCAAAAATAATCTTTGGAAAAAATGAAAAATTTCAACAATTTTAGAAAAGAAAACTTAATGGAAAATGATCATAAGGATGCATTACAGATAGGTGAAGATGCATATGCATCCATGTGTTAGATTAAAACCGTATTCACTTTTCTGTATTCATTACCTGTATTCACTTTTCAGTTTCTTCTTTTATTAGCATGTGAATAACTTTTTAAAAAATATACGTACAAACATGAAAATTGGATAAGATGTTCATTATAAAACTATTTATCGACATTTTTATTTATTTTTTAAATTCAAATTTCGTTTTTTCACAGACACTGGTATTCCGTTTCGTGTTTTGAAATAAATCCCAATTTCCCTATTTCGTCGACCAAATAATGTTATCTGCGAAAAATTGGAAAACTTTACCACAAATAACATTAATTGACCGTTAACATATTTTGTGTATTTTGTTTCCTTATAAGTCTTAATTAAGGTAAAATATCAGAATTGTTTGAAATTTAACGCTTAAGGGGGAATGGGGGGGGGGGGGGAAGGAGGCGCCTAACATTTCTACTTGTTCTTCACACGTGAAAAATCGCAAAGGTCTCCGATAGAATTTTTCAGTCGATTTGAACAATACTTAATTTTCATCAAAACTCAGATTAATAATAATAACTCTTACCAACATGTCAAATTAATTGGCTTTGCTTTCAATTTTTTTTTTCCGTGTGAAGAACGGGTAGAACTGCTAGTTGTATTATGATTTGGAATCAAGATTAATATTTCTTACTACTTATTCTGTCTCTTTTAAATAAAAGCTCTGAAGGAAATGCGTGTTGCGGTAGGTTGTATTCGAACCAAGGTCGTTTTGGTAGTAATCCAGCGCCGTACCTCTGGACAAAAGGTTAACCCTTTGTCCATCGGTAAGTTAGGATTATCTACATTTGAATGGCGTTGATGGCGTCGCTACAGCTCCATGCTATCATAATAAATTGTAGCAGTTTTCCTATCAAATAACTTCTGAGAAATTACGCCATTTTTAAGATGATATTACTTTATTTGGGAGATTTTATGAAAGTGACGTCATTCTAACATGTTATAAAAATTATTCGTATAATTATATTAATTACATTAAACACTAACATTTCACACAGTAAAATGTTTAAATCACATGCATAAAGTTTTGACGAAACGTAATTTTCAAACTTTTTTTTTAAATTATTTCACCACACTTTAATTTCGAAATTTTATAAACTTCTACTTTAGTGAGAATGTACACATTAGAATTAACCTTAAATACCAAATTTGGAATTTCTAGCTTCATTATTACTGTAGAAGTCGCACAAAAATATCGTTTTCAAGAGGGGTTTTTTCTCACCCTCTCCCACAGCGCATGCGCAAGAAATTAAAAATACCTGCAATACTTTAACTATGGTCATAAGCAGTAAATGTGTGAAGTTTAGTTCAAATTGATCCAGTGGTTTGACAGGAAATATAAGGCATGCATATAATAAGATTATCACAACCCAGATCACTCTCTTAATCTTATTGAACTAACTTTGAGTAGCACTGTATATTACATGTAAGTTATATACGTACCAAACAATGTACTTAAACTAAGTACAGTGAAAAAAAAAATTTGAAATGGACTTTGAGCTTTTACGAAGTATGACATTAATGTAAGAACAAAGGATAAAGACTTTTTTTTCTACATATTTTTGAGCGTATTGAAAATGTATGTCAATTTCATTTTGTTTAGTATTGTCTAAACGTGTTAAACTGAACACACCAGAAACACCGTCCATACACGCAAAGGATATGAATACTTTTGCGTGTCCTATAAATGAACCGTTTGTCCAATATCAATAAAAAATTTAAAGTATCGTCTCCATACGATATCGAATTAGGAAATCCTGCTAATATCCGTTCTTGAACTAAACTGATAATAAATTCATAAACACATACAGGTCAATTGCTGAAAATCTAATTTTCAATTTTAGGAGACCGTAAAAAGTATAAATACCATATCAAAACCTTAATTTCGAAAATTTGATCACAAAACAAACCTAAATGACCGTATATGGGTAAGGAAAAGTAGGAAAAAAAGTAACAAAACCTAAAAATGTTCCATGTTTTTGTTTTCAGTGAGACCGGGGCACATCGAAGTGGAACTCACAAAGATGGAAGTGCTGGAAAACATTGGAACTGTGAATGTGACTCTTGTCCGTCTGGATGGATTGGATGGTCAAATTCGAATGAAATATCGAACAGTTGCTGATTCCGCGCGAGAGAGAATCGACTACGTACCGATTGTAGGCGACATCGTTTTCGATGAAGGAGAATCTAGAAAAGACATTTCATTGGTGATCATTGACGATGATGTTAGAGAGCCCGTAGAAAATATTCGTTTCCAGTTATATGATCCCTCTGCAGCTGAAGATGTGGTCAATTTCAGATCTTATGCAAAACGCTTAGAAACCATAATAGTCATAATGGATAATGACAGTAAGTTTATAGATAATTTAGTATTTGAATTAAAATTTAAAATGAAAAAGATTTTTGTTTTATAGATACAAAATTCTGTACAAAGCAGAGTTTAATTTCGACAGCTTTATTTTTTTTAGTTTAATCTTCCATATAAAGGCATTTGGTAACCATGTTGTGTTCCTTAGCAACATTCACTTCTTAAAATTTCTTTCTCACAAAAAAAAAAAAAAAAAAAAAAAAAAAAAAATTTTTTTCAATTTTATAGAAAAACTTTTTTAACTGATCTAAATAAAATAATAAAATAAAAAAATAAAAAACTTTTTTTTCCCCTTTAAATTATGAATTTATGTCCTTTAGCAACGGTTATTATATTCATTTCTTAAAATTTCTTTTGCATGTTTTCTCACAATTTTATTATACATTTATATTTACATATGCAGTCGAATCTCGTTAACGTGATTCGCAAGGGGGATAAAAAGTTTGTTCACTTTATCAGTAGTTCATGCTATTAGTAACTCAGAAACTAATCTCCATTTTGACGGGGATTGTTGAGAGAGAGAGAAACAGATAGATACATAGATAGATATAGATATTTTTAACCTGTTGCCAAAATATAAAAAAGATAAAACCTTTCCTAAGCGGTCTGTTTTATCTGAAAGCAATAGTCCTGTCGTCTTAATAACTAAATAATGTGAAACAAAAAAGATCTTTAAAAGCTTTTTAATATATATGATTTTTCTTTTCAATTAATAATAATAATAATAATAATAATAATAACATATTTTACTGTAACTTCTATTATAATAAACTATTTTTCAGTATTTTCAGTTGCAGATTAACAGATAAAATAATTTAGGATAAAAGATGTAGGATAAAAAGGGATTTTACAAGTAAATGTTCTAAAAAAGAAGAAGTAGATGATGCGAATAAAAAAAAAAATACCTGAAATTCAAAATGATTACCCTAAAAAACATATTTATTATTTATAATGAATGTTACTAAAGTATTTTTAAAAGCAATTAATAATAATAATAATAATAAAACATTTATATGCACTTTTAAAGATGGAGTAGGTTTAATGTCGCGTTACAGCTATGCATTAGGGCTATTTGTGAAGGTTTAAGATTCACATGTAGTGGGAGTCTGAAGACATGACGTTACAATATTGATCCTCGTAAACTGTTTGATACTTATTTTCTCTATATATTAAAAATTCTGTCGCTGGCGTCAATTTTTTCTTGTCTGCGAAAGCATCTTCTCGCGGAGAGCAAATTGCTCTGCATCATGAGAGGTATCAATGTGTTTCGAATACATGAAGGAAGGCATTTCAGGTAGTTAGAAATCTGTATTATCTTAATTAACGAAGTTATTAATTAAAAACGTCGAGTTTATAAAGGTACTCTGTTTGCCATAAAGAAATAATTTCTTTTATTAAATAATTTTCCGCAATGACGTCATTCTCCATAGGGATATAAAAATATTATCACTGGTGTAAAAAAATAAAATAAATTCTACAAATCACAAATATCTTTTTTTTTTTTTTTTTTTTTTTTTTTTTCTACATTTGAAAATTAATTTTATCACTGGCAAATCTTATTTCGATTTTTTTTTTTTCTTTAATGTGTTCTTTTTTTTTGTTGTTGTTGTGAATAAAGAAATAATGTCGTGTCTGTATAACTAACCGCGTGTCTTTTTGCCATGAAAGTGTATTTATCTTTTTTATTTAAAGACATATTTTAAATTACTTCGGATATAATTTGGCATACAAAAGTATTTAGATTTAAATCCAAACTCAATAGGGTCTTCCCAGCGTCGTCTGCTCAATCACGTGATGTTTCAATAACGTAAAATCGAATTCCGAGAATCGAATTCAATTAAATAGTGTTCTTAAGAACAAAAGTGTTAATATTTAATATAAAATAAAATAAAAGTAATATTGTGCATTTGTAAACAGTAGAATAATTGTATTTGTATATTTAATAATTTTTTAAAAACACTTTACGTATTTATTTATTTTTACCTGTAAGAATGGATTTTTGTATGTTGTAGTGTAACTGTAACATTAACTGATCTAGCAATAAATAATCACTGAGCTGAAGAACAACCAACGAGATATATAAATTAGAGTGCTGATTCAATGGATGAAGGATTACTTTCCGTGGTTCAAGATGAATCACGTGACATGCTGCAATAGGTTGCTGTGGCTGTGTTTGGCCCTTTATTGCTATTTTGGCATTTAAAATATCAGTTCGACAAATTATCATTATTATTAGGTAACATGACAGTCCTATGAACGAAATAAATAGTTTTTAAAATAATTTTATACATATTTCACATTTTAATAAATAATAAAATACCCTTTTTTTCATCGTTTCCCAACAAAGTTTAAAAGTGTTTATAAAAGAAAATTTAAACTTTTAAAGAGCTAAATTTAACAACAAATAATAATTTTTCAACTATTTTTAAGAATTTTGTCGGTTAAAGTTCAACTACACGAAATAAAAAAGAAGTAAAATTAAAATCAAAATGATTTAGAACAAAAGAATATTAAACTACGTAAGTAAACAAAAACATTGGCGGTTATGACTTATGCGAAGAACAATCTCCAAACCGTTGCCATAGAAATTTACTGAAAATTAGCTGTTACCAAGGAAACCACCGAATACGCAGGTGCAAGGAGAGCATGTCACATGACTCATCTTGGACCTTCTCAAGGGTTGCCATTTATCACTCTACTTTATATATCTCGTTGAGAACAACTGTAGGAAATGCTGGACCGGTTTTTGCGTGCTGATTTTTGAAGGTTTGTCTTCCGAGAAAGCATTTGATATCTTTATATTTCAAAGTAAAATTGTGTAAAGGTTGCCTGTTCGAACAAAAATATGCTAACATGATATTATAATTTTAAATTTTAATTCTTTAAAGAGTATAATAGTAACAGACGAACCGAAAAATGTTGCCTGCCGTGCAAGGTTTGACTCTGTACGGCAAGTGATTGCAGAAAAACTGTCACGCACGAACACTGTGTAAAGGTATTGGAAGCATTTGCTCCAGTTGTTCTTCAGCTCAGTGTAAACAATAGCTTGTCCTTGTGGAATGTTTATGGATTATAATTTGAAATTTAAATTTTTTTTCAATAAATTTAATTGCATAAAGGTGCTAAAACAAGTTAATTAACTTACACTAAGCGACAAAAAAAAAAAAAAAAAAAAAAAAGGCCGCACTTGGATATTTTCCATTTTTTTTTCTGTAATCGCTAATTTTATTGCTTTAAAAATAATTTTTTTAACAGATTTTATTACAGTCGGTAACAAAAGTGTCCGAACACTTGCAAAAATTCCTATGTGAAAAAAGTACACTTCATACGGTTTTGTTAAATAAATCCTTGTCGAATCCTGGTCTTAGTCAGTCTAAAAATAGGATTCGACAAGGATTTATTTAACAAAACCGTATAAAGTGTACTTTGTTTACATAGGAATTTTTGCTAGTGTTCGGACACTTTTGTTACCGACTGTACGTTGTGTTCCACGTGCAAAACAAGATTCAATTGTTCGGAAAATTGTAATTTCAGAAAGTATTTAAAAAATGGCAAGAATATGGCAATTAATGATACCACAAAAAATATTAATTTTAGAGCGAAAATCAAAAAAATATTTTAATACGTGAGATGTTAAAATGATTAAATGTTAACAAAATATTAGTGATCTGGTTTTTAGCAAGATATAACATTTTTTGTTTGTTTAAACTGCACATTTATCCTTAGGCGGCCACGTGACTCATCCAGTCGAGATGACCGCAAGTTAAAAAGCCAGTGCTTAAAAAATCAGTTTGTATTACATTTAGAACATAAAAGGGATTCAGAAAAAGTGTTTAGTAACATAATTTATCTAAATACAGTGCAGTAACAATTAAACAAAGCAGGTTTAATTGCCAGAAAATCTGAACAAAAATCCATTCTTAACGAAAAGAATTAGAAAACCAAGACTTTAAAGGGTTAAAAAAAAAAAAAAATGATTGGGTTAGTTGTTGGGCTGAAGTGGTCTCTCTGATGAGTCAAGTTTAACTTATTTCGAACTGTCGAAAACAAGCAGATCTGATCACGAAAATGTGACCGACTTAATGAAAATCGCGATTTTAAAACAATGACATATTCCCAATACATTATGATACGAAAATGCATACTTTTTCAGTGAGTCTAGCAAATTTTCATGTTCAAGGAATAAATTAACCCGAAATAAAACTTGGCCATTAAAAAATGGATACTACTTTGATATACAATTTACTACTTTTAATGTATTTCAGTCTCTTCCATTATCAGCATTTTGAGATGATAATGAAACTTCTTACATGGCGCCTGTGGTTCGTTTATTTGATTCAAGTTGTTAAAATTACCTATCTATTCTCATAATCATCTATAACTTTGTAAGTTATTATAACTTTTTTTACTTAAAATTAAATCCCACAGTGAATATCGCAGGCTTTCTTCTTTGTTAGACCTAAAAATTGTCCTAATCTCAATCCGCTCGAAAATGTTTAGTCTATAAAAGAGGGTGTGGATTAGAAATTTGTAGCCTACAACTTTTCAAGAACTAGAATAAAATATTTATGATATTTGGCCCAGTGAAATTTCTGAGTTTTATGTTAAAAAACTGTAAAATACTATGCCATTGCACATTAAAGCAGTAGTTTCATATAAAGGCGGAATTATCCAATCCAGAATACATATTTTTATTAAATAATTGTTTATATCTAACAAATAAATAGTTTTATTTCATACATTAATATAGTACTTGTTTTTTTCATATAATAAATCCTAATAGAATACAAAGTATATGTTTATTATATTACGTTTAAAAAGAAAATTTTCGGTAGATTTTTATTAAATACTTCATAGAGTGTAATAAAACGAATTTTTAAATCGAAAATGTATATAGGAATCATGTTATTTCTTCCATATTATACAAACATAACAATTTTATTTGCTGCAATCATTAGTTTTTAAATTATTTGAAACTCTAAAGGTATAAGTCAAATTTTAAGTCAGTGCGGCTTTTTTTTTGTCGCTTAGTGTAGTTACTGGTCTAAATGGCTTTACACCGTACAATGTTGCACTGTCAATTATTTAAGTACCAAAAATCAGAGTATTCAACATGTTCTCCATGAACATCAACAACAAATATAAACTAAATGATGATTGTAAATGCATACAGCAAACAAAAGATGATGAATAATGATATAAACGGATAAAAAATGATGATGTATAAAAAAAAAATAACACAGATTAAATACGCTTGATCGAAAATAAGAATAGAACATATGTTATTTCAGCAATCGCTACAGATTTAGAAGACTTCGTCTGCTGTTTGTTTTTCAAATATCATGTGACCTCTGACGTCAGGTGGAAAGAGCCCATTATAAATGAAAAAATCTTCTTATTTGGCGTTGATAATTTTTTACCATTACTATTACAGAATTAGACATTTCCATGATACATTTCATATTTCTAATTATGGCAAGAAAAAAATTCATCCCCTAAAATTCTTATAATGAATCGAGTAGATTTTATTCTTCATTAATGTAAGAAGCACAGTCGGTAACAAAAGTGTCCGAACAATAGCAAAAATTCCTATATATAAAAAGTACACTTCATACGGTTTTGTTAAATAAATCCTTATCGAATCATATTCTTACACTGACTAAGAACAGGATTCGACAAGGATTTATTTAACAAAATCGTATGAAGTGTGCTTTTTTTACATAGGAATTTTTGCTAGTGTTCGGACACTTTTGTTACCGACTGTAGATTGGAGAGAAGGTACTTTTCCTTTCGCCGGCGTGAATCTTGCCAAGCAAACTTTATTGGCGACAACAATACATTTATGCAGTGGTGGACTGGGTCAAAAAATGTTGGTTGCCAGGAGATAAAGAAGCCTCCGAAATGGGAAGGGAAAAAATATTTCTTTTCATACACGTTTAAGTGAAAATTTGCCCTATTCTCCCATGTTAAGAAAATCGTAAATTTCAAATTATTATTGAGGGATCGTGGCAACTGATAGAGGCCAAAACAATATTATAAAGAACGAGATAAATAAATGAGAGTGCTGATTCAATGGATGAAGGATTAGCTTTCCGTGGTTCAAGATGAATCACGTGACATGAACTAATAGACATGAACTACTAGCCAAACATAGAACTATGTTTGGCCCTTTATCGCTATTTTGGCATTTAAAATTTCAGTTTGGGAAATTATCATTATTATTAGGTAACAGGACAGTCCTATAACTGAAATAAATTGTTTCTAAAATAATTTTTCACATATTTCACATTATTAATAATAATAATGACCATCTTCTGTCAGGAACAATTCCGGTTAGACCGCTTCAAAACAGAGACTTTTGGTAGCCTTTTTTTTCTTCTTAGAAATGCTATGTATTTTTATTTATTTATTATTATTATTATTTTAATTAATCTGCATAAATGTTACATCATTAGAAAGATCTTTCAAAACTGAACATTTTTTGTGCTTACACTTTCCCCTTAATCTCAATATGTAAAAAGATTTCAACGAAAGTTTATAACTACCATTGCAATTCTAAAATACCCATGGAGGATAAAATTAAAACGTAATGTAAAATTCAATCATAAAAATTAAAAAAATAAGTAAATACTTTTTACTAACGGACTAACAGACACCCTACAGACGGACATCATTCCCATTTTTATATTTTCGGATTCCTCACACCTGAAAACGTGTAAAAAAGTGAAAAAACCGAGGTCGAAAATTTTCTCGATAACCTAAGTTCCCCATACCTATAGTATGATGGGGAACTAAAAGTTTTAATAATACTTATATGAATGAATGACAATTTCATTTTTTAATAGTTAAATTTTGATAATAAGAAACTTTAAAAGACTTTTATGGAAGTGAATGGGCTGTCCCTTTGTTTCCAATTTGACTGTAAATTAGGGTGACCAAACGGTCCAGATTTTATGGGACAGTCCCCGTTTTTTAATTCTTGTCCCAAGAAAAACATTTTGTCCCCTTTGGATCTGGGACCCCATTTTTAAGATTTTATCTCCATTTGTCACAACTTTAAATAAAAGAGAATTCCAACGATTTTACAGAGTCAGCTTACCACTATTCATCATATCCAGTGGTGAGAAAACGTCATATTTCAAGCAACTTGCGTACCCAAGAACACCAGAAAATCAGCTAGTTTTATTTCTTTGTCAAGATTTTCAAATATTGCTTCGAAACAGTCTCAAGATAAAGGTAGGTAAGAAATACTGTATTAAAAATAAAGTGAAATGCACTTGTATGCGGGAATTAAAAGCATACGAGTTTTTTTACGACTAGCATGAATAAATTTTTATTTATTTATGTCACAGATGATTTTGAAAATTTACATTTGAGCTCTATCATCTAAATAAATTTCTTATACTACTACCATGACTAAATTTTTATTTGTGTCCCAAATGACTTTGAAAATTTACAATTTCAGCTATGTCACCTGAATAAATTTCTTATATTCATGAGATTTAATTGCTGTTTTTGTAATCGTATTTGTTTAAGAATTATACTCTACTGAAGCAAACTTTTGAAATCTAAAATAGTAATAATATTCTGTGAATTTTGGGGGAAGTTTCTATTTAAGCTAGAGTGACCATATTTTTTTCATTAAATTCGAGGACAAATATGGGGATGTCCTCGAATTTCGTGGACAATAAATAAATAAATAATTAAATCACCTTAAATTGTAAAATTTTAGTGTATTTTAGCGTAAAATATTTATGTATAAATCGCCTAAAATAACTTATTTCAGCTTATTTATTATACATATAATAAATTATTATAATAAAACATTAATCTATATATATAAAAGAACACTTCCTGAGTGAGTGAGTGAGGGGGTGATCTATCAACCACCAGACCAAACCCCTGGACTTGGAAGCATGAAATTTTGTGACAATGTTCTTTCTATGACGTAGGCATCCACTAAGAAGCGATTTTACAAAATTCGCCCCCCAAGGGGGGGAGGGGGGGCAAAACTTGATTTCACAAAATCATTCATATCTCAAACAAAAAAACAGATATCCGTAAAATTTTTGCTTTAAAATATAGCTAATACAAATGTCAAAAAACCAATTTCTGGAATTTTCAAAATTCGGGCCCCAAGGGGGGCGGGGGGGGGGGGCAAAACGTGATTTCACATGCGTGAAACGTGATTTCGCATAATCCTATATATCTCAAACAAAAAATAGATATGCGTGAAATTTTTGCTCTAAAATATAGCTAATGCAAATATCTAAAAACCAATTTCTGGAATTTTAGAAATTCAGACCCCAGGTGGGGCAGCAGGGGGGGGGAAGGGCTAAGGGGGAAAAACAAATAGAAATACAGTTAGGGCGTTCAAAATTGATACAGATAGGTTTTAGAGGCCTGCAAGTCGAATGAGGATATTTTCGATTGTGTAAAGTTATTAGGAGGGGCAGGAAGGGGGGAGGGGAGAGGGGGGGGCAAAAAAAATAAAAATAGTTAGATCGTTCAAAATTGGTATATAGCGGTTTTCGATACCTACAAATCGATTTCGGATATTTTCGAATTTGTAAAATTATTAGGAGGGGCGGGAAGGGGTTGGGGCAGCAAGGGGGAGGCTACGGGGCAAAAACAAATAGAAATACAGTTAGGCCGTTCAAAATTGGTACAGATAGGTTTTTGATGCCTGGAAGTCGAATGGGGATATTTTCGAAAGTGTAAAGTTATTAGGAGGGCCAGGAAAGGGGGAGGGGAGAGGGAGGGGCAAAAAAATAAAAATAGAGTTAGATCGTTCAAAATTGGTATATAGATGTTTTCGATACTTACAAATCAATTGCGGATATTTTCGAATTTTTAAAATTATTAGGTGGGGCGAGAAGGGGGGGGGGCTATGGTCAAAAACAAATAGAAATACATTTGGGCCGTTCAAAATTGGTACAGATAGGTTTTAGAGGCCTGCAAGTCGAATGGGGATATTTTCGAAAGTGTAAAGTTATTAGGAGGGCCGGGAAGGGGGGGGCAGAGGGGCAAAAAAAAAAGAAAATAGAGTTAGATCATTCAAAATTGGTACATAGAGGTTTCCAATACCTACAAATCGATTGCGGATATTTTCGAATTTTTAAAGTTATTGGGAGGGCGGGAAGGGGGGGGAGTAGAGCGGCAAAAAAATAAAAATTGAGATATATCGTTCAAAACTGGTGCATAGAGGTTTTTGATACTTACAAATCAATTGCGGATATTTTCAAATTTGTAAAATTATTAGGATAGACAGGAGAGGGGGGGGGGCGAAGTGGGAAAATAATAGAAATAAGGGTTAGAGCATTTTGGGAATTTTTTCCGAAGGCAGTGAGAACCCGGTGCGACATTTTTCCTACTCAGATTTTGTTTCTCTTTTTTTTTTTTTTCACGTGATAAAAATTAATGCAATTTTGAGAATTCATTATAGTGATTCATTTAAAAATAGGGACCAGCGAAGCGGGCGTTGCCTGCTAGTAACTTTATAAACGGCGTCCCCAAATGTGTTGTAATTTTTGGAGGACGAAGAGTTTTGTCCTCGAGATTGGGGACTGTCCTCGAGATTCGAGGACATATGGTCAGCCTAATTTAAGCTGGTGTTAAGAACAAATATAATAATGTGTAATTATTAGGATTTGCAAAAGTGAAGCTATTCTGCTAACCTATCATAAAAACTATCCAGAAACATATTCTTATGTATTGTATGTATATTTTAAGTGCATACTTACGTTATTTTAATTTAGAATTTGAGTTATTCTATTAAATGCATGGTGTCACCACTACAAAAAGTGGGGACATATCGACATTTGTCCCCATTTTTACATTTAAAAATTTGGTCCCCCTACTGTAAATATGCTTTTACTGCAACAGCACACTTAAGGCAGGAAAGATGTATAATCTATTGCAAAAATATATTACAGGTGTAACGTAGTCATTGAATAATGAATTCTATTTTAAACATCTCACCTTTCTCTCTTGTTTCTTACACATGCTAACAAGGGACATCAAAGAGACAAGAGGCGTCATTTGAGATTTCAGACCTTTTCCTCCTGGCCGTTGAAATTGGGAATTTTTAATATTTTTTCACTGTTTCTGTGCCTTTTTACATTTTTCTTTAAACATTTGATCTTTTTGTTACCTGAAAAACTTTGAAATGATATTATTGTTGAGGGTACCACATTATGTGATTTCTGAGGGCCCGCTTGCCGATGGGCAAGTTGACGACTCTCCCAGGCCGCCACTGCATTTATGGATTAAAAGTAAATTTGTAGATTTTTTTTTTTTTTTTTTTTTCAAATTTAAAGTTCATTTATATACGGTTTTTAGGTGCTTAATGATTGGCCTCAGTTATATTATTCTTGGCAACTTTATCTCTTCACCGGCAAAATAGAAAAGTACCGAAGAGAATTAATAATTGAAACTGCAGGAGGTTTTTTCCAAATTAAAATAATAATAATAATAAACTTTTTGTCTTTTTCGATATTTTAAAATGTCTAAAATTATTATCTAGCAGTAGAATAAATATATACAGAGAGTTATTATATACTGCCATAAATTAACTAAAAAAATTCAATAGTAAAAAGTACGGGCATTAGAAAAAATAGGTTATAATTTTTTTTAAAGGTTATATATGTACTATATATATATATATATACAGTCGGTAACAAAAGTGTCCGAACACTAGCAAAAATTCCTATGTAAAAAAAGTACACTTCGTAAGGTTTTGTTAAATAAATCCTTGTAGAATCCTGTTCTTAGTCAGCGTAAGAACACGATTCGATAAGGATTTATTTAACAAAACCGTATGAAGTGTGCTTTTTTTATATAGGAATTTTTGCTAGTGTTCGGACACTTTTGTTACCGACTGTGTATTAACAAGCAACCCTACCAAAAAATCCAACGCCTATTAGTGACAAAAACTTAAATGTCGCCAAGAGGTCCATATACTATATCTGTAACATAAAATGGTTTAGATATTACGAATTTCTTTCTTTTCTGGGGAAAAAAAAAGGTATTAAATACTTATGCATTTCAATTTCACACTGAATATGAGTATTTCCATAATTTTTATTTTTGTTTTATGCAGTATTAATTTTCCGATTTAGTGAAAGTCAAAGAAGCGAATAGACAGACAGAGCCCCGCAGGGGTTAATAAGTGAAGCGAGTCGGGGGGAGGCGAAGCCTTCCTCGGCGTTGGTGAGCGGAGCGAGCAGGAGGCAGGGCCTATTTAATTTGTAGAAAAAAGAAACAGTTAATATCAAAAAGTAAGAGGAATCTTTGCGAATTGTGTGCAAAGAACGTTGTTTTTAAGTTATTTTAATAAACATTCAAATTGCAAGTTTTCTTCCCGACAACTTTTTGTGATTCTCCAAGAGTATGTGAATTCGGTTGACCGAAACACTTGTTTCCTTTCTGCGTTCTTTGTGTGCATGAACTTTTAAGTGAAACTGTTCAATAATAAAACACATTACTTTTCATGATAGAACTCAAAATGTGGATATAAAGTTTTATAATTTAAAAAAATAAATAAATAAATAACAGAGTATAAATTGGAAAAAAAAAAAAAATCATTGAAAGTTACTTTTTTAAGAAACTGTGTCCTACAGAAGAAAAGTGAGATAAGGTTTGGATATTTCAATCAAAAATGGTAGATCAGAAAATAAAAAATAACTAAGCATTTAATAAAAAACACAATTCATAACCAATTGAAACTGTTATTGTAAATTTTATGTTTAAAAATTTTCTGTTGGTTTTTTAATAATTGCATTTTTAATAGGAGAGAATTTGAGTTTCCAGAGTTTCTTTTTTCAGAATTTGACCAAAAACAAATTATTTCATTTAGTGTATAAAAAAGATGGCTATTATGCATTTTTGTTCTTTTTTTTTATGTTGTGATAATTCTTTTTATCTTTATTTTAACGGGGTTAAAATACAGGGTGACCCAAAGTATCATTCCCACATTTGAAAGGCGTATAAAACAAAAAATGTACTGGAGATGAAAACTTGTTTATTAAAAAAAAAAAAAAAAAAAAATGTAAAATAGAAATTGAAAACAGATTGTAAACTAAGTATTGTGCCCCCGCGTTTTAATTGGCTACAACGCTCTCAGTGAGTGTGCGTGCAAAGGTATATCCACTCAGTGGGACGTACGGAGCAATAGTATAGGATGCATGAGGTAGGACTAAGGCATACGAGCTGGCGCATCAGGCATTTTGTTGCCTGAGGGTTGCCACATGTACAGTCGGGAAAAAAAAAAAAAAAAAAACGCAGCACTTGATGATATTTCGTTATTAATTGACGCAGAAAAATTTAATAGACACCATTCAACAGGAAATTAAATGCACTTTCTGAAAATGTCGTCAAATTTTGAATTAGGGGTCATCTACATATTAAAATGAGCACCAACTTTGATTTTTTTTTTTCAATAGCAGCACCCAATTTTGACTCCATATTCGAATTTCTGAGAGTCTGGCAGTGCGGAAAAGTATACTGTTTGTATACGTTATCTTTAGTATTCATAGAGTTGTGATCAAAAATGTGTTAGGGGGTTATCTCTAAATGTAGAAAAATAAAATTAAGATCCCACAAGAATTAGACAAAATTATACTGTTTCACACCGGAAATATTTCAAGAAAAAAAGATTTATAAAAAGAAATAAAAGCATGAACACCTTTGCAGTACCTTAATTATCATGAATTCAGTTTTTTGGATATGTATATACTTCAGTACTTTTTTAGATAATTTTAGGAAAATTTAAATACATTACACATACGATTGGTCTCTTTATAAAAGTGCAATATTTTTCAATTAAAAAGTATCTATCATGGATATACTGATCACCAATAAAGCTTAAATTTTCTTTCGTACGTGTAACATAATATACAAACTGAAATAATATAGCTATATATATATATATATATACAACAACGCATAAACTAAATCTTTTCGGATAAATTATTGTAAGGTTTCATAAAGTAAATATTAAACAATTTTAATAGCACTTACCAGTTTTGGGTCAGAATGAAAATACAATTTATTAACTAACGCTTTCGCGACTGCTGACGAAGATTCACATCATTTGAAAATCTGTAACTATGCCAGTGGGTGTTTCTTTCGTAATTCGTGTGTTACTTATATACCCAGTGTTCGTATTTTTGCAATAAAATATAGTATGGATAGAAATATATTAATTAGAAAGAATATAATTATAATGTATATCCATCTGTAATATAATTGTGGTACAGAAAATTCGTTCTGAAATATTTTATTTTGAGAGTATTTCAAACAGTAAATCACGCCTATTTAGTTAATTTTTTTCTTCTAGTGTTCGTTTAAAGGATTCAAAATTTATCACCAATAATCGATGAAGCAAATACCACTTGTGTATATTTTTGTCAACGTAAAATAAGGGGTTTAACACGAATACTCAATGTCACATTTACTTTTCGTTTCTGTATTGTTTTGTTTTGAAGAACGATAAAAGGCGGGGCATTAGAAAACAGGAATTCTTGTTACTAACACTAATGTCTAAAAATCAACATTTTTGTTTCATTTCTTTGCATTTGATATTGTTATATAATTTGACCCGTAAATAAAAAATAAAAATATTTTGCTCAATTTTCTCCGTTATTTTTTAAGATTTGCTTCGTTATCTCATTCAAAATTTTTTAAGAGACTGCCCCCTATAAACCACTCCAAAAGAAAGATTTATTTATATCTCAAAAACTATAATAACTGGAATGAGCTGCAAATTTGCACACCCATATTTTTCAGCATTAGGATTCATTTTATGTAAAAATTAATATAGGTCATAATTCATAATTTTTATGAATATGAATTTATTAATATTTTTCACAATTAAAAATATTTTTCAGAATCAAAAGTAATGATGGAATATGTTTGGGTTTCTTCACTGTATCTCGTAAAAAAAAATTACATCGATCAAGTTATTTTTTGTGAAGATATTAATAAAAGTTTGAAATATGAATTTAACATTAGCACCTTCAAACTTCGAACGCTTATAACTCTGTGAAAAAATAAGTAAAATATACAACCAATATACCTTTTCGCATTGTCGCGATCCCAGAAATTCAAATATAAAATAAAAATGGGGCATTATCATTGAAAAAATCAAAGTTGGTGCGCGTTTTAATATGTAGACGACGCCCAATTCAAAATTTCCGTTCATTTTCTGAATCTACTCTCAATTCCCCGTCGAATGATACCTATTACATTTTTGTGAATTGATTAGCAACTGAGTTACATCGAGTGCTGCGTTTTTTTCCCCCCCGACTGTACCTAGCGCGTTTCTCTGATAAACAAACGACAAACATTTTTTTTTTTTTATCGTCTTCGTCTTACGTTACTTAAGAGTAATTTGTTTTATTATATTTCATAATTTTAGCTAAGTAAACTATGATATGGAAGTTTGTTTAGCGATAAACTACTATAATCATTCAAGAAGTGAATATAAAGTGTTCACAGACCTTCTATTACTGTGTATTTGAGTTTTGGCGACATTTTGTAAAAGAAACAGAAACCGCCCTAACAACACATCTTACCCCAGTACGTCCATAGGATATCTTCAGAATAAAATGACATCCTGAGAATGTACTGTGAAAAAAATGTGTTTTTAGGAATATTATTGTTGCGTATTGCTCTTATCTTGACCGGATTAGCTTCAGATCAAGATTTCTTAAAATCATTAGGGAAGCGATAAGGACGCCAAGCGGGAATGCTGTCCTCTTCGGAGCAAAAAAATGGCGGTGATGCGCCGGCCTATTACTTTATTTAGGGGCTCTAGGTAGGACGACACTTATCAGGCGACATTTTTAAAGTACAGCCATTACAAACTGTTGTACTACCATTGTATATTTTTAAATAAACAAGTTTCTCTCTGTAATTTTATTGCCCATTGCGCAGCACTAGTGCCATGTAAAAAACCCCCAACCATCCATCCTCTCTACGATTTTTATTTCTGCTTCGTATTTCCATATACCTTGCTGCATGTTCAAAATTCTGAAAATCGGATAACAAACTCTGTAAAAACCAAATTTTCGAGTAAATTATTTGAAACTTTGTATAACTTAGCTCAGTAACGATACAAAATCAGAAAAGAAAAACTGAAGTCATTCAGATTGTAATTTTTTTATTCATAAAATGTTTAAGTTCGATTTATCCAAAAATTTCTTGGTTTAATCAAAAAATCATTGAATAGATTATAAATATCTGCATTACTGAGACAGAAAAATAGCAGCTTTCGAACATAGTAATAAAAAAGGGTATTAACCCTTTCACTGCCCCCCCCCCCCCCCCAATATTGCCCGCCTTCTGTTGCCTGTTTTTATAACTAACCACTAGCTAAGGATGTGGCTTAGTTGCCGCCACACAGCTGGTGACATCACAGCTGATGACATCATGAGTGAGAATTGAGCAAACTCTGGAAACGAGTTATCACGTCAGTGGTGAGTTATAGCAAGCAGACGACTGACGAGATAACTCGTCAGTGGCAGGGAAAGTGTTAAACAATTACTTACATATACAGCTAATTAAATATTAATTTTATTATTAATTTTAGTATTACTTTCAGTGAAGCCAGGATACGTTGAAGTGGAGACGGCTACGATCGAAGTGTACGAAAACATCGGATCAGTAAATGTGACTCTCGTTCGACTCGAAGGAGCGGATGGTCAGATACGAGTAAAATACAGGACGACAGCCGGCACAGCACTGGAGACGACAGATTACATTCCGGTGGCTGGAGAAGTCGTTTTCAACGATGGCGAAACAAGAAAAATCATTTCATTGACCATCATTGACGATAATACGAGAGAGCCTATTGAAAATATCAAACTCCAATTATTTGATCCAGCTGCAGCTGATGACGTAATCAACTTCAGATCACTCGCTTCTCGACTGGAAACTACTATAATCATAAAGGACAATGACAGTAAGTACGAAGTATATAATACACTGAAACAAAATTTTGCGACTGCGAAAATAAATTTTGGTTCTAGTAAAAAAAGTTCCATGTCATCCTTATAAATTTTATTTCTCTTTGCTAGCGAATTCTAGAAATTTCTATTAAAATTCTAGAGCGTTTTCCTATACTATCGAGGTCAACTTATTTAGAAATTTCTGCAAATAAAAGCGAATACAATAATCGAATTTTAGTAACTATAATCCAAGTTTATGAATTAATTCTAGAAATCAAGACGAGAATATATCGCAATACAAAGGATTCAAAATACTACATGTATCGTTTTAACATCTAGAAAAGTATAGACTAGAAATTCTCGATCATTTCGTCTATTCAGTTTATTTGTTAACCTTATATGTACGTGTAGCTTAGAAATCCATATTTCTAGTTTAGGGACTCAGAAAATGACTACTTATTTGTTTTATATGAACGCGGTATATGTTTTTTTCTCATTGTACATTAATTGAGTTTAAATTACATGGCGGATCAAAATTACAAACACCTTTTAAACTTTAATATAAAATCGAGAAATTGACGCACGAGAGTGTGTGTTATGCTAAAATGCTTCTTACAATGAAAAGCAAACCTTTATTTAAAAAAAAATATTTAAAAGTTTTGCTCATAGATTTCGCTGTACTTTTAGAACAGCTAGAGAAATCCTTAAAAGTTCAAGGCAAGAAATTAAAGAGCGTTTATTTTGTAAAATTTCATTACAATATTTCAACTTTATTACTTTTATACTTTACTAGCTGACCCGTCCGGCTTCGCACTGATGAACAAATTTTAGTTAAAGATGGATTGATATGTAAAAAATCAAGAAATACATCAGTTTATATGTTATAGTCAGGCAATATTATTAACTGGAAAGTCAAAATATAATTTTACAATTATTTTTTTTCATTAGTTGTTAAATGTTGGCAATTTTTACTTAATGCTATTTATTTATTTTTTTATTTATTTCATAAAAAGAAACATTTCTTTACTCATGAATAAAAAATATTGAAAAATAAACAAATGACATGAAAATGTTTTTGATAAAATTGACGTCATAATAGCTTTAATTATTATTTATTTGTTCATCTCGCAAATATATTTAATTTTTTCCATAATTGATTATTATTTTAATAATGTATATTAAAGGAGAAATCAATAATATGAAACAATATTCGTACAATATATACTATTACAGAATCTGGTGTGAAACAACCACACGACTTCCATTACCCACTATTACACGTAATATATACAATTTTTTGGAGATATTACTTGCATTTTTTGAGATTTTCGAGTAAGAGAAACTTGATACACGTATAAAGACACATACAACAGAGTTTGCATAGCGAGTTAAAAAATAAGGGGAAAAAAATAGATAGTTTTTTTTTTAAACACGAATTTCTGAGATCTAAAACTGAACTACCTAATCAGGATGACCGTTAATATTCCTGTAATAAGCACGTAATACTTGAGAAAGGTTATCTAAATTGAATTAAAGAAAAAATTTTCAAGAATACGTTAGAGTCGTTTTTGAGATACCAACTTTTACCAAAACTTAACATACTCAATTATTGACCTAAAAACAATAATTACATACAAAAGGATATTTAATAGGAAGTTAACATGGCGAGTTTGAAAAAAATCCGTACAGGCGTTTTTAAAGGAACGCACTTGCGAAGTCTGAAATTGAGCTGTTTATAGAGGACGCCTATCAATTTTCCTGAACTAAGCAACTTTTCAATCGAAAGGGCATCTAATATATTATTTATATAGCAACTTTGAAGAAAATCATTAGAGGTGTTTTTGAATATGGGCTTAGGGTCCCATTTCTGGTTTTCGATGACCCAATTCAGGTTTTTCAATTTTCACGAAAATTTGGAAAATTTATCTGTACACCAGACCTGAATCACTTGTGAAGTTTAGTAGTTCTATTTTTATTAGTTTTGGAGATATGACAGCCAGAAGATTACACACACACGTGCACATATACACACACACTGACCAATTGCCAAAACCTACACAATACTTCCACTACCTACGGTAGTAGGGTAATTGAAGTAAACACATACATCTCATATTTACTACGATAATATACAGATTTTCGTATTACGTTTTCGATCGCCAAATACAAAAATCGCTTATGACGATAGATATCAAATCTATGCTTTGTTTTCAATTAAAATATTGAAAATTTTAATTAAAAATTTATTTTACCAAAATTTATTATAGCTTCTAGCACTTAGAGAGAGACAGTGTAACTTTTGATTATTGAAAGAAAAAAAAAAAAAAAAAAAAAAAATCGGCTTTTTAGTTCTAGCGATCGTTCTCTACATATGCATATAAACCTTTCTTTTTTACTTCCTTATACAAAGTATAAGGAAGTATAGTAATCCCGATTTGCGAAATGGATTTTGTATTTCACATTGCTCGAAAACGAATGATCGCTGGATGTTGCCAATTTATACGTGTGACTGTCATGATGTCTAGTTGCACACCTGCAAGTGTCGTCTTAACACGAGCTCTCGTTTTAGAGATATAAGGGTTTTTACACGATTTTTCGTGACGTCTGTATGTGTGTGTGTCTGTGTGTGTGTGGGTATGTCGCATAACTCAAAAACGGTTGGACGTAGAAAGTTGCGAATTGGTACATAGGTTTGTTATAACATCTAGTTGTGCACCTCCCTTTTTGGACTTTCTATGATTTTCGGTTTTGGAGATATTTAGGAAAATTAGGTTCATAATGACAAAAATACATAGGTTTTGGCCATAATGTATCAAAAAACGGTAATAACTCAGAAACGGTTTAGACAAATCTTGCAATTTAACTGACTTCCCGACAAGCTAGAAATTTGAAACTTTCAGAAAGGCTCAGAACACGTTGACAATGCATTTTTCATATATTTTTAGCCAACTGTTTCCGATACCTGTTGCCTTCAGCAGCGTTTATGCGATTCAACAGAAAAATTATTTAACTAACTTCCCGACTAGCTAGACATTTGAAACTTTCAGACTAGATCAGAACACGGTGAAAATGCATTTTTTAATACTTTTAGCCAACTGTGTAGGGTTCCTGCTGCCTTCGGCAGCGTTACCAGTACAAATCTTGCAATCGATTTTTAACTAACTTCCCGACCAGCTAGACATTTAAAACTTCCCCAAGGCACAACTATGACATGAGTCCCCCCCCCAAGGCACAACTTTGACATGAGTCCCCCCCAGGCATAACTTTGACATTAGTCCCCCAAGGCACAGCTTTGACAAGAGTCCCCCCCAAGGTACAACTTTGACATGAGTCCCCAAAAGGCACAACTTTGACATGAGTCCCCCCCAAGGCACAACTTTGACATGAGTCCCCCCCCAGGCACAACTTTGACATGAGTCCCCCCAAGGCACAACTTTGACATGAGTCCCTCCAAGGTACAACTTTGACATGAGTCCCCCAAGGCACAACTTTGACATGAGTCCCCCCCAAGGTACAACTTTGGCATTAGTCCCCCCAAGGTACAACTTTGACATGAGTCCCCCCAAGGCACAACTTTGACATGAGTCCCCCCCCCCAAGGCACAACTTTGACATGAGTCCCCTCAAGGCACAATTTTTTTTTATTTATTTATTTATTTATTTATTTTTTTTTTTTTTTACGTATGCATGCATTTTTTAAAAATATTCTTAGCCAACTGTTTCGGGTCCAGTGACAATGTTTTTTAACGTTATGTATATTTCTAAAAGTGTATAAGGAAGTCATGTGGTGCCCACATCAGATTTTTTCATATTAGTATAGCTATAGAGCATAGATATATTAAATAGGTTTCCAGTCAACATAATGTAACTCAAATAATTAAATGCTATTTACATTTCAGTAATGGCTGTATGCGCTATGTATATTGAGCTACTTGCCATAACTGTTAGTTGCTAAAAATAGTCGCCAAATAAATTTAAACATCTCAATACGCAAGCGAAGTATGACATCACTGACCGCCCGTGGATGCAAGAAAAAGATTTTCCATGTTAATCGCTCATTGGATTTTTTTCTTTCTTTTTTTTTTTTTATTAAAATTCTAGAAGAATTATTTCCCGATTTTAATCCTCATATTTGGGTACAGATATGTATTAGTTATTGTATGCATGCGTTAGATTGAGTTATTTTGCTGTCAAATTGACAAAATTTTTATTTTAAATTTCAAAACTGTCACCCTTGGCGTTTTTTGTATTTGGCGATCAAAAACGTAATACGAAAATATACATGCCAGATGTATATTTTCGTAATATGTATTGTACGAAATACTGTTTCATATTATTCGTTACACTCTTAATGTAAGTTTTTAAAATAACCATGATTTTTGAAAGGAATTAAATTATATTCGCCAAATAATTTGGCGATATTTTTTTTTTTCTGCCAAGGATGACGGATATCAAATCTATTCCGCTGCAACATATTAGTATATTATATCAGATACTTTATTTAGACATTTGAAAACAAATTTGACTTCAAATTATGATAGAATATTTATCCTTTCCCTTTTAATTAGTTTATTAGTTGGATGTTTATTGTGTAAATATCCTTTGAAATGAAATGTTTATGTTTTCAATCGAATATGGAAATTTGCCATTTTTTGAAGTGAAAACTTCTTTAGGCGCGTTGAGCACTTTTGGGTGAACAAAAATCTTTGAATTCCCGTCATCGTCAGCTGACGCTTTCCATTTGAAGTGAAAACTTTTGGGTGAACAAAAATCATTGAACTCACGTCATCGTCAGCTGACGCTTTCCATCCTTGTATGATACAAATAATGTATCATACAATTAACTTGCTAATGTGAAATGTTAATAATTATATACTGTATATTGTTTTAAAATCTGGTGCGGCTCTACACGACTTTTCTCATCTCCGGGCACTGTCTCTATAGCAGTTAGACCTCACAAAACCGAGAGAAAGGCCAAAGCCGCCATTTCTTTCATGTTTTTACAATCGGGTGCGGCTCTACACGACTTCTGTCATCTCCGTACACTGTCTCTTAAAGATTGCAGCCGGAAACGTTGCAGTTAGACCTCACAAAACAGTGAGAAAGGCCTAAGCCGCCATTTTTCTCACGTTTTTACAATCTGGTGCGTCTCTACACGACTTCTCTCATCTCCGGGCACTGTCTCTATTGCAGTTAGACCTCACAAAACCGAGAGAAAGGCCAAAGCCGCCATTTTTCTCATGTTTTTACAATCTGGTGCGGCTCTACTCGACTTCTCTCATCTCCGGACACTGTCTCTTAAAGATTGCAACCGGAATAGTTGCAGTTAGACTTCACAGAACCGTGAGAAAGGCCAAAGCCGCCATTTTTCTCGCGTTTTTACAATCTGGTGCGTCTCTACACGACTTCTCTCATCTCCGGGCTCTGTCTCTATTGCAGTTAAACCTCACAAAACCGAGAGAAAGGCCAAAGTCGCCATTTTTCTCATGCTTTTACAATCTGGTGCGGCTCTACTCGATTTCTCTCATCTCCGGACACTGTCTCTTAAAGATTGCAGCCGGCAACGTCGCAGTTCGACCTCACAAAACAGTGAGAAAGGACAAAGCCGCCATTTTTCTCACGTTTTTACAATCTGGTGCGGCTGTACACGACTTCTCTCATCTCCGGACACTGTCTCTATTGCCGTTAACGCATTAAATGAAATTGTAATATAATTTTTGTAGTAGTAGTTTATATTAATGAATAAAAAAACACTTCATTTAAAAGTATTTCCTGCATAATAAAATATTTCCTGACGATAAATGTTCACGTTTTCACTTCTGTCGGCACTCCCAGAGTGCAAATGCTTTTTTTTTCTAGAGTTTTGAAATTTAAAATTCCAATTTTATCAATTTTACAACAAAATCAATTTAATCTAACGGATGCACATGATAACTAATACATATCTATATCCAAATATGGGGATTAAAATGGGGAAATAATTTTCCTCGATCTTTATTATTTTTTTACAAAAAATCCAGTTCACTTTTTATATTATTGTTCGCGTAAAAATATATTTTATTATATGTCTAAAAATAAATTAATTCGTAAATCTTTTTGGCGACAATTATAAATTAAAATAAATAATATTATAAAATAGAATTTCTTATTTTATTTTATTTTATTTATTTATTTATTTTTAAATTCCAATTTCGTTTACACACATCAGTTTAAACCACGGAGTAATAAAGACTCCGTGGTTTAAACATTGATGCTTAGATATCATATCATATCATATCAAATTAAATTATTAGAAAAATAAACACTTTTAATTCTATAATGACGTCAGATTTAACGTGTAAGTTTAACAATTGAAAAAGCTTTATATGTATTTCAATTTAATGCACGTGCAAATATATTCCTTTTCTTTTCACGTCAAGATATTTTAAAAACGAAATGAATATGTAAATGTTTCTTTTATGTTGGCAGCAGCTAATTTTTTTAATATTTCATTATTTCCATTTCTATTACGGCTTCTATGGGGATTTTAATTAAAATGCTCAGATTTTAAACTAAAATTCATTTTATCAAAATTAAATATAGCCTATAACAATATGGCATACTGTAGCTTTCGGTCAGTGAAAGAAGTTTTTAAATCGGTTCAGTAGTTTCAGAGATTACCCTCCACAAACAAACAATTTTTTGCGCTTTATATAATGATATAGATATAGATTACTTTTTATATAGCACTGCCCACAATGAAACGGTAATCCAGTTTAGTCCACGTGTTCGCTATCATTGAATCTGGAATGGGATTACATGTCCCTTATTGTCGTCTTACATGTCGTCCATTTAAGCCATTTAATTAGAATCAGATAATTAGGCCCAATAGGACATAATGTGTGCAAATTATTTTACGTTTCTCTGTTAAATAATTATAACTATGACACACATCATTTACTATAATGGTCATACTTTACCAAAGCGCTTTATCATCTTTACTAATATTATAAATGCGAAAGTTTGGATGGATGGATAGATGGATGTTTGTTACTCAATCACGCCACAGCGGCTAAACGGATCTGGATGAAATCTAGTACAGAGATAGATAATAGTCTGGAATAGGACATCGGCTGCTATATTTACAGAAATTCCCCCACGTTCCCCCCTGGAGAGGCAAAAGACAAAAACACGTTTGTCCGGGTATCATTTTAGAACGGCTGGACAGAATTCAACGGCGCTTCGCAGAATTTAGGTCTTTACTCAACTTAAAATTATATCTATCAACTTTTCAGAAATTCCCCCACGTTCCCCCCTGGGGGGGGGACAAAAGACAAAACACGTTTGTCCAGGTTTCACTTGAGCACGGCTGAACAGAATTCAACAGCACTTCGCAGGAATTTAGCTCTTTCTCCAACTTAAAATTATATCTATCAATTTTTCCGAAATTAATGCTCTTTCCCCCCTGGAGGGGAAAAAAACAAAAACACGTTTGTAAGCATAACTCGACTTCTAATTACTTCACAGTAAAGGAATTGCACATGGGGAGACTAGATATGAGTACAAATAATACATTATCTGCGATTTAGGAATTTTCGATTTTTAAGGGAAGAGAGGGGAAAAATGAATTTTTGGCTAGAAATATCTAAAATTCTTGATTTTTCAGTAGAACTCTACCAAAAAAGGAACAAAGATATTGAAAAAAGGCTATGCGACTTACTTAAGATATTTCCTTTTTTTTGGGGTGGGGGGAGGGGGGGGGGGAGGGGGAAGGATTACGAGGGGGCAAACTCGAGACACCAATTTTAGCGCTAAATTTGTCCTGAGAAATTTATGGAAACTGCGGTCGCAAATTTTGGTGCTTGAATTGTTTATATGTATCCGACACCTAAAGTAACGGGATTTATCAAAATTGCCCCCCTTCCTTCCCAAGGGAGGACAGAAGGCAAAAACACCTTTGTAAACATAACTCAGCTTTAAATTACTTCACAGTGAAGAAATTGCACAAGGGGGGGGGGGGACTATACATTAGTACAATAAAAACGTTATCTGCGATTTAGGAAATTTCAAATTTTAAGGGAAAGGATAGGAAAAATCCATTTTTGGCGGGAAATTTTGCAAATTCTGGATTTTTGAGTAAAACGCTGCGAAAAATGGGACAAAGATGTTAAAAACAGTCATGCGAATTCTTTAGGATATTTCCAAAACACGTTTTTGATTTTTTGTGATCTGCTTTTTTTTTTTTTTTTTTTGGTTGGGAGTGGGGGGGAGGGTATGTGTTACAAAGGCCTAATTCGAGACACCATTTTTAGCGCTAAATTTATCCTGGGAAATTTATGAGAGCTGCGGTCACGAAGTTTGGGTTATTTATATATATCCGACACTTAAAGAAACGGGATTTATCGAAATACCACCCGCTTTCCCCCTGGAAGGAAGGAAGGAAGGAAAAAAAAAAATATTTGTAAGCATAACTCGGCCTCAAATTACTTCGCGGTGAAGAAATTGCGCATGGTGAGATTAGACTTGAGTATAAATAAAACATTATGTACTATTTTGGAATTCTTGAATCTTAAAGAAGAGGGGGGGTGGAAATCGTTTTTCGGGGAGAAATTTCAGAAATTCCGGATTTTTTAGTAGAGCTCTGCGAAAGATGTTACAAAGGTATTGAAAACAGCCATGTGTCTTCTTTAGGATATTTCCAAAAACAAACACATATTCTTTTTTTTTTTTTTTTTTTTTTTTTTTTGGGGGGGGGGAGGGGGGGGGGAGGGGCGGTTACGAAGTAGCAAATTCGACATCCATATCTTTTGGCGCTAAATTTGTCTTGGAAATTTATAGGATCTGCAGTCACGAAATTTGGTGCGTAGTTTGTTTATATGCATCCGACACTTATTGTAACGATATTTTAAGAATTTTCCCTCCTTACCCATTTGAGGACGAGGGGGTTGTAAACACGCGTAAAAACACGTTTTCCCATTTGAATTCGCCTTAAATTACACTAGTCGACAAAAAAATTTTTTTAGGGTAACAGAAATTAAATTAGTTATTTTCAACTAATTTTGTAGTTGAAAATAGTAGAATTAAAAAATAATAGTGAAAAACCTGTAACACGTTCAGTTTTTTTTTTTTTTTTTTTTGTTATGATTATTTAACCTGTATTGGAAGCAATGTACAAACATTACTTCCAATGTACATACAACTTTAGAAGACATGCATTATTACTATCAATATTATTAATTTAGCATGGAATACTGTTAATATGGAGATAATATACATATTGTAGCCTAAGTAGAATATGAAAACATGGAAAATGCTCTAAATGACTGAATTGTTATTATTTGTTATTTTGAAACCAAAATACGAAAAATAGGCTTTTTAACGTTTTGTGTTAAATGCCTATCTTGTGATTTTAATATGAATAGTACACAAATACAGATAAACTTATCGGGTACGGTTTTACAAGTTCTACACTGAAAACCTGCCATTTTGAACATGAAACTTTAGCTATAAAACAGCCCAATGATATTTAACAAAGAATATTTGTTAACTAGAATACCAGAAACAAATAAAATAAATAAATAAATAAAATCAGACTAGGTACGAATACAGGGTTGCCAGCAGAGAGGATGCCCTGGAGGCAGGTTTGATAGCACGAAAGGTTACCATGTGTGATACAGTCGTCAGAAAAAGTATCTGAGCACTAGCAATAATCACTGTCTAAAAAAAGTACACTTAATACTGCTTTGTTAAATAAATCCTTGTCGAGTCATGTTCTTAGTCAGTCTAAGAACATTATTCGACAAGGACTTATTTTATAAAATAGTATTAAATGTACTTTTTTGATATAGGAATTATTGTCTAGTGCTCGGATACTTTTGCTGTCGACTGTATTGTAAAAGTCATTTAAAAAAAAAAAAAAAAAAAAAAAAAAAAAAAATTGCCATTTTCTGGTATTTTAACAAAAAAAATGGAACAAACATGGTTGCCGGGACTCTGAGTTGCCAGGACTCTGGGTTCCCAGCAGGAAGGTTAATACTGTGAAAATGGTAAAAGATTGGGAAAATTACCATTTTCTGATACTGTAACAGAAAAATGCGACGTGGTGGGACTTTTTTACTTGCAGATATTTAAATAAAAATTGGAATTAATTATAAAAATAATAATTTGACCGTTGTTACCGAACCACTGTAGACCAGTGTTATCTTAGAATGGCGAACTTTGGCGTGTGGATGTTGATTAGGTGTACGCATTATGTACTTTGTCGAGATTTCGCAAAACTTCGAACTTAGCCACTGGGGAAGGGGAAGTAAGAGTCGGGTAAGTTGCTTCCAAAAGCAGTGGGAACACGGAATCTTCACGTTGCGAGCGAGAAAATCTCTACCGAACACAGCGGGAACTTTAACTCAGGTTAATTAATAATGATATGGAATTCTGACAACTCATTTAAGTATTGTGTCCAGCGAAGCGGGCAAAGCCTGCTAGTATGTTGGAAATAAATTGTTAATTTAAGAGATTCTCCAAACTGCATCGTACATTGCGTTCTATACTTCGAAATTACACCCAAGTTCTTTAAATATTTAATGGGTTATAAAATTTATTTATTTATTAAAGAGGTAATTTCAAATTAAAATAAGTTTTCCAAAATAAATTATTCCTTAATTAATTAATAGACAAAGAATTTCGTTAATTATGTATTTTATTAAATCTTTTTGTCTCTTATACAAAACTAATATTTTATTTAGTTCAAGTTTAATTTCATTCAAAACCACTTTAGGTAGCACTCAGACATTTACAAAATAAAATATTTTCCTTTTTTTTAGACTATAAAATTTTGACTCACCCAGAGACGAATTATAGATGTTATGCAATCGTAAAGGTAGTGGGAGATTTCTCCATCTTTCCTTTTTACAATAACTCTCAAGAAAACCATAGAGGACTTAGATTTCACAATTCTAGGACACTTCGGGATCCAGGAATAGGGACTTACTTGGAGGCTCCATACGATAAATTCTTTCCAGAGACGAATCATAGGTCTTTTGCCAGCTCTTCTGGTCGCTAATATCTTTCATATTTTGAAATTAAAAATTCAAAGGCAGTTGATGCGGGATAAAGCAGGACCACCTGGGAATTTCATCATTGTCACCGCAGCCGATACGCTGCTCCCGAAAACATTTCTTGCACTTCTAAGATACCCGTCGAAAGTAGTATATTTGGAGAGAGAGAGTGTGTGAGTCGCTTATAGTTCCCCTAGCATGGGGTGTTTCTTCGGATCCTCCATTCAAATTTTATGACTGCTATAAACTATCGTTTTGCTTTTTTGTTCTATAATGTCAACTGGGTAGCCAGTGAGTCTAAGAGATTCCTATCTCATTTCTTTCCCTTCTCCTTCAATTTTACATGCAGCACTTTTAAATCTATATTATTCTTATTTAAAATAAACAAACTTTTTTCTTTAATCCAATTATTTACATACAGATCAATAATTACTTTCCATTATTCTACCACAAAAAATATTTTTACATAAATAGCTATATACTTAAATGAAAATTCATTCATGTATCTATATACATATCTAAATGTGTAATTTTAATTACAACATAGTATTATATGTATGTTGCTTTTACATTTACGGTATTAACATCCAAATCAAAAGATGCGATAAATATACTTTATAACTATTAAGTGAATTTTATACTTGTAAATAATATCCTCTCTTTTACGAAATTTTAAACAATTTACAAAGTAAAATACCATTTTTTATTCGATAATGAATAATTTCATTCCAATTACAGTGAATCCCGGATACATCGAATTGCCAAATCCTGTTTTGACAGTTCCTGAAAATGTCGGATCCTTATCGATAAATATCGTCCGATTGGAAGGAAGCGATGGTGAAATCCGATGCCGATACAGAACAGTAGAAGCAACAGCTTCTACATCGGATTACGTGGTCAGTTCAGGAGAGCTTGTATTTAAAGAAGGCGAAACTATTAAAACAGTTGTCATCACCATCTTAGATGATAACGCAAGAGAAGGAACGGAAAGTTTTCGATTCGAATTATACGATCCATCTGCTGCATCTGATGTTATAAACTTCAGAGGAATGAATACCGGAAGGACTGCAACGATTATTTCAATAGCTGATAATGATAGTGAGTTTGTTTAGTTTTTGCATTTAAGCAATACACTGTATAAGTAAAACAAATAAAGCACGTTTCACCAGAAAAATGGTTCCAATTCAACTGTAACCAATATTTTTTAGAAATTTAGGGCGCTATGTTTCATTAAATTAGTAGTAAGCATCGCTAAAATAGTGAAACATAGCAACGAAGTATTGGTTGCAAATAATTTTTTCTAATTGACGCTAATTTTTGGTGAAACATTGAACTATTATCTTTCACAGTACAGAGAAAAAAAATGATGGAATGTTACGGCAATGCGCATTCTGACGATATGCATATAAGGAAAGGGCACGTGACGTCACTCGCAGTCAAGTTATGGGTAAAGTGGCATAACATTGGCATTTCCACCAATACAGGTTGATCTTTTGCCACTCGAGAGTGGCAAAGATTGATTGACGGAGCGTTTGTTTGTAAACATGCCCTTTCCTTATACTGTTCTGGTGAGGCATATACAGTCGGTAACAAAAGTATCCGAACACTAGCAAAAATTCCTATATAAAAAAAGTAGAGTTAATACTGTTTTGTTAAATAAATTCTTGTCGAATCATGTTCGTAGTCTCAAAACATGATTCGACAAGGATTTATTTAACAAAGCTGTACTAACTCTACATTTTTTTTTACATAGGAATTTTTGCTAGTGTTCGGATACTTTTGTTATCGACTATATATTTATATATAAAAAAATCTTTTCAAACATTTCAGTGGACGAAAAAATAAAATCCCATGAAGAAGTAGAAGATTTAATTAAAAACATCAACTATATGTATAATTTGAAACATACTAGTTTCACATCACATCATAGGGAAGTTAGATAATCGTGAAAATTTTTTTTTTTTTTTTTTAATACATTTTGAAGTGTGAAGAATCCGAAAATCACAAAATCTGTGTGGTATTCGTCTGTAGGGTTATGTTATACTGTTAATATGTTATTGTGTTAGTTTACTAGACTTTATACATGATATCTGAAGAAGAAATGATCGCAAAGAGGACGGACTAGTTTTAAAATATCTCTTATGATTCTGGAGATTTACGATTTTCTTAACATTGAAGGACAGGACAAAATGTTTAAACGTGTATTAAAAAGAATATTTCTATTGTAAAGATTTCAGAGCAGCTTAAAAATATCGGTTATGATACCAGAACAAACATCACTCACTATGAACACTCTACTTTGAAAATTTCGTGATTTATTCGAAATTTGTGATTTTCTTAACATGGAAGAATAGGGCAAAATTTCGCATGAATGTCTCTTTCGAGAGACATTTTTACCTTAAAAAATGTCTTTTATGGAGCTGGCTTGAACATTATTGACTATGCATATTCTAATTTGAAAACTTCATACGTTATTCGAAATCTAAGATTTTCTTAACACGGCAGAATAAAGAAATATTTCATTTAAACTTGCATTATAACGATCACTGAATTGGAAATAGCGTGGAATTGCGTTAAACTAAATTACGAAACTGGCCCTAATAAAATTAATCAGAAAATTGGGGTAAGGTAAATGCATGGAATTGAATGATGGTTCCGTGTGCTATCATGTCGAGCTATCGTCCAAAATCATTTCTCTTATCATGAATATAGTATAAGCTGTACTGTAGTTGAAATTTATGAGAACAAATATATGATGTAGAATATTGAACAGAGTCCAGCTATGCCAACTAGTTTTATTTTCTTTCAATTCATCAGTATACAGTCGGTAACAAAAGTGTCCGAACACTAGCAAAAATTCCTATGTAAAAAATTTACACTTAATACTGTTTTGTTAAATAAATCTTTGTCGAATCCTGTTCTTAGTCAGTCTAAGAGCAGGATTCGACAAGGATTTATTTAGCAAAACTGTATCAAGCGTACTTTTTTTATATAGGAATTTTCGCTAATATTCGGACACTTTTGTTACCGACTATACTTCTATATTTACTTTTACTTAATTCATAAATATTGTAAAATGTCATAATGACTTGAAAATTTCGAAATTTAAACGAAAATTTTCAGCTTAAATTTCGAAAATTTCATTGATAAATTAATTCTCTTATTTTCTTTCAATTGAGTATTTTTTTTCCACATTTACTTTTATTTTGCTCGTTAAAACAGCAAAATATCATAAAAACATAGAAATTTCGAAATTATATATATATATATATATATATATATAAGTATTTTAATTTATAATGCAATTTCTGTAATAGGCAAAATTTGATTATTCTATGTTTTGACTCTTAACAAAAATCTGTTAATTTTACCATACAAAAAGATGATATTATTATTCCAATAATAATAATAATAATTATTATTATTATTATTATAGATAATAACAAGATAATTATAAAATAATAATAATAATAATAATAATAATAATATCAATAATGAAACTAATTCAATCTATTTTTCATACAAGATACGCAAACCGAAAATTTGACTTTACTGATAACAAGAATTTATAAATTTTATCATAAAAAATATGATATGATTATTCAAAAAATGACAATAATAATAACAATAGAATTCCAAATTAATGATTATAAGAATAATAATAAGAACAATAGTCAAATCTATTACTAATACCAATAAAAGGAACCAAAATTTTGACTCTAGTGACTACAAGAATTAGTAAATTTTATCATAGAATAAGATTATATGATTATTGCAAAAAAAAAAAAAAAAAAAAAATGATACTAATATATATATTTATTTATTCCAACTCTTTCAGTGACACCGGGATACTTAGAATTCCAAGAAGTTACTATGACAATCAGAGAAAATGTTGGCAATGTCGAATGCACTGTTCTACGGCTTGGTGGCGTGGATGGTGTATTACAGCTAAAATATAAAACAATAGACGGAACGGCAACAATGACATCAGATTATCAACATATAACAGGTGACTTAATATTCAAAGACGGCGAGGATAAAAAGACGATTTCTATCAATATTTTGAATGACAATGTAAAAGAATCGGTCGAGACATTTCAGTTGCAGATTTATGACGTGTCGCCAGGTTTGGGGACAACCAATTTCCAGTCTTTAGGATCCCGAATGACAACTCTAATAACGATTATAGATGATGATGGTAAGAATTTCTCTTACGAAGTTGTTAATGTTTATAATTAGTATATTTATTAATTAGTTCAAAATGTTCACTCATTATGAAATTTATCAGGTATATGTTAATGAGATATTATAATAATGAGTGATATGATAATGAATGGTAATGATTATGAGATTTATGAATTGAATGATTATGATGATGAGTGATATGTGATAATGAGTAATAATGATTAAGAGATTTATGATGATGAGTGATTATGTGATTAACATAAATCATAATAATAATTTTTGGCTACAAATAAATAATGAGATTTACGATATATAACTTGGTTTTGGTACAATGATTTTCTGGTCTTTAGGGTTCCGACTGACAATTCTTAATAACAGTTGTAGATGACGATGGTTAGAATAAATTCATAATGTTCAATCGAAAAATTTGGTTTTTTCCACACTCAACTTGGTTCAAGTTAGTTAGTTAGAATATTTATGAATTAGTTCATATTGTTCCCTTATGAGTTAACGTTCATAGTAAACATTCACAATAAGCGAACTTTATGATATTTATGATAATGAGTGATTATGAAAATGATAATTTGTGGTTATAATATGAATTATGATATTTATAATATATCATTCAGGTTTTGGGACAGTAAATTTTCAGTCTTTAGGATCCCGACTGACAACGCTAATAATAATTATAAGTGATGATGGAAAAAAATAGTTCAAAATGTTCACTCACGAAAGTTGATAATATTCCTTTTCGTATACTTATTGTTCGTATACTTATTACTTAGTTTAAAATGTTCACTAACAGGTGATTAATCGTAATCAGTGAACTTTATAGGATTTATAATAATGTGTGATTATGATAACAATAATTTGTGGCTATAATGTAAATCAGGAGATTAATTATATGTCACCTAATTTTAGGACAATCAATTTCCAGTCATTAGGATCTCGAATGGGAACACTAATAACAATTATCAGAATTAATTCATAATGTTTACTCATTATGGACTATATATTAACTATATAACACTGTCAATGTCATATACGAATTATATAACATTATGAACTATATAAGATATTTTCATTCGCTCATAATTAATTCACTCCCATTTTATCCATTTTCCAATGTTTATAATTAATGTAAGTAAGTAATATTATTCCTTTATACTTTAATATGCAATAACTATTAATAATTACTGTATGATTAAACTGAAGTATCTACTTCTTTTTTTTTTTTTTTTTTTTTGACTAATGTAATATGTAAAATGTCTATGAATCTAAAATTTAGCTTTTACTTCAGCGTTTTAGAAAACATTTTCTCTGGTAAATAATTTTTTATGGAAAATATTTAGCTTAAATATTTTTGCAATATTTATAAATATAATCCTATGGTACATGGTGAAGGGATATAGATGATTTTTGAGAAATAAATCATTGAAGATTCATGCAGTTGACGTATGGGTCGTTCATTTTAAAGTGATTTATCTCCTTGTAAATGTATTTTGAAATAATGAGTTTTTTGTAAATTTATCTGTAGAAAAAAATATACAAGTGTTCAGTCAATGTTATTGATTTTTTAGTGATTGATACAAATCAGTTATAGGAATTTATAAGTTATAAGAAAATAAATGTGAAGTAGCATAGAAACTTCACTTTTATAACGAATATTTAGAAGCTTTAGTTCTCTGAAAAAACAAATTATGCGCATTATAGAATTTTAATGCGACCCCCCCCCTTTTATTATGACTAAATGTGATACAATAAAGCGAAAAAGTAAGTATTTTAAAAATACGAGGGTACATCATTTTTACAATGAACGATGCATATCAGTAATGACATCAGCATTGCGACACCACAATCAGCATTGTCTGACATATCAGTCACCATTTGAAAAACTCCTAGTAATTTATTTTAAAAGTAAAAAAAAAAAAAAAAAAAAAAAATCTAAAGAAAAAAATTAATTATGTTTTACCTTATAAAAGAATTTAAAAATTCAAAAAGTGAAGCATGTATTACATTATTGTGTAGACATTATAATTCCTTCTTATTATATTCATTTTTGTCCATTTTACCTTCTTTATAAACTTTTTGTTTGATTGTTTATTTGTTGAAAATTTGACTGCAGAAGACGTAGATGACAACGTTGGATAAATTATTTGTTATTTATTTTCGTGAATAAAGGAGTTGGACAGGGTAAAATAAATTCGTCTTTTAAGATCTATGAACGTTTCGAAAATTTTCTATAAAACCGACAACACAACTATTTAGTTTCACATTTTTCTTTATCATTTCGGCCAGAAATAGTCTTATTACTATTGTTTGTGACATGAAACGTTCAGCTCTTTTTTGATATTTTACTAATGGCCACAAGTGAACAGTGCTAAATATTTTCAGCCTGACGTTTAGAAATCCCGTCCTTATGATAAAATTTTTGTCGTAAAGTCTCGACTTTTCTCCAGGTTATTATTTTTGGTATTTTTCCCGATTCAGACATGGGAAAGCAGGCAAATGTTTCTCAAAACGCTTTTAAATATCACAAACAGTGCTATTGATTACTCATTCGTTGATAAAAGGCTTCATTGTATGAAATTTTCCAACTACTAAGCTCTCCAAATAGAACTTATATACCCTCTTTCGATGTATATTTTCTTTTAACGTCATTTTTAAAAATTGACTGCAATAACAGGAAATCAACAAAATTACTATCAGAAACTAAAAAACACAGAAAAAAAAAAAAAAAAATCTTTATATTTGTCCGGATTTTTCTTATACATTCATTATGAATATCTGTACATACAAAACTCTATCATTTATTTATTTGTGCGCGTTGCATGCTTTATAGAAAACTAGCTGGCTTCACGACCCATGAAAATTTTTACCAAAGAACATGCTCTCGGGCGTCTGCGGCGCCAATCGTAAAAGTCACTGTAAAAGTCACATAATATTAAAATATTAAAAACTCAAATATTTTTAAATAAAATCTAAACGTAGCTCTAGTTCAACGTAAAATACACTCAAATCAATGAAAATCAAATAAACCATTCAAATCTCTTGTAATTCCTCATAACGTAGCTCTAGTTCAACGTAAAATACACTCAAATCAATGAAATACAAATAAACCAATCAAATCTCTCCTAAGATTCTCCATTCTGCGTCATTATACAAATGGGAAGTTTTATTTTCATATTTTTATTAATTAAAACAAAACTACTCAAAAATTCGAAAATCTGACTTCGATGTGCACAATGACCTTACGGAGGGCACCTTTGTGTTAAATCACGTGACTGTCCGAGCTACCGTTTTCGAGAACGGTGAAATATACATACATATATATATATATATATATATATATATATACAAATATTGCTCACGTAATAGTATAAGATAATGATCACAAATTTACTTTTTTCAGAAAAGATAGGCTACGCTGAAATGGAAGCAGCAACAATTACTGCACATGAAAGTTCAGGCAGAGTAATTGTGCCTCTTATACGTCTGGAAGGAAGTGACGGCGAACTGAAGGTACCTTATAAAATCATAGACGTGTCAGCTGTCGCAGGATCCGATTACAGGGTACCAGTTGGAGAAATAGTTTTCAATGATGGTGAGACAAGGAAAGAAATTGTAGTTGAACTCGTCGATGACCAACTCAGAGAGGTAGTCGAAACATTCCAAATACAGTTACTCGATCTAGAACCACAATTAGGGGAGCTCAGTTTCAGAAGAGTTGGAGGCAGAAGAAGTACTGTAGTATCAATAATAGACAATGATGGTAAGTGCATTAAGGGGGTCTTGGTGGTTTAAATGTTATTACTTGATAAACATACAACATATTGTTTAATCATTTAGCGTTCACTATATATTTTCTTTTGAAAATTTCGAAATCAATTTCCAAAATGGCAGTTAGATGCATAGCTGATCACATATACAGTCGGTAACAAAAGTGTCCGAACACTAGCAAAAATTCCTATGTAAAAAAAAATGCACTTCATACGGTTTTGATAGATAAATCCTTGTCGAATCCTGCTCTTAGTCAGTCTAAGAACACGATTCGAAAAAGATTTATTAAACAGAACCGTATGAAGTATACTTTTTTTACATAGGAATTTTTGCTAGTGTTCGGACACTTTTTTTACCGACTGTATATATAGGATATTTTTTTATGAACTCATTGACAATAGATTGTCCTAAACTAGAGTGACCATATTTTTTTTTTTTTATTGAATTTGGGGACAAAGATGGCGGTGTCCTCGAATCTCGAGGACAAAAAAAATAATTAAATCACCTTAAATTTTAGAATTTTAGTAATTTTTATGTATAAAGTACCTAAAAAAAAACTTATTTCAGCTTATTTACTATACATATAATAAATTACTATAATAAAACATTAATAACTTATAACCGGCGTCCCAAATGTGTTGTTACCCAAATGTGTTGTAATTTTTTGGGGACGAAGATAGTTTTGTCCTCGAGATTCCAGGACATATGGTCACCCTATCTTAAACTCAAGAAACTATTTAAGACAATATATTATCTCGATCTCGAGATACTAATAGTCGCATGAGTAATTTAAAAAGTAAATGTATTAGCAGTTCTAAGATTTTTGATATGTAAGAAGGTAGCCATGTAAAATATAACGTATTTATTGTTAAATTCTATGTGAATAAAATTGCTATATGAGCAAGGTGCTGAGTAGGATTTCTTAAGATAAGTAAATCCTACATACATATATATATATATATATATATATATATATATATATATATATATAAGAGAGAGGGAGAGTGAGAGAGAGATATACAAAAATAAATAAATAAATAAAAATAAAAAATAAATAAAAATAAATAAATAAATTAAAAAAATTGTTTTTGGTTTGAAATATCTATATGCTTACTCAAATAATAATTAATTCAAATAATAATTAATTTAATAAATAAATAAATAACTTTGTAACTAAACATTATGAATTTCAAAAACTCGTAATGGTTGTTTCAGGTCAGAACAATAGAATGATCCTTCAACAGATTAAAAAAAAAAAAAAAAAAAAAACTAGACATGAAATCATTGTCAACGGTACAAGAATCACTCGCGCCTATTAGGGAATTTAAAGTGACTGCTTCTGAAATATCATTTATTAAATTTCGGAGTAGTGCTGCCATCTACCGAACTGAAAAGGAACTAAAGTGAAAAAATGATTTATAACAAGGGGAAAATATTAAAAATTTGTTGCTTAAAAATGTTAAATGTTTGATTTAAATGAGGAACTAATGAACGTTAAAAGTTTAGAGAGTTCCATCTTAGTTTATGCTCAAGGCCTATGCTTTTAATCTATGCTCAAAGTATATATATGAGAATTGATGCATTCATTACTATATTATATACTAGCCGCCTTCGGCGACCAGCTGGTTCGCGATCCCTGAAAAATCCGACTTTAGGAAACTCCCTCTAGGTGGCGCTCCCGTTTCAGGTCTAATAACAGCTTATCGATATATCGTAAAAATATCTTATTGAAACCGCAGTAAATTCCCTTGCGGTAGCGCCTTCGGCGCCCTCTTCCCTTTTCAGTATCTGAAACATCCTGTTCGCTCACCATGTTATGATCTTTCAAATTTCTGACTTTAGCTAAGTCCCGCTCGGTGGCGCCTGCGGCGCCGTATAACATTTTTTAAAAAGATTTGTGTCTGACTTATCTGTGGTTTTCTCCAAAGCTTGCTTAATTCCGGGCTATATACCGTTAAAAATTATTAGCACGAAATGTGACCGAAAATCTGAATTTGAAACTCTGTAAAATATAAAAGAATAAAAATTTTCTGGTTTTTCCGTAGTTTTCTCCGAAAGTTTCGTAGAGAATTTGAACGACTTATATCATTTTAATAGCCTGCAATAAAAATACTTTAAAATACCTTTTGAATGATGTATTATGTATTACAATAATGAATATCTATGACATATTTTAGACTCAAAATGGCTAATCTATCAAGGGCGATTAACGATTTCTATTGAAATCCATCTAAAATTTAAGAATTCCAAAACTGCTTGTTTACAACCGACTTCATAAAAAAAAAAAAAAAAAAAAAAAAAAAAAGGAAAAAAAAATCAATATTATTCTGTTAAAAGTAACTCGTTAATAGATGAAATTGGTGAATGGTGTCATTAACAGATGAAATAAAAATGAATTTAAATAAATATAATATGTCTATTTATTTTATTTTTAAAGCTACACTTTAGATTTTTTAACTGCATACATACAGGTGAGCCATAATGACGGGCAATTTCGAAGTTCTGCTTTTGATCGATTTTAAATTGAAAAAATTCAAAAACTGCTTTTTTTATTTCCAGTATACTTTGTCACGTGGCCGAAAAACGAAAAGCAACTTTTTCCCGACCTCTAGCACCAGGCACTGAAGAATCTTATTCTCTCTTCTCTGTCAAGGTCAGTTGCAAGAAAAAGAAATTCAGAAACGTCGATTAAGAATTTCATCGAAAACTGCCGCGATACTGAAAATTAAAAAAATTATAACTCATTCAGTTTTTGAAATTTTCTCTCAATCTTTTGGGAATTGATCTGTTGAAGCGGGATCTATATATATAAAAAAAGAAATTATTTATCTCTAAACGCTTTTGAGTTATAAAATGTTTTGTGAAAAAATCGATGTTTCGTAAAATCTAAAAATATGGATCGCTAATCCGTATTTTGTAAAAATGTGTATATGGTTCGAAAGAGGATTAAATGACCTTTTCAAATATACCAGTTGTTAAGAAATGGAACAGTTACTCGGTCGTACAGGGCGTTTCAAAAAAGATGATCACGAAAAAGAAAATTTTTCGACCCTTTTTAAAACTTTTTTTAAAAATATAAAAAATCCGTATTTTTCAAAAAACATTGTACCGTAAGAATCGGTAATAAATGCTCTTTCTCGTGGTATAGGTGTATTTTTGATATTTCCAACAGATCGGCTGCGATTGCTTTAGAAAAACCCGCGAAATTTTTCTCTCTCTGCTTCCTCTTTTGAGGAACACGCTGAAAGGGCTGAAATTACGATCCGCTCGCTTTTTAATTAGACATTGGTCGACGTTTTAATTAATATCTCCGGAACTAATTAAAATTTTTAAATTCTTTTTTCACTATGCACTCGGGCAGGCTTCTGAGCACCCGTATGTCAAATTTCGTAATTCTGCGTTCAGTAGGGGCTGAACGTATAGATGCTCAGACAGACAGACAGACAGAGAGACAGACAGACATCTTCTTTTATTATTATATTATTATAGATATAGATATACTACTCCGATTCAAAAAATTAGAATAATGTAAAAAAGAATGAGTTTGATGTTGCTAACGCGTCAATTTGCATACTGCGTCCAGGAAAAAATATATTAAAAGTATCTAATTATCTTCAGAGCATTTATAAATATAACATAAATATTTATTTTTATCTGATATATTAATAATTAACTATTTAAAAAATATTAGAATAATTCAAAGAAATAGAATACCTCGATAGCATGGTTCAAAAAATTAGAATATTCAAATTTTTCTTATAAGTTGAGAGAACGGCTGCGGGATTAACATCTGTGGGACTATAAAATGTGCTCCGTTGAAAATGAAAAGTCGTTTGGCATTTGATTGTAGCGTAGTATTTGCTTAATATGGGACGAAAGAGCGATTTATCTGAGGCTGTGAAATATCGTATTGTGTACTTGCACGAAATAGGAAAAACACAACTTTTTATAGCAAAAGAAGTGAAATGCTCTCAAGCAAGTGTGAGTAGAGTTTTGAGAGAATATTCTAATAACTAGTATATAGCCCCGTCAAAAATGACGGAATGTGAACGATAAATCTTGAAAACAATGTTTAGATCATGAAGATTACCACGTGATCATTCAAATGTATTTTCAGTTTTTGTTTATAAATCAAATGTGTTTCGATATTTTCTAATTTTCGTTCTGAAATTAAAAAAATTCTACCCGATCAATAAATATGAATGACAATAAAAAAACTGCTGGTTGACAAAAAATATAGGCCCGAAAACACAACAGCAATAACACATCCCAGTGTTCCGTTAAGTGCTCTATTTAAAGTCCTCATAATAAGAATAATCTAGTGTGTCACTCACACGACTTTCTCTTACCCTGAAATTTAATGCTATAAGTACAGGTTGGAGATTAAGAGGTAAGATAACGTGTACTGTTATGTAAACCTATGTTAAACAATTCAAATTAGGGTTCGGAAGAGTTTTATATGATAATTAGTTCTGGCCCCCCTCAACCCTCCGTTTCATTAATGCACCTACATTTATATAAAACTTAATTCGGTTATTAAAAAATAATTCAGTTTAAAAAAAATAATTTGTTAAAATTATTATTTTAAAAAGTTATCTTGTATGATAATACATACGATTTCCATATTAGAGAAATAGTATAACACTAAATATCTAAAAAAAAGTTGAATTTATTCTCAATATTAAAGTAAAAAAAAAAAAAAAAAAATGTTAAAAATGAAAGAAATCAATAACTTTATTTTAAATTATCGTAGATCGATGGTTCAACCATTCGTTTTGAAGGTATTGGCGAGATCTTTTAAAAGATACCCATCATGAAAATTTACTCCACTCGAGGGAGGACATCTACTCCAGGGGGGGGGGGGGGGCGAGGCTCCTACATACACAAAAAAAATTTTCCCAGTTGACTATCTCTATTACAAAAAATATGTATTCGTTTCATTCGGTTTAGTGCAGTCTATAGATGTTAAATTCTACTTACCTGCAATTTCCCCCATAGACCGCCGTAATGTATTTGAATACTTTTGAATGTCCCTGTACACGAACCATTTGCTTCATCTTAACGAAAAGCTTACTGTAGCATCCCTATATGATACACATTTAGAATACTGAGTTTGGAATTTCTGCTACTATTTGTTCTTGAGATATGCTGATAACAGACACACAGACACACAGATAGACACAGAGACCATTCGCTAAAGACGTGATTTTCGTATTCAGGGGACCTCAGAACATGTAAGTATAACAAAAACTCACGTTCGGAAATTTGACCCTAAAACAATACTTTCTCGACCCTATGGGTAAGAGGAAGTAAATAACGATTCACTTCATTTTACCAAAATACTTTTTTTAAGACTATCGAAGATCCTGTTTCCAAATACGTAAGCGAAATGTGACGTCACTGACCGTCCGTGGATGCAAGAAATGATTCCCTATTTTAATCGTCCATTGTATATTTTGTAAAAAATTATTAAAAATCGAAGAAAATTATTTTCCGATTTTAATACCCGTATTTGGGTATAGGTATGATATCGTATCCATGTGTTAGACTGAGTTATTTTGCTGTCAAATTGACAAAATTTTAAATTTCAAAACTGTGTCATCTTTGGCGTTTTTTGTATTTGGCGATTAAAAACATACTACGAAAATATACATGCCAGATGTTTATTTTCGTAATACGTATTGTACGATATATTGTTTCATATAATTCAGTTAAAATAACCATGATTTTTGAAAGGAATGAAATATGTTCGCCAAATAATTTGGCGATATATTTTTTCCGCCAAGGATGACAGATATATTAAATCTATTCCGCTGCAACATATGAGTATCTTATATCAGACACTTTATTTAAACATTTGAAAAGAAATTTGACTTCAAATTATGATAGAATATTTATCATTTTCCTTTTAATTAGTATATTAGTTGGATATTTATTGTGTAAATATCATCCTTTGAAATGAAATGTTTATGTTTTCAATCAAATATGGAAATTTGCTATTTTATTTTTCTAAAGTTTTGAAATTTAAAATTTAAATTTTATCAATTTTACAGCAAAAACAACTTAATCTAACTAATACATATCTATACCGAAATATGGGAATTAAAATCTGGAAATAATTTTCCTCAATTTTTAATAATTTTTTACAAAAAATCCAATGGGCGATTAACGTAGGAAATCTTTTTCTTGCATCCACTGACGCCCAGTGACGTCATCACTTTGCTTGCGTATTTTCTAACTAACTATCTAATAATTACAGACACTCCATGCTAACCCAAATTCACCTCTACTCTATACTCCCAACCAGCTATCTCACCCACAACATCGCCAAAATATCCAGGATCCAGCTAGGGACTTTCTCATTCTCAACCGAACATTTTATCTTGACTCGATATTATCACCTTAGACTACCCTACTTTCAATACTCATTTCAACTGGTGACCTTTACTTGCCCAACCAAACATTCTATCCCAACTATAACTTTACATTAATTTCAAAACTAAAATCAACTGGCGACATTTACGTACTGAACTCGACGCCAATCATACCATACAATGTAAACAAATAATGAAGCTTGATAAAAATATTTAAAGACTTTAATATGTTTTTACAAATATATTTTAAGATTTTTAAGGCTTTAATATGTTTTAGAAATATTTTAAGCGTTTTTTTTTTTTTTTAATGAAACAGTCAAAGAGTCGTTCATTTGCAATTAAAGAGTTGTCCATTTGGAATTTGTATTTTCTGAATGGCAACAAATTATGTTTGTTTTTATTTGGCATTGCGTTGTTTATAATCATGAAGTTACATAATTCTATTTATAAGTTCATGTTTATAATAGCCAGTGATCCGTTATATTTAATTAAACATTTAAACATTACAATTGAATAGTTTTTCAAGGTTTTAGACGGAATAAATAACAATATGTGCGATACAAAACATGTATGAAAATGATATGTATGTTTTCGTAAGTTGAATTGAACAAATGGGAAAAAAAAAAAAAAATGGCTGCCAAAAGTCTCTGTTTTGAAGCGGTGCAAACCGGAATCGTGAATGACAGATGAGGATGAGGGTCATTTTTCAAAATAACACTTTAAAAGTGGTCGAAAGCCAGTAACTTCAAGAAGAGATGAAAGGCAATTGAAAAAGATTGTGAAGAAACATCGTTTTCGGAGTGTGAGATATGTGCATAGAAAATGGAAAGAAATGGGTATAAATGTCTCCAAATCTACAACACTACGACGACTTCGCAAATTAGGTTTTAGATCACGTGTGCCTAAGATAAAGCCATTCTTATCATCTAAGCAAAGGGCTGCTAGAGTTAAATGGTGTAAACAAAGGCTATTTTGGGATCACGACGATTGGAAAAAGATACTTTTCAGCGATGAAAGTGTGTTTTGTGTGTCTCACGGAAATCAAGGTATACGTGTCTGGAGACTCAAACATGAAGCTTCGGAGAAGCTTCAGAAAGAATGTTTAAAACGTTCGTTTAAATTTGCGACCTCTGTTATGGTATGGGGCTGCATGACTGCTGAAGGCCCAGGCAGGTTGTGTATTGTTTCCACAACAGTCAATTCAGAAGTCTATCAAGAAATTCTTGAACATTTCATGATTCCTTCAGCTGAGGATTTATGTGATGACGATTTCTTGTTTCAGCAAGATTCAGCTTCTCCCCACACTTCCAAATCAACAACTAAATGGCTCAAAGAGAAGGACATACCTGTACTCCCTTGGCCTGAAAACTCACCCGATCTAAATCCTATCGAGAATTTGTGGGGAATTATGAAGAAACGACTTCAAGAAGTTGCGCCTAGAGACAAAAAAGAACTTATTTCTAGTATAAAGAGCATATGGGCGAATTTGGATAAAAAAGATTGTGAACCTTTAGTTAAAAACATGCCAAAACGTTTAAGAGCTGTCATTAAAGCTAAGGGTGATGCAACAAAGTACTGAATAGCAAGTAAAAATACTTAGAGTTTAAATTATGTTCAATATATTTTCATTATTCTAATTTTTTGAACCATGTTAGAAAGTATTCTAATATTTTGAATTTTTTGTTGTTAGCTGATTTAAATATATTTTCTATTTCATTGTAATGTGTTTACATTTTTATAATCTGCAAAATATGCAGATTCATATTATAGTACTTTATATTTGATATTGTTGATTATTTATTTGATAAATTCGATTTTCATTTCCCTTGACCGTATTTCTTTTCATTATTCTAATTTTTTGAATCGGAGTAGTAGATAGATGATCAAATTAGAGGCAAAATTTTTTTACACATTAAATAGGTTTTGAAATATATGGAAAAGGAATTGGATATATATATATATATATATATATATATATATATATATATATATATATATATATATATATTCACTGTTTACTACTATATATAAGAAGATATCTTAGCATAATGTTAACCAATTGTCTTTTTATGCTCTTTAAATGGTTTTATAAATTTATTTTATAAAATGAATTAAGAATTTAGAGGCAGTTTACTATTTTTTAAAACATGATAGCTTAAAAATTTCAAAAAATTCATACATTTATGCAAAAATATTTACTAACTAAAGTTAGTTTCAATGTACAGTCGGTAACAAAAGTGTCCGAACACTAGCAAAAATTCCCATAAAAAAAAAGTAGAGTTAATACAGTTTTGTTAAATAAATCCTTGTCGAATCCTGTTTTTAGACTGACTAAGAAAAGGATTCGACAAGGATTTATTTAACAAAACTGTATTAAGTGGTTTTTTTTTTTTTTTTATATAGGAATTTTTGCTAGTATTCGGAGACTTTTGTTACCGACTGTACATTAAGTCATTTTTAGGTATCTTGTACATAATGTGTGTGCAGCAGTAGATGAAGAAGCTGTCTCAAAATATTCCGGAAAGTAGCGGGGAAAAAAAAAAAAAAATCAAAAAATAAGCATTACAGTCTGGAAATGCAATGAATTTTGGTTTTGACATCAGTTACGATTTTGCTCACAACGTTTGAATCAAAATGTACTGAAACATAAAAATAAATAAATAAATAAAAAACATATGTATATATATATATATATATTTTATAAAAAAGTGTAAAAAAAGTTCAGAATTGCTCCTATATCAATATTATATTATATTTATTATATTTATTATTATTATTATTAATATTTGAAGTTCAAACCCCCTTGACACCTTTAGATTCATAAACATGGAATTTATTGTGAATTCATCTGTTCTACTTAAACACCGACTAAAATGTTGAATAAAAGACTTTATAACTAAACATCATAAAATAGTGAAAGAGCTAGTTTTTGCAATGTATTATTATTTACTTACAAATTTTCTAGTCATCATCTTTCAACATCAGTATTTCAGTCATTTTTCTTCCCTATTGAATTATAGGACGGAGGGAGGGAGGTTCCAAAGTTTTAATTATTGCTAAAAAGAAAAAAATCGTAAATTTTAATTTGTAATTCTTAAAGAAACAAGAAGGGTTGAAGTTAAATCATTTTTGTTTCACATCATATAGCTTCTTAAATTTTATATTGTGGCGAAATCCATCATTATTATTATTTTTTTTAAATCTTTATCGTATTTTTTACAAGGATGAAAAGTAATTTTAAAGATTGAAAGGTCTCTTTTATACGGAAAAATAATACAAAATATTATATAAGCTTGGTTTAAAAATGTACTATAGGAATCCTAAATTATTTTAGATCTCCATCTTTTATTTATTATTATTATTATTATTTTACTATGCGTTTTTTGTATGTAACTGAACACATCTGAATGTTTAATATACATATATATATATATTATTTTTTAATCTCAATAAGAGAATTTGTTATAAATATTATTGAAAAAGAAAAAAAAAAGCGAAGAAAAAAAAAGTGTAAAATTTAAATTTTCCATGAATTTTTAAGTTTGTACATTCGTAACAGAGATAATAATACCTTCATTTCCAAATGAATATCCAATTTTGGGGGAATATTATGTAAATCTGTAACTCCACCGATACCCCCCCCCCTCTCCCCTTAATTTTTATTTTACCTTATTTAATAAGAATATACCCAATGTTCACATTTGTAAAATCAAAGTACTGTTGATACAAATATTTTTATTAGAAAGGGTATAATTAGAATGTATTTCCATTTGTAATGTATGGATACAGAAAACCTTGTTCTAAAATTATGTAACTTGCAAATATTACGTCCGCAGGCAAATAGATAAAAACATAGGGTCGTGAAAGTGTGAGCACTTTCAGTGGCGTCTTAATTTTTTCCCAAGTCATACTTTCAGGGATTTTGTGGGTTTTTAAATTGGTTGGGTGTATTTGCTACACCCCGTGACAAAAAGATAGATACAAAGGGTTTTTTTCTTTGATTTTTCATAAAATAACATTATCTAAATTTGGCTTATATTTATTATTATCATAAAATAAACTATTCCCGGATTAATTTTTGTTTTAAAACTCATTTAGAAAAGTTTTAAGACGAAAATTTTTCTAATCTAAGACTACACTCCGCGACAAAAAGATAGAAACAAAGATTTTTTTTTTTTTTTTAATTTTTCGTAAAATAACATTATCTAAATTATGCTGATTATTTATTATCATAACAAAATATCATATCAAAAACATATTAAATATTTGAACCATATTCAAAATATTCATATCCAAAATAATCATATTAAAAAAAAAAAAATAAAATAAAATAAACCTTTGTTCCTATCTTTTTGTCGCGGTGTGTAATCTTAAATTAGAAAAATTTTAGTCTTAAAATTTTTCTAAATGAGTCTTAAAACAAAAATTAGTCCGGGAATAGTGTTATTTTATGATAATAATAAATGATAAGCACAATTTAGATAATGTTATTTTATGGAAAATCAAAGAAAAAACCCTTTGTACCTATCTTTTCTGTAGCAGGGGGGGGGGGGGGCTAACAATTACGAATTTTCATTTACCCATTTAGTGATGATTTAAATTTTTCAGATTTATATTCCCAAGGCGGTCTTTTAAATTAAATGTTTTTTGAAGTAGAGCAACGGCTGGAACTTTTCCGGTAGTAATACCTTTCATATTATTACGGCACTTGTCCAGAAAATGGTTAGAAGGTGAGATCTCCTTAACTCGAAATTAATTAAAAAGTTGTCTCTCTCATACCTTCATGTATTTTTTCTTTCAGCGAAACCTGGATTGGTTCAGTTTGAACGCAGAAGCATCCAAATACGTGAAGATGTAGGTATTGCTGAAATACCAGTTGTAAGAGTAGATGGGACAGACGGATCGCTTCTCGTAAAATATAAGGCAGTGGTTGGAACAGCAGTCTCTTTAGTAGATTTCACTGTTGTCGAAGGTGATTTACTGTTCAGCGAAGGTGTAGATAGACTGACAATCAAGATAAGGATTATTGATGATCGAATCAAGGAGCCAGACGAAACTTTCACTCTTCTTATATATGAGCCAGACACCATCCAAGGAAGGAGAACCGGGGAGATTACATCCTTGCTTGTCACAATTATAGATAATGACAGTACGTTGATTTTTTTTTTCCGTTTTTCATTTCATACATTTATTTTTACAAGCATTTTGCTGTTTAAAATGATATAAAGAATTTTATTTGTTTAAAGTAATATTTAAACATATTTACACAATGCGGAACAGTTTTCTTAAAATAATCTATTGACAATAATATGTATAAATTACAGGGTGCTATTAAGTATCCGGAAAAAAGTTAAGGAACTTTCATGGACTACCTACTTCGTTATAACCACTTTTTTGTTGTTGCAATACTTGTATCTTTAAATATTATTTATTAAAATAATTTGTATTTACTCAACGAGCAGTTTTTGAGCGATCAGGGAAAGCAAAATCTATTTAAAAAAAATGAAAAAGTTTCATGCTTTTTTCAAAGTGCGGCGCGTCTAAGATATTTTGTGGTCCGATGTGAAAGTTTTTACTGTTAAAGTCACTAAAAACGCTCAAAATCATCGCAAACTTTTGGGTCTAGCTCTCAAGAACACCAAAAAAAAAAAAAAAAAAAAAAAAAAAGGCAAGAAGGTCTTTGTTTCTAAAAAGTTTGATGGTTTGGTCTGAAATCAGCAACAATGGGAAGACTCAACTGGTTTTTATCGAAGAAAACGTAAACAATAATGGAAAAGTTTATCAAAAAAGAGGTGTTAGCGAAAGCTGTACTTCCATGGAAGCAAAATCACCGCTAAGATCTTTAAAATCTTTCACCAAGTTTGTGCTCTGGCCCATGGATTCAAATGAACGTTTGCTTTAATCGATGTCAAAGAGAAAAGGTATCTGACCAAAAGTCTGTGTTCTTGTAACAGCTCTGATTTGTATCCAATGGATTTTTCAGTGTGTGGGTTCTTAGAAGAACAATTGCGAACGCAGAAAACCATACATTTGATAGACTCAAAAAAGCCCTAAACAAAATATGGGAGGATTTACATCCAAACTACTTGTGCCTCACCGTCACATCACTTCCGAAGAAGATCGTAGCCTGCGTCAAAGCCGATGACAGCCATTTCGAAAACTCATAGTCAAAAATAATTGTTAGACATTACTTGTTGCAAAAATAGAAGCTTTAAATTTGTTTGCCATTTCATTAATTGTTTATTACCAAATATTTTTTCCGGATACTTAATATCCCCCCTGTACTTACAAAAGTAGTATTTTATGAAATTCTTATAGAAAATGTAATAAATAAATTTTAATATTACTATGTTACAACTATTATTTCTGTGCATAAAAAAATATTATATTTTAAAATTTAGATAAATATCTACTGTTGTATATTTCTTGTTTTCATTCATATCTTTTTTAATTTATTCTAAATTCATATTTACTAATGATCTATGATTCACATATTGAAAGACAGAATTGTACAGAAACAGAAAATAATAATATTAATAATTTGTTTTCCAAATTAATTTCTTAGTATGAAGCAATTCTTTTTCTAAAAGTATAGAAATATTCTCTATTTATTTTGAATTTAATAAAATAATAATAACAATAGTTTTTACCACAGGAAGATTTCAGTTTTATTTATTTATTTATTTTTAAAACTTTATATTAAATAATTATAAGATAAAAAACTTTTTATAAACCATGTTTTTAAATTTTCTGTTGAATCATAGCTATAGAACTAACTACATTAGTCCTTTATCAATGCGTATTGTAACGAAATTGTAAATAATTGTATTTATTTTTGTATAAATTCTTTCACAGAGGCTTAGTAAGTGGATAAAATGTCAATTTTCTGCATTTCCAGTTCTTTTTCGCGTTAAAATAGCTTAAATTTCCCTTTAAAACGCATTAAAAAGCTCCAATAGGCAGGTAATGGATTTGGCGCCAAATTTTGCGACTTTTTGCCCATAGCGACTTTTGAAGAAAAAATCCTTATTATCGATATTCTAAAGATGGACGTTCTAATGTGATTGGTTAAAGAGTTACGGGAAATTTGAATTAAAAAAAGAAGTTGGTTTTAAAAATAAAATATTAATCCTTTCAGAACAACATATATTTGCATCATGAAATACATTAGCACTTTACCAATGTGTAGAAAACTTTTAAAGTGATAATGACGTCAATTTTTACCAGATGCATAATTTAACTTCTTACAATTTTTTAACGCTCACGTTTAATTAAATGTATTTATTTTTATATCGAAAGAAAATGAACTCCTAAATTTTTTTTTTTTTTTTTTTTTTTTTTTTTTTTTTGGCAACAATTAAATTATAGCTAATATTTTAATGACTATTTTTATTGCTGTTAGGAGCTTATTATTTTCATATTTTAATTAATTAAAAGAAAACTATTCGAAAATTCGAAAATCTGACTTCGAAGTATTGTGTTGTCTGAGCTACTGTGAAAGTTTCAAATGTCTTGCTAGTAGGGAAGTTAGTTAAAAACAGATTGCAAGATTTGTACCGGACAAACACACAAACAAACAAGAATAGAAGTTAATAAAAACTTGGTAATAAAAAATAAACTTTACTTATTTAGAAACTTTATATATTTAGGTGTCTTATTTATCTACAGATCATCCAGGAGTCTTTGAGTTCCAGAACATACGATTGTCTGTTCCAGAGAATGCTCGAACTTTATCGATAGGTATCATTCGAAAAGGTGGTTCCGATGGGTTAGTTACTCTTCAAGTTCGCACTCGAAGTGGAACTGCTACGGAAGGAGTTGATTTCAATTCACCACCTTTGACTCTCGATTTCCCAGATGGAATCACAGAACAGAGGCTACACATCCAGATTATCGATGACGATGACAAAGAAAACAATGAAAATTTCTTAATCGGAATTTTCAGTCCTACTAATGGAGGATTATTGGGAGAAATCAATTTGCTAACAGTAGTTATAATAGACGATGATGGTTAGTTAAAAGTTGTTTTCATAGAATATAAACCTTTTATTTATTTATTTATTTATTTTTAAACTGCTATGTTGTAAACACTTTTTTGTATGAAATAATATTTTCACAGCTAAAGGAAACATGCTCTGACATAATATCCTTTTATTAATATAAGTTAAAATATAAATTATTAACAAAAGAAAAGTAAAAACGTTCGAACTTTAATTTAATTAAATATCATTTTTCTAGAAAATCTGTAGTTTTTTGTTGGAAAAACGCTAACTCGCAAATTCTAAATCTTCAACACATGGCTAGCCTTGAATTTAATTAAATATTATTTTTCGATAAAAATCTCTGATTTTCAACCGAATTCAGAATTTTTCTACTACTTACATATAACCAAAATTTATAACAAATTTTTAGTTTTGATAAAACCGATTAAAAATTCATTTTTTTTTGTTCCTTTTAAGATTTTTTACGCTCCAATCAAAATATCCCATAGCTTATCCTATAACATGAGTTGCGAGTTAGAAGACAGTCAGCTCTCCAGTTTTATAATATCAAGGCAAAGTAGCCTGAAATTAGAACATTTCAATTTATTTTTAAAAATCTGTCAAACAGATTTTCATTTTTAATATATCTATGAACTATTAAATCTGATTAAATCAGCATTCTAATTCTACTACAACAACTACAACTTCAATTACAACAAATTCTATTACTAATTATGATGATAACAAAGCGTATAGAAACCAATCTGTTCTTTTGGGAACTACAATGACACACACAAATAAACACAGACCAGTGGCGTTTTGAGTATGCTTCATATGGGTGGCTAGAAACAGCTCGTTATCATGAAAAGCTCATTTCTTTGATTAGCTGTTGAAATGTCATCAAATCTACGTTGTTTCTCGAAATAAGCGAATTAACCAATAAGATAATTAAATATCCATTTTAATGTACTGTTTCTAACTACTCGAGTGGAACATACCCAAAATGTAAATCGCATGACGCCACTGGCATACACACACAGAGACTTCAAATTTATAACACCCCTCGTTTTGGATCGGGTGGTTAAAGAATACTTTTACATAAAAAATGTTGAACAATATAAATTTATTTCGATTATTATTGTAATAGTTTTAAAACATGATATCTGACTATTTCCCAAGACTAATGGAAATTAAATTTTAAAGTTGTATGTACAGTCAGCCAAAAAAATAAAAATAAAAAAAAACGCCCCCCCCCACCTAATTTCGCCGTAAATTATCGTAAAAACATGCGGCTGGTACCTATCGATCTGTAATAACGTCTAGTTTTTAATGGTGCAGTCAGATTTTACTTAAGGGGTCATCTACATATTAAAACACGTAAAAACTTCATTTTTTTCAATGACGACCCCTATTTTTGATCTCATACTCAGATTTCTGAGATCAAGGCAGTTCGGAAAACTTACCTATTTATATACTTTAAATCAATTCTAAACAGAGTTACGCGTGAAAATGTGTTAGGGGACCGTCTATACATTTAGAAAAAATAAATCGTGATCTACCACCCAATATACATTATTTATCGAATTTCACACCGGAAAAAAAATTCAGAAATGTTAGTTATAAAATAAAAACGATTCAAATTAGCAGAACTTTTTGTGTTAGTTTATGAATTAAAAGATTTTTATTGGTTTCAATTTATTAAACATTGAATAGTTAAATACAACACTTCATATGAAGAAAATTAAATAGCTTGAATCATATGAACCCTACAATGTTGAATTACAAAAATCTAGATACCAAGGTAAAAGAACAATAGTAATAATGATAATAATATTAATAGCGATTAAAAAAAAAAAAAAGTGTTTAATATTTAAGAAAAAGAATTATCTACTTCTTAAAAGCAAAAACTGTTTTATTTAAGAGACAATTTAAGTTAAAATACATATATAATAAAATATATATATAAAATACATATACAAAAAAAATATATATAAACAATTAAAATCTACTAACTAACAATTATTATCTACTTCTTGTTGGGTATATTTTTATTTTATACAGTAAGCCTCGCATGAAAGTGTTACTATAAAGATTTACATTTAATTTTAGGCGTACAAACCAACAATAGATAATATACAAAAATATAGATAACAAGATTTAAACTAAAATCTGAGAAAGGATATTTAACATTTTCGCGACCACTGACGTAGTTTCACATCACTTTGAAATCTGTAACTCCTTCAGTGGGCGTTTCTTTCACAATTTGTGTGTTACGATATTTCTTAAGAATATTCCTTATATTCATATATATATAAACAAAATAGTATGAATACAAATACTTTCACTAGAAAGAGTATAATTATTATGTATATCCATATGAAAAGAAATATGGATATAGAAAAAACGGTTTTTTATTGCCTAGAACGAGTATTCCCATTCTGCAGTCGTCTACTGTACTTGAATTCTTAATTTTAAATGTGTAAAATCTATATCTTTAAAAGTAAAAAGACATATTACTTTGTTTTAAATTCTTTTTCCGTGATAAATGTGACGCCAGTTTTACGCCGTGATTAGAATAATAGAAAATAAATAATATTGCGCTTTGTTTCAATAATAGATATTAAAAACTTAAAAAAAAAAAAAATACCACTTTATTATTCAGTATTAAAAAAACATTTAATAAAAATTTTATATTTTATTATGTTACGTCATGCGATAAAATTTAAATAGCATAAACGGTAGTGTAAGCGAATGCGAAAATGTCACAACAAGATTAAAACAGAAAATTTGTTTTAAAAATTTGATAAAAATGAATAAAAATCAATTATATTAATTTAAAAAAAGGAGAAAACAAAAGTATTGTTCACTGAGTATTGCTCTTTCAAATAATAGTCCTCGTCTTACCGCGTTTTTTTACCGTCATGATACTTAACTTGAGGTGCACGAATCGTAGAATATTCAAGTTAAAAACAAAAGACAAAAGGGACAAATAGAATTTTAGCAGTGAGAAACTGTGAAACGTTATGTAATATTTAAGAACAAAGCCTTAACATTTCAGAATCAAGCATAAACCTCTTTGCAACGGAAGCCACGCCTTTACACAGTTTTTCTACAACTTTACATTATAAAACAAAATTACATACTTCCAATTAAATCATTTAAATTTTGTGTTCAGCATTCGATGTAGTAAATGCCATTGATATTTATGCATACCAGCGTCACATAGATTCATATACGAATACAGAAACTAGTTCTTTTAATATTGTTTCCGCAATATAGAGGCGGGGCTTCACTTCTTTTGGAATTTTTTCACAATCTCTCGCTTGCATTGCGATAATTTTATAAAAATGATCCAATTTGTATCATAAACATCGAAATGTTGCTTAGAAAACAATTAGAATAACATTAGGGCAAATTAAAATAGTTTTTCGTCAAAATATATACAGATATTTACTCACAGAGGATACAAATTATTATAAGTAACGGCCCCCTAACAACAGTAAAAAATGAAATATCACTGTAACTCAAAAAATATTGTTAAGAACGAGCTGTAAATTTGGAAACCCATGTTTTTGATGATGCCCGTTCTATTTATGCAAAAATTAACATAGGTCATAATTCATAATTTTTTCAAATATGAAATTATTAATAATTTTCATATTTCAAAAAAAAAATTTAATCAAAAATATGCATGGAATATGTTTGGGTCACTTCATTCTATCATATAAAAAGAAACAGAATTTGAATATCATAATTATTTTGGAAGATATGAATTAATGCTTGTCACATTCATTTAACATTAGCGCCCTCATAGTTTGACAGCTTATAACTCTGTGAAGAATTGAGCAAAATATATAAACTATACCATTTTCCGCGATGATTTTGTCCAAAGAATTCAAATAAATTATAAAAAATGGGGGTTACCATTGAAAAAAATGAAGTTGATGCCAGTTTTAATATGTAGACGACCCCTTAAGCAAAATCTAACTATAGCATTATAAACTAGACGTTATTACAAATCGATTGGTACCAACCACATGTTTCTACGATAATTTACGGCGAAATAAGGTGGGGGGGGGGTGGCGTTTTTCTTTTGGCTGACTCTACATTACATTATTCATACAAAACCGTGCCTTCAAAACTTTTCAAAATTTATTACAGAGCCCAGCGTCATCCGATTCAGGCGCCGCACAGGTAATTTCAGAGAAAGTGATGGCGTAGCTGAAATACCTGTTATCCGCGAGAATCGTCTCGACAGAAGAGTGGGTGTCCACTGGAAAACGGAGAGCCAAACAGCGAGACCTGATGAAGATTATCGAGAAGTGACGGACTCATTCTTAATTTTCGAACCTAACGAGAGGACGAAAACGATTCGAATCGTCATTCTGGATGACTCTCAGTTTGAGGGTGACGAGCTCTTCGACGTAATTCTTTTCGATCCTAGCCAAGGTGCTGTCCTTGGAACTCCATCCAGATATACAGTTGAATTAGCTGATAATGATGCAAGAGGTAGGTACTATGTTCCTATATGACATTAAAATTTTATGTAGTAGTACGGTGATAAACAAAACAAGAGCAATTGAAAATTAATTGGTAGAAATTCAGATATTTGTTTTGTTAGAATATAGTACATAATGATAAATGCGTTTTATAGCATACCAGCTGGCTTAGTCCGGTGCACAATATATAATACTAGTTTGTTGTAGGGCGACTAAGGCGCCCGTTGAAAAATAATCGTTTTATTTTATTTATTTCTCACTCTCACTTTAAATAATTCATTTGCTAGCAAGCCCGTGCGAAATTTTCTCGCTTTGTTTATCTCTTCGTTAACTTTAAAATTATTATTTTATAGACGTCATTTTTTTCATATGCATGAGCAAATTTGTTTTTATTACTTTCTCTTACCCATAAGGTAGAGAAAGTATTGTTTTTGGCTCAAATTTTCGAACGCGAGATTTTGTTATATTTACACGTTTTGAGGTCCCCTGAATACGAAAATCATGTTTTTAGCAAATGGTCTGTGTGTCTGTGTGTGTGTGTCTGTGTGTGTGTCTGTCTGTTATCAGCATATCTCAAAAACAAATTATGGCAGAAAGTTCAAACTTGGTATTCTAAATGTGTATCATATAGGGATGCTACAGTAAGCTTTTCGTTAAGATCAAGCAAATGGTTCGTGTACAGGGACAATCAAGAGAATTTTAATACATTACGTCTATGGGGGAAATTGCAGGTAAATAGAGTTTAACGTCTATAGACTGCACTAAACCAAATGAAACGAATATATATTTTTTGTAATAGAGACAGTTAACTGGGAAAAAAATTTTGTGTATGTAGGAGCCTCGCCTCCCCCCCGAAGTCCCCCCTCGAGGGGAGTAAATTTTCATGATGGGTATCTTTCAAAAGAGCTCGAAAATACCTTTAAAACGAATGGTTGAACCATCGATCTGCGATAATTTAAAACAAAGTTATCGATTTATTTTTACTTTTAACGAAAAAAAAAAAAAAAAACTTAGAAAAAAAATCGTACTTTTTTTTTTAATATTGAGAATAAAATGGACTTCTTTTGGATATTTGGTGTTAAACTACTTCTCTAATATCGAAATCGTCTGCCTTATCATAAAAGATAATTTTTTTAAATAATAATTTTAATAAATTATTTTTAAAAAAGTGAAATATTTTTTAATAACCGAATTAAATTCTATATAAATGTAGGTGCATTAATGAAACGGGGGGTTGAGGGGGGCGGTAGCCCCCCTCACACAGAACTAATTATCATATAAAACTCTTCAGAAGCCTAATATGAATTGTTTAACATAGGTTTACATAACAGTACTCGTTATCTTATCTCTTAATCTCCAACCTGTATTTATAGTATTAAATTTCAGGGTAAGAGAAAGTCGTGTGAGTGACACACCAGATTATTTTTATTTTATTTTATTTTATTTCTTTACGGAAAGCATATTTCATTTTATGCTGAAAAAAAAATGGCAACAATTAAAATTTTAAAACTTTTATTTTCTTATTTTAATTAATTTTAAAAAATCTCTAATTATATATTCGTTACAAATAAGGTACCAAATGAATGGCGCAATTTTTCTGAATACGTCTGTTTAAACAGCTTATCGATCGGACAATTAGATTTTTTAAAATTGACTAAAGTTTGAAATTAGGAGACAGAGTCCAAGGAAATCTCTTAAGCCTAAAGTGTGACAGAATCAGCCACGAATGAGGGTAACTATATATGCTAATAACTGACATTTATCATTCATACGCATAAAAGCAGGTTTTTTTTTTATGGAGTATGACATGATTAGCAATAAGCTCTACAGAGTTAAACAAAAATATTCTAGTAATTTAAGAGGGTCTATCATTGCAATTTTATCTGTATTAAGCATTCGTAGCAATTTTCAGCATTGTTTATGATTGATTATGACTTCGCTTAGTCTATTTGTCCGTCTATCCATTAATTTTCGTTTATATATATATATATATATATATATATATATATATCAGGGCCCGAAATTTCAACCTAGATTACACTCGCTGAAAAAAAAAGTTACTCGCCGCAAAATATGATTAACTTTCTCTATTTTTTACGTATAAGGTGACCAGAATTTTTTGTTGGAAAAAGAGAAAAAAATACGCAATGTCTTTTATTTTATTATAAAATAGAAGACATTCAATTTTGAAAAGTGGTCATTTAGAGGACACAAAATTGAATGAAAATGAATATAAAAACCAATTCAAAAGCTACTTTACCAAGTGGTGAAACATTTTTATCTCAAATGATGAATTTGGATCAGTACACTTTAATTTAAATTAATAATATACAGAAACGAGAAGAAAAATCCCTAATTTTTATAGGTGTTACTGAACAATATAGATTTTTTTTTTTTTTAATTAATTTTTTTGCTATAGACAAAAACATTTTTGTGTTACTTTCCTGCAGTTAGATAAAAAAAGTTGGTAGACATTTTTACTTTCATTACCCTATTACCGTAGGTAATGGAAGTATTGTATTTGGTCCAAAAATTCGATATCGAGATTTCACCTGATTTACATGTTTTAAGTTCCCCTGAGCCTAAAAAAGTGGTTTTTGGCAATTGGTCAGTGTGTGTGTGTGTGTGTGTGTGTGCGAAATCGTCTGGCTATCATATCTCCGAAACTAATAAAAATAGAGCTACAAAACTTCAGAATTGAGACAGGTCTGGTGTACAGATGAATTTTCCATATTTTGGTGGAAAATGAAAAACCGGAAGTGGGATATCGGAAACCGGTGGGACCGTAAGTCCGTATCTCAAAAGAGTCTCTAACGATTTTCTTTAAACTTGCTATATAAACACTCTATTAGATGTCCTTTCGAATGATATCGTTGGTTAGTTCAGGAAAATTGATAGGCGCCCCGTATAAATAGCTCAACTTCAGGTCTTGCAAGCGCGTACCTTTAAAAACGGCTGTTCGAATTGTATTCAAACTCGCCATATTAACTCACTTTTAAATATCCTTTTGTATGTAATTATTGTTTTCCGATCAATAATTGATTTTTTGTAAGAGCTGATATCTCAAAAATGGCTCTAACGATTTCCTTGAAAATTGTTATATAAATCCATTTCTTTCTCATGTATTACGTGGTTATTAGAGGAAAATTAAAAGTTATCCTGCTTAGGTAGGTCATCTTCAGATCTCGGAAATTTGGGTTAAAAAAAAACTCTAGCATTTTTTTTCTCTTATTTTTTGCCTCGTTATATGTAAGCTTCGTTTTATATGTCTTATATGTGCATAAAATTTCTCTTATTGTGAAAATTTTATGTTTCTTCTTCTTTAGGTCACTTTTATGTTTTCTGATCACATTATCTCCCAAAAATGCGTATGATACGTGTAATAGTGGGTAATGGAAGTCGTGTGGTTGTTTCACACCAGATTTTTTTTTAAATTAAAATCATAATCATAAAAATTAAAATAAAATTGGCAAATGAAGAAATAAAATTAATGTTTGGCAAACGAAACGATTTGTTTTAACGAACAGTCATTCTTTATCAACATTTTATAAAAGCTCTCACAAGTATAACCTAAATTAGTCTTTGTAGTTAATAAGATTTTAAAGTACGTATATAAAGGGAATTTTTTTCACATGTCTACATTTTGTTCGTTGAAGAAAACAGTCGTTTTTGCCAGGAGGTCATAAAATGAATTCAACTAACTTTTGCATATTTTTGTGAGGTGGTAGTAGTGTTATCATTAAGGCCAATTGTCTGCACTAGAGCCTTAGGCCTGAGTAGAAGAGTCCTCCGTGGGGTCTTTCTAAGAGATCCTAGCCCATATTTACGATAGTTTCTGAGAAAGCCCTTAACGGCTAAGCCAATGAGTGCGACAAGGTATCGAACCCAGCGCCTCAGGTATACCAGCTTCGAGGACAGAAACTCTCTGTCACCGGTGGGCCTATTTTTTTAAGGAATATTATTCATGCAAAAGTGAAAACACACTTCAACCCACCGCGTATCGACCAGAGCACCACCTTCTTAATGATTTCATAACAATTTCAATAGTGATTCCGTGTTCTGGATCAAAGAACCGTACAAATATAGGGAATAATTTTATTTCTTTGTGATTCGAAGAATCTCAATAAATATAAATCATAATATGTTTTGGCAAGTTTATTAGAAAGTTGTTCTTTTGCGAACCTAACGCAAAAAAAAGTTAGTGTTTACCATTCGATACAGCCAACAGCCGATTGAGCTTCCCAGTTTTGCGAATTTTTTTTTAAATTAAGGATAAAAGGAAAAATTAAGGATTAAGTAAATCCTTTTCACTTGAAAAAGAGGACAGACGACGAAAAACATAAAAAAGAGGACTTTTTAGTCCTGTAATGTTTTTTTCGTTGAAGAAGGCAAAGGGTTGAAAAAGAGGATGTCCTCTTAAAAAGGGGATGTCTGGTTACCTTACCTAAGATTAGCATGATTTTACTTTTATAAAACTTTTTTTTTTTTTTTTTTTTTTGTAGCATCGTATACTGTAAGAAGAGGTTCAGTGCTTAGCCCTACTCTTTTCACCATGTTTATATCTGGTATTGAAAAACTGACTTCTACCAGAGTTAGGATGGGACTGTTTGCAGACGACATTGTACTGTGGTGCTCGGGAAACTATATTAATGATATTGAATCGAGACTTAATAATTCTCTTGTAGCTGTATCCAACTTTGCCAAGGAACATAAAATCAGTTTTAATCCCCGCAAATCAATTGCCACCTTCTTCACAACCAACAAGCATTTATATAATTATCAACCACAACTGAAGTTGGAGGGACAGAGTCTCACTTATGAGAAGCATACCAAATATCTGGGATTTGTTCTGGACCAAGAGTGCACTAGTAACAGGCATATCGAACACATTGTACTGAAAAGTAGAAAACGTCTTAATATTCTTAAATATATTGCGGGTAGAGATTGGGGAGCCGACGCAACAACCCTTAGAACAACATATATGACTTTCATTAGGCCTATACTTGAGTATGGTTTCCCGGTTTATTGTTGTGCATCCAAAACTAACCTTAACAAGTTAGAACAAGTTCAATTAAGTGCTGCCCGGATTATCACTGGTTTGAGACAGAGCTGTCCTTCTGAAATTGTTCTTTTTGAGGCTGACTTACAGCCGCTCCATACTAGAAGACAAGCTGGCCTTGTTAAGTACTATAATAAACTCTCTAGTTACGGCCTCTGCAACAAGACCTCCACGTATCTTAACAGCTGGAGTAATCATCAAAGATTAAAGAGGAACAGCCCTTTCAGTCACGCCGCCTCTCTTCAACTACCTAATTGTAATGTTGAACCCAACTCACTACACTGCTGCTTGAATCCTGCAGAAGGACTCCCCAGGGTTCACTTTCACTTTAACTTAAGCTCTCATGTTAACAAGAAAGACTACATCCCAGAACATCTTAGACAATTGACCTTGGAAAACCTAAGCCACATTCCTAATAATGCCATTAAAATCTTCACTGACGGTAGTAAAATTGACAACCTAGCAGGTAGTGGCATATATATTGAAACCCCTCATGCCAACTTGACTCTTTCTCATCGTAATCCAAATTACTGCTCTGTCTTCAGAAGTGAATTGATTGCAATAGACCTGGGACTAGAAGCTATTCTCTCTGAAGAGGATTATGGTGACCTATGGATCTTGACTGATAGCCGTAGTTCTCTTCACCATCTTAGTAATTGGATTCTTGTGGGCGACAAGGTCAGCACCTCTATACTGCTTAAATTAAAGCTCATTTCACAAAACCATGACGTTCATTTGCAATGGATACCTTCACACGTGAATCTCCACGGGAATGAAATGGCTGATAATCTTGCTAAGGAGGGTTGCAAGATTTCTTCAACTCCCTCCTCCGCACTTACTTTTCAGGAGTTATACTCCCGGGAAAATTTAAAAATCTCGGAGGAGTGGAAAACTCCCCCCACCCATATTTGGTACAAGGGCTCAAAACCGGGTTTGTCCCTTGACCTCCCGTGTGACAGACGTACCCGAACTGTACTGTCAAGACTCGCTAGCGGTCACATCAAGTGCCTCACTTTCATCGAGGGCAGGAAAACCTTCGCCACCTGCACCAAGTGCCAAAATCATCAGGCTTCTCCTGAGCACCTTTTGGATTGCATGGGACTCTCTAAGGAGGATCTTTTCATCAATCCTCTTCTGGTCTTTGACTTTCTAACTGTCAACGAACTCGTGGATCTTGTCTGACGGAGTCAGACAAAGAGGATAAGCAACAACAACAACAACAACAAGAATTCTATCTACATTTGGACCGAAATTTTACTCGCCACAGTGAAATTTCCACTCGCCAATGGCGAGCTGGCGAGTGGAAATTTCGCTCCCTGTGTATATATATATATAATATGCCTTGAAATTAATATAGGTTATTTAAATTCGCTGTGGCATGCTCTTTATTAAAAGTGGTATAAATAGCTCAACTCATTTGTGTACAGAAACTATCAAAATATTTCGATGCATTACACTCTATGAGAAGTATTTGTTTAAAGCATATTTTGATATATTTAACCCTTTATCTACCGCATTATGAAACAGAAAAAAAGTAGACCCTGACTTAAACTGGCGCTGATTACATTTAGGGATCAATCACTCAACAGGTGGTGCTGTCTTCCCATTCTTTCGGAATTTAGTGTTATACTTCTCTGAGATAAAAATCGTTTGCATTCATCATGGAAAATAATTTTAATAAATAATCCCAGCTAAAACAAAGTCTTAAAAAAAAAAAAAAAAAAAAAAAAAAAAAACTATAAAAAAAAAAGAAGAAAAACTGTAGATAATCTGACGGTAGATTGTTGGCATTTTTTAATAGTTCTTCTGTATTTTTTTTTTTTTTTTTTTTTTTTTTTTTTTTAAGCTGGGAATGATTTAATAAATAATTTGTACTTCGTGCATTTGTGTAAGATTATATAGAAGAAAGTCTTGGGGTGGCCACAACATACTAGTTATAAATGCCTTTGACATTTCTTCCATACACTCGATTGCTCGGAATCTTTTGCTGCCGATTGTATAAGTTTTAATTATCAAAACTTTTTATAAAAATTAATGAAAAATCTTTAAATAAGTACTTCAATGATAGGTTAGATGTGCACGCAGAGTGGGGAAGAGGGACCCCAAAGTCATTTATAATCTGTTTACTATAAATGGTGTATTTTTTACACCAGCGCGTGTAGTTAAGGGTTAATCGTAGTTACACAATAGAGAAAATTATTTTACAAAGAAAAAAAAAAGTGCTGAAAAGTGAAGAAAAAACTGGCACTAACAATGCTTTGAAATAAATTAGAAATGCCTGGCATCACTGAATTGGAATTTTGGAATTTGTTCAATTACTTTTATATCTTTCCATTAAAGAATATTACTGTTCAGAATCTGATCATTCTTTCTAAACAACACTGCATGTTCTTTAATGACTTGTACCAACGTAAATCGTATTACATATACTATTTCGGTGAAAAAGTTTTTGAAAAAATTTTTAATTGTGGAACAAACTTCCTTGCTATTTTTTTCTGAAATATTAAAAAGTGTAACAGTCGTGTTTGTTTAAATAATTAACATTTTGATTTTGTTTTTTTTTAAGCGAGTCCTTTACCTGCTCCTCTTCCTAGTGTATCCTATGACCTGCAACTGTATTTCCGCCAACAAACCATTAGAGTAACAGAAAATGCAGGTGAAGTGCGTATCCCCATCGTTAGAAATGGACCTCGAACTCCTGTTACTGTACGAGTTCAAACTGCAGATGGCAGCGCAACTGGAGGAAGAGACTATAGAAAGACTAGAGGTCCCATTACTTTCGAAGATGATGATATTGAAATAATAATTGCGATAAGGATCATTGACGATAATGTCCCTGAACAAGAAGAAACATTCACCGTAGAACTTTTTAATCCATCTTCGGGAAGAATACCATTTGGATTAAATGTTGTAACTATCATTATTGAAGATGATGACGGTGATATATTTTTTCGACGTAATTCCGGTCTCGGTGTTACAGCCAATCCTCGTCCTCCATCAAGGCGGACCAGCAGTTCTGGACCAGTTGGGCCTTTTCTCCTGACAAGTAAGTTCTTTTTCTTTCAAAATATTAATTAAAATAATTAAAATAATTGAAAATGAAATAAAAAGGAATTTAATACTAGTGAAAGAGTTCTGTTCCCATTAAATCTGGTCTTCAGTCACTACTAGGTAACAGCTTCGAATCTCAGTTCAAAACATGGATTTTCAAAGTAATTTGGAATTCCCTTTCAACCGTAGATGACGGTCTAATGAGTGTTAATGTGCAAAAATTAGCGGTTATGCTTTGTTATTTATATTTTTAGGTTTTATTGTTCCCAAATAGAAAAAAAAATTATTAATACAAATAGAATACATTTTTAAGATTTATATATACATATAAATACAGTCGAACCTCGTTAACGTGAATCTCAAGGAGGATAAAAATTTTGTTCATTTTATCAGTAGTTCATGCTATCAGTAAATTAATTTTGATACAGTTAAAACTAATCTTCATTTTGATGGAGATTGTAGAAACAGTTCATGTTAAAAGTAATTCACGTTAACAGTGTTCAGGTTGACGAGGTTCAACTGTATATTTAAATTTTTGTTTGAGGAAAACATACATTTAATACACTTAAAAAAAAAAAAAAAAAATGAAAATATGCTTGTGGATTAAATAATACTAAACTCTATAAATAATGGAGAATCAGATTGCTAATCCAGTATTTATATATTTTCAATTTATTAATTCTTAACAAACTGAAAAACTGAGACGTCTTATAAAGCTGGTTTAAAATCAACCAAGAGTTATTTTATTTTCGTTTTAAAAAATCTGAAGTTATTTCTCTCAAAACTTTCCAAACATCTAATAGCTACTAAGTGTATAAACGAATTTGAATTAGTGAATAATTCAAAAGAAAAAAAAAATATATATAATAGGCTGTTTGAATATGTTTCCAAATTTTTCCAAGTTCATAGACTTGTACCATGGAACATAATGTATCTGAACTTCTCTTGTATGTGAATCTATTGGGATCTCCCATTAAAAGAGTTACAAACATTAAACACGCCATTTTTATTATTTATCATACTGTAGCAAAATTCTCTTTGAAGTAATTTAATACCCTTTAGACAATTGGATTCTATGAAGCATAATGTGTGTAAATTCTTCCATATTTTCCTGTAAAAAAATTTGATTCTCATGATGACCAAACCTTACCAAAGAAATATATATATTGTTCTCTTTTAAACAAATCTAGAATTTAAAAAAAAAAAATGGAGTGACTCCCCTCGACTTTCCGAACATTAAGTGATTAACGGTTGTGTAAATAAATTAAAGTAAGAGAAGTCGTTAAACAAACAAAAGAGAAAATTATAATAAGATATTTGAGTACTTTTCTCCACATAGTATGCTGTTTAAATTAACGATATTACCCTTCAAATAATTTGAGCACATAGATCATAATAATAAAGAATTTTCTTTGTGTTCTTGTAAAAAAAACTGTAAGTGCTATATTCGCCGAAATTTATACAGTTCATGCTATGGTGGGTGACCTGTAACATGCACTTTTCAGCTCATTCGAACAAAGCGTTTAGACGCTACTGCGTTCTCTCACACACTACACACATTTACACACATACATACATTATCTTAAAAATATCAAAAATGATCTCAGGGGACCTCAAAAAGTATAGAAATATCAAAATCTCAAAACCTTATCTTTAACATGATTACAATACTTTCCTTGCATATGTATGCCCGCAGAAAAAAAATTCAGGAGACCTTAAAACGTATGTATGCTTTGAGAACATCATACGATTTAAACGTATGTTATATACGTATCCAAATTTCATTTCCGTTTTTTTTTTTTTTTTCATGAATACTGCTTTTTTCCTTACATAATGTAACGAGTGATTGCAAAAGTCCGGTGCCATATTTCGTTGGTGACTTTATCCGTAATTTAGGTCATTATAATCCATGTATTATCACTGAAAAGGGATTACTGAGAAACTAAACATTAATAATTTTATTATGTGTTTCTCCATTTAAAAAACTTGGATATGCCCTTAGAAGCTCGATATATAGATTCCGCATATTTTGACAGAACAAAACGAACTGAACCGTGCTTGCAGTATTTCTGGTCTTACTGGCGAACAAAACCAATCTCTCTTCAATCAAGTTATAAGTGAAGATAAAATATGGGTTTGATATCACAATAGAAGGAAAAAGTAATAATTAAAAAATATATAAATTTAATTTAGTATGACCGCACTATTTTGTATTTTACAAACTTTTCTTTATTTTTTTCTTTTTCAAGTGAAAACTTCTTTAGGCACGTTGAGCACTTTTTGGGTGAACAAAAATCATAAAACTCGCGTCATCGTCACCGAACGCTTTCCATGAGCTATTGAAGTGAAAACTTCTTTAGGCGCGTTGAGCACTTTTTGGGGGAACAAAAATCATGGAACTCGCGTCATCATCGTCACCGAACGCTTTCCATGAGCTATATGTATACTGTGTATATATGTACATTAGTATACATTATATATATACAAAGAGTATATCTCTCTACATATATATCCATATATGTAGCGCACGGCGCGGCATGCCTCATATACATACATACACACACACACACACACACACACACACACATATATATATATATATATATATATATATATAATGTATACTAATACGAGAAGTACACTGGCTACTGGCATCTGTCTCTTTCTAGTTCTATACTCTATGTATGTACTTTTTCCACAGTATATACATAGTTCACAAAGTACAAGCACGTGTTTTTATACAGACTGTTATATTCTTCTTTTTGCTTTCAATATAAATTTTCAAATAAGTAATAAAACAAAAGAAAATTATTTTAGTTATATTACAATATTAGCACTTCTTTACAAACCAAAAATAATTTAAAAATAATAATCTAATAGCTCAACGATACAATTCACAAGTTACTTAGTTTTCACTTCTACCGGCAGTCCCCAAAGACAGCCTTTTTTTTTTTTTTTTTTTTTTTTTGTTAAATGTCTATTCTTCCATATAAAGGCATGAAATAACTGTGATAACAGTATGTACTCACATAAAATTTGCATACCTTTATTGGTAAAGAATGCGTCTGTTGTCTCCACACAGCCACTTAATCCATAAGACATCTATAAACAAGTATAAAAATTAAAAAATGATCCATTAAACTTTTATAAATATCCTACAGATATCTATCAGCACGCAGGGGTGGCGCCAGCTAGGGGGCCGGGGGGGGGCACAGCAACCCCCCGTCGGGGAGTCTGTGACCCCCCCCCCATCGGGGCATACTCCTAAAATCTCTCGGAGGAACAAATACAAAATTTTCAGTTTTTCTACTTTTAGCAGCATTTTTCTTTCCTTTTACAAATTTGGAGAATTCCAGTTTTTCCATTCTATATTCAAAAGAAGAAAGTATTGGATTCGTAAAAAAATTCACCTTCCAGTTTTCCATGAATATACACGTTTTGAGAGGTCTAGAACACGTTTTGACAACGATATTTTTAGAAACTGTCTGTCTGTGATACGATAATCTCCAAAACCACGAGGGGTACTAACAAATGGAATGGTACAAATATTAACAGTAATACTATTAACAGTATTGCAGTTTTTGATAAATACTCATATAATAAACTCTCTTTATGTAGTGCCCCCCTGTCGGGGAGGTGGTGTCCCTCCGTCGGGGAATTTCTGGTGCCACTACTGTCAGCACGACAAATGTTTCTCTTTTTTACATCCGTTAGATGTCTGTTACCTATCCAAATAATCTCCCAATATCCAATAATTGGACTTGTTAGATCTAATAGATATTGAAAATATCTAAATCTTGTTCTGATCTATCCTGTCACATCTATTAGACATCGAAAAAAAGGAACGTCTAAATTTCGTCTATATTTAAACATCGAATAGGTATCTATAATTAGTACAGGTATCCAGAACTTTTAATGGACATTTTCTTAAGGTATTTTGTACTTTTTATGAATCATTGGATGTAATTTACAGAGTGACAATTATTGTAAAATTGTCACAACTCCCGAACGGTTTGAGTTAGGACGTTCAAACTGCACGGTTGGCCGCAGGACATGACGGCAATTAGTATTCGCTTGCGCACGCACCTTGTTTTCGTTGGCCATTTGCAAGTGAAAATGGTGCCTGAACAACGTGCCTCAGCGTATAGCGCTTGTGACGGCCTACTGTACGAGAATAACAGTGATCGAGAAGTCTCTCCACTCCACCCTCAACGGGTGACTGTGTGGTGTGAAATGTCTAGCCACGGAATAATCGGTGTGATATTCGTTGACAGCACGGTGAACATTCAACGGAACGTGAATGTTTTGGAAAATGATTTCACTCCCATTATCCAAAGTGCCCCTGATTTCGGCAAAATGTGGTTCATGCAAGACGGAGCACTATGGGGACCTCCTTCTGGCTCCGGGGTACCCAGAGGCCACTGGCATGGGCTTCGATTCGCCGCCATATTCTCCGGATCCGAACCCATGCGACTCTTTTTTTGTGGGGCTATATATTAAAGACAGGGTGTACAGCAATAACCCCAAAACCATTGCTGAACTAAAAACAGCCATTCAGGAGGACATTGACATCATCGATATTCCGACACTTCAGCGGGTCATGCAGAATTTCACTATTCGTCTGCGCCACATCATCTCCGATGATGGCAGTCATTTTGAACGTGTCATAACTTAAATCGGAATATTTGTAGTGACGTTTACATGTAGAATAAAGTATGTGCACGCCGTAGCTCGTAAGTAATTTACGTTTTATTTCATGTAGTTCAATAATTGTCACCCTGTAGATGTCTAATGGATATCAGTGGTTGTATGGGTCAGATGGTTTCTCATCGCACTGTGTTTTGGATTAGTTTGTAAATCAAAGTCTATAATTTTTATTCCTTCGATGAATTCTTTCCCGCTTTCTGAATGGAAATCTACATTAAAATCCCCCCACCACATGTAAACCAAATGAATTAAATTCAAATTTATTTATTTATTTATTTTTATCTATTTAACTGTAAGAACGTGTGAAAAATAGTTTACTCCATAATTTTAAATCCAATTTTTTGCAAAAAGTTTCAGTTAATGAAAATGACACTCGAAGTAATATATTCATGATTCATGTAAAGAAAAATGGCTAATTCGAGAATTTTATTGATATTTATTTATTTATATTGATTTTTTTTAAAGATCGATTTTTCCCCCCCTCAGAAATAGGAGACTTGTTTATCTTAATTATTTTACTACTTCTTTCACTACTTCTCAAACTAATAGTTAACAGTCGATTTTTAAATATGTAAAAGATTTTACAATCACATGCAATAACTGACTTGTCCTTTAAGGGAAAAAAAAAAAAAAATTGTTACACGTTCATTTCTTCAATATAAAAAGAAATATATTTATAATTCACTTGCAAATAAATTCATTTCTTCTTATAACGGAAAAAATATAAGTAAATTAGATAAACCTCCTTTTCTGCACCAACTTGTTTTTCTTTTTATAATAATCTTAAAAGTCAAAATGCATTTTTTATTTAATATTTTTGGAACCAATTATCCGATTGAACGAAAAAAAAAAAAAAAAGTCGTTAGTTAGATTTCCCCCCTTATTAATAAGTGAATAAATTTTCGTAGCAATCGGTTGAACGGTGTACCTTTGTATAGCAAAAGACATGATATATTCAAGATGAAGTATAGCAAAAGATGACTACGTGAAATGTCTGTCTGGAAGCAGTAGTTATGTGGTGCTAAAAACAAGGTTGACGGAACGGAATTCTTTAGTAAAGATTGTTGCATCCAATGAAAGTGTGTCTCGTGAGATTGCTGATAAAGCCAGTTTCAGAATATATCCAAATTCTTTAAAATGGTGAAAAACAATACTCTCTTAGTATTTTTTTTTTTTTTTTTTTTTTTTTTTTAGTGGTAATCCACGGAATATAATTAATTAAATCACGGATGAAATCGGTCACAAATTTTTGAAATCAGTGATGGTAAATTCAAACTAACGAATCAGAAGAAAAAAAAAAAAAAAATGAAAATTTTAAGCTGATGTTTTTCAGTAACTTTGAATTTATATTGTAATTTCAGATTGTCCAGGTAATCTCATTTTGAAAACTTGCGCAAATACTTGCCCCCCAACATGCGAGCATATGTTTGGAAAAGCAGCCTGCTCAACAAGTGGTTGCATTCGAGGATGTTTTTGCCCAGATGGATTTGTGAAAGAAAGTGAATCATCTGAGCGTTGTGTCAAACCTTCGCAATGTTCTTCTTCACGCCCACCATGTTCTAAATGTTCAGGTAAGCGAGCAGTTTAACATTATTTCTCACTTAAAAAGTATTCTCATATGAATTTTGATATACATATATTGCGATATATGTTTATATCTCTGAGATAATTATGTTCATTTTTTTATTTATTTATGTTTTTTTTGCAACCTTATTATTCCCACAATATTTCATGGGCATAATTGTGTTTTACAAATGTATTTGTACACCGTACAAAGCAAGAAACCTGTTTAGTATTTAACCAAATGAGTGGATTATTATTCCCATAATATTTCATGGGCATAATTGTCTTTTACAAATGTATTCATACACCGTACAAAGCAAGAAACCTGTTAAATAAGTTTAACCAAGTGAGTGGATTATTATTCTCACAATATTTCATGGGCATAATTGTCTTTTACAAATGTATTCGTACACCGTACAGAGCAAGAAACCTGTTAAATAAGTTTAACCAAGTGAGTGGATTATTATTCCCACAGTATTTCATGGGCATAATTGTCTTTTACAAATGTATTCATACACCGTGTAAAGAGAGAAACCTGCTAAGTAAGTTTAACCAAGTGAGTGGAGTGGGATTTTAACGCCATATTATAACTACGTACTGGGAAAACTGGCGACGGTCTCACATTCACCGCAATGGGTGTTCCGAAGACATGTCGGGACAATTTTGATTCTCTCTGGAGAGGAGGCTTACCGCTCTTCGATAAACTTCAATAATAATTTAGAAACATGGAGGGCATTGCAGTTATGACACATTTTACGTGCACTAGTTGGCATTAGTGTACATTACGGACTTCGGCCGGCTCTAATATCGAACTCGCAATCTTCCAATTACGATCTCAGCCAGGGCTCCAGAAATTCGAAAAAAAAAAAAAAAAAATCTAGTCACCAGCAAAAGTTTCTAGAAGTCAGTAAAAAATATCCTCTCTCTCTCTTTTATTTTGAAATAACAAAATATTATTATATTTTATAACAAAATATTTACTAGGCTAGAAGGATATCTCAAGAAACAGTTGCTTAAATTTAACATTATGAAACCAGTTGTATTATTTTCACTAAATAGAAACGCCATTGGCATTGATACATCATTACACTGGCACAACGATTCAGCATCAGGTCGCTAAGCACACACAAACAGGAGCAGTGTAAACCAATTCGCTAAAACTACACGCTAATTTACTACAGAGTTGTGAAACATGCACGGAGAAAAGTATTGTAAATCATCTAATGCTGTACAGATTCAACACAGCACACAGTGTCTGAAAACGAAGTGAAAGAAGCGAGAATCAAAAGGACGAGAGTTAGTTCAGAGTGCCAACAGGAGTCCGATTGCGATTCTGGAACCAATTTTTTGACCAACGTTTAAAAAAAAAAAAAAAAAAAAAGTTTCCTCAAAGTGAAAACATAGTCACCAGTTAAAATGTATTGGTCGCCAGTGGCGACCAGGCGACCTTATTTCACATGCTTTGAGCTCGACCTTCTATCTACCAAGCCACCGCAGCTTCTTTTATATATATAAAGTATACATTTTTCAAAGAAGAGTAAAGCTGTTTCATTGAAGAGTTAAAGAAATAAAAGTAGTACTCCATTTTTATAAGGCATTTTGATCTAACTCGCATTATTAATTTGATTTAGGGACCAGTTTTATGAAAACTGCTCGAGCAACAAATTTAGTAGAGGGAGTACAATGGAAGATATATGTACCAAAACAATAATATGTATTATACCAAAATGTGGGTCAGAATATTAAATTTCCAGGTCTTGATGCAGTTTGGTGCTCACATTTGTCTGTTTCAATTTTAAAGAGAATTTTTAACTATGAAAAAAAAAAAAAAAAACCGTAATTGCTGTTTTCCAATAAAACGCCAATTCTTGAATGACAAAAATGAAATATTTCAGCTTTTCATACTTTAGTTATCTCTATATATATAAATGGCTAAGAGAGTTTTTTCCTGTAAGTCTGTGGCTGGACGCAAGTTGATTGGCTAAGAGAGATTTTCTTCTGTTTGTCTGTGTGTTGTTGCCACCAGCTTTTCATAATTTAATTAATTAACCCTTTGCCCGGAACATGTTTTCATCATGCTTATCGGGAACATCGGTCTCACAGACCGCTATTTTTAGAAAAAGGTACTGAATATATATAGCGAAATTTCGTGGCGATAAATTATGAATTCTTGCAGCCATAACTTTACTTTCTCAATCATGACGTATTATAGGGACGACAGGGTATTATCTGGTTGACTGGATTTAGTGTCGCATTACTACTGCGAAATGGGTAATCGGCGACGGTCTGGGACGCACCCCTAAGGATGGTCCGGAGACATGCTATCTTAATTTTGATCCTCCCTCGCTTAGGTGACCCCCAGAGCTATAATTTGGTATATTATATGATTGAATCACCTGGTTTCTGAAATTATTCTTTTTTAATATGTTTATAGTGACCAGTTTAGAGTACTTTTATAAATACGAAGCATTAAAAATATTAAAATAATGTAATCACGGCGTTGATTTTTGAATTCTAAATAATAACACTAATAAAAAGTTATAAATAAACAATTTCTTATTATTTTTCGAACTGCAGGAAATGAGTCTGCGCTTGGATTCGAAGAAATTTTGTCACCCTCTTTCGACTATTGAGTTACCGGATTTCGTGCAGTTTGAGATGCATTCACAAGCGGTACCATCGAGAAGATATTAGAGTAGACCCCGGACTAGTAAGCTTTTTGCTTTCAAACATCAGATCTCCACCATTCAGTCAAATCATCCACCAAACCGACATGAAAATTCCCCCAAGGCAAGTTTCCTCCAACTTTGTTATCGCTGTTTTATATTTCGATTGGGTGTAAATTAAACATATACCAAAACCTACATTAGATGAAATGGAAAACAAGTAACCTAATCCTTGTTATTGTTTGAAATCTTTTTCGTTTGACTTTTGTTTGGAGTCTTGGTGGTATGAGGAACAAACCATTTAAAACATGCAAAATCCCAAGAATCAGTTGCCAAGACAGCGATTATTACCAAAAGAAGGCGCAAAAACCGTAGTGATGTTCCGGGAATTTTTCACCATGGACAATATAGGGAATCCGTACTCTACTAGTATATCTGCTCAATGAGGGGTACCCAGTCATTTTTTTTTCATGTGTGCAAAGAGTACATTCGGGTGTCTAAGTGACTGCTGAGATTTCTTGTACAACCGGCAGCAAAAGTATCCGAGCACTAGCCAATAATTCTGATGCCAAAAAATTACACTTAACACCGTTTTGTTAAATAAATCCTTGTCGAATCATGTTGTTAGACTGGCTAAGAACATGACTCGACAGAGTTTATTTAACAAAGCAGTATTAAGTGTACTTTTCTTTTGAGAGGGATTATTGCTAGTGCTCGGATACTTTTGCTGGTACACACAATGGTAATGACATGCCTCGTCCTGGACCACTTGTAGGGGTGGATTCTAGGCTTCCATCAATTGCTCATTACGTATCTATCATGTGGTATTTAAACTAGGGTGACCAAATGTCCTGAAATTAGGGAGTGGACTAAAGTGACTGAAAGTCTCAATTTTTTGGGGACAGTCACTACTTTTGGCAATTTGTCACTAAGAACAGGATTCGACAAGGATTTATTTAACAAAACTGTATTAAGCGTACTTTTTTTACATAGGAATTTTTGCTAGTGCTCGAATACTTTTGCCGCCGACTGTACTCTTGCCAGCAGTAAAAAGCAATGTTATTCTGTGAGGATATCTGTTTCCACAATACCCATTACCTAATATTCTTTTCCGAAAATTGGTTTTTCGCATTTTATTTTCGAGCCACCCCCCCCCCCCCCAAAAAAAAAAAAAGAAAAAAAAAAAAAAAAGCAGTTTATTTTTTTTATTTTATTATTATTTTTATTTATTTTTATTTTTTTTTTTTTCAAAAATAAAATTTCAAAAATAAAAATAATTAAACTTTTTTAGAAAACGAGTGCAAATTTAATGGTTGTGAAATTTTCTAAATGTGAAAATGGAATTTAATCATCAATTGTGGAAGCATATTTCCCCACTGAATAACATCACCTGTCGGTGAAGTTTGGTATTATACAGTCGGTAACAAAAGTCTCCGAACACTAGCAAAAATTTCTATATAAAAAAAGTACACTGAAAACAGTTTTGTTAAATGAATCCTGATTTTACACTGACTAAGAACAGGATTCGACAACGATTTATTTAACAAAACTGTATTAAATGTACTTTTTTTACATAGGAATTTTTGCTAGTGTTCGGAGTCTTTTGTTACCGACTGTACTAAGAAAAGCAATCAAACTCCTTAAAAAACGAAACTTTTAGAAAGAATTTGCAATTATTGACATTTCTACGTAATGTGTCAGTTAACGCTCAAAAACTGAGATTCCTAATAATCTCATGACATTTTACATGTTTTTTTTTTTTCAACATTAAGGGAATTGCCCATTGAGCAGCACTAGTGCGACGTAAAACCCATTCAACCAACCAAACAACCGTCAACACTAAGCGGCTCCGGCCCTGCTCACTCTTCCAACCCCAAAGGTTAGCTTCCTTGTTTGAACAGATTTTACGTTGTACTAGTGCCACGCTGTGGATAATTGGCAACGGTCCGGGACTCATCCCTAGGGTTGTTCTGAAATTTGTCATCCTCTACAGGTTGAGTGTATTTTACGTCGCACTAGTGCTACAGTTAGATAGACTTGGCGTCTTCGACATTTATCGCCAAACGTGCCGGTACTCTATTCTAGGAATATGCATCCGCAAGTCCCTTCACTAAGCCTAACCTTTAGCGGTCTCAGAGACCGATGTTCCGGTATAAGGGTTAAAAAAATTGTCACCAGCTTTTCACACTTTAGTTAATTAAAAAAAATCTAATTGTCCGATCGAGAAGTTAATTAAACCGACGAATTCAGAAAAAATGCCCTTTTCATTTGGTACCTTATTTGCAACGAAATTTTGATTAGATTTTTTAAAATTAATTAAAATGTGAAAATAATAACCTGGTAAAAGCTTTAAATGCGGACATTTAAAATTTTAATTGTTGCTAAAAAAAAAAAAAAAAAAAAATACTTTTTTTTTTTTTTTTTTTTTTACAAATAATTAAAGTACACCTTACTTCTACTCCACGTGTGTTTCGCCTGAGTACTTGAGGGAGGCCCCCCTTCCCCACCCCTTCGTCAGAGGCAGCTTTGCGGTGGCTTGCTTGCTCGGTGATAGTCTTTCTTCTTCTGGCTCTCAAAGTCCGATACCAGTTACGGTTAAGATCTTATGCCGGGTCGTTGCCATTGCAGGTAAAAGGGTTTGATAAAATTTCAACGGTTTCGCGATTTGCGGCATAAGTTGCGTTGTTATAGTCGGCAAGTTTACGAGTTTCGCTGAAATTGATGTTAATCGGTTCTTTCGCGTTAGTTTTAGTAAGGGCAGTAGTAATTTTTCAAATTTTATATCTGCGATGCATTCTTTAATGCGGTTCGCGATCTTTCGCTTAGTCATGCCGACGTAGTAACCAGTGTTTTTATTTTCATTTGTAAACGGGATGCTGTAGATACCAGAAGTTTCGAGAAGATTAATTTTATCTTTTTCGTTACGTATTGATTGATAAATATTTTTATTAGGTTTTATGGGAATTTTAACGTTAATTTTATTAGCAGCATTTTTAATTTTTTGTGAAATTCCGCGATCGTAAGTAATAGCCGGGGTAAATTTTTGTTTAGGCTTTGGAAACAGTCAATAGTATTGAGTTTTTTGCATCTTTTGTAGTAAAGTTTGTCAACTAAGTCTTTCTTGTAACCTGCTTTAGTAACATGTTCTTTAATTATATTAAGTTCTTTTTTTAAGTAGATTTTTATTGGAGCAAATAGTAATGGCGCGATTGATATAAGATTGAATTGTATTTAACTTGTATTGATAAGGAGTTTTACTTTTATTGTTTATAATTTATGTGCTAGAGTTAGGTTTACGATAGACAGTAGTTTCCAGAATGTTGTTAACGGTTTTAATTATACAAACGTCCAGGTAATTGAGAATGCCGTTATTTTCTTCTTCATGGGTGAATTGGATGTTATTGTCTAATTTATTTAGTTCCATTAAGGAGGGTGGGAATATTATTTTTATTTTTGACGATCTTGAAAACGTCGTCAACGTAGCGATACCAACAGTAAATTTCATTGTTAAAAGAGTCCAAAATAGTTTCTTCTATAATTATTAATTTTAGTTCTGCGACAGTACCCGAAATGGGAGAGCCCATTGGGACGCCCTTAAGTTGTTTGTAAAAAATATTATTAAATCTATAATAGTTTTCTCTGAGAACCAAATTACTTTCGGCTATTAAGGTGTTTGCGATAAACATAGTATAAATAAAAACACTATAAATAAAACATACTATTTAAACAAAAGGGGGGGGGGCGAATCTAAAATTGAGGTTTATTATTCTTTTTATTTTTATTTATTTATTTATTTTTTTACTCCATTTTCATATTTTCATATTTTCATGTCCATGAGCAAATTTAATATTTAATATTTTTTTTCTTTTTTTCGCGTGAAAGCATATTTCATTTTATGTTGAAAAAGAAAAAATTGTCTAAAATTAAATTTTTTTTGGCAACAATTAAAAATTTAAATGTCCATTTTTAAAGCTTTTACCAGGTTATCATTTTCACGTTTTAATTAATTTTAAAAAATCTAATCAAAATTTCTTTACAAATAAGATACCAAATGAAAGTGACATTTTTTCTGAATCCGTCGGTTTAATTAACTTATCGATCGGACAATTAGGTTTTTTAAAATTAACTAAAGTATGAAAAGCTGGTGGCAACTTGCGTCAACACACAGACAAACAGACTCAAAAATCTCTTAGCCATTTATATATATATATAGATTAATAATAGTTATATTAATAATACATTAGTTCTTTAGTTATATTAGTTTAAATTCAAATCTATGCTTTTAGAATGAAAATTACACGCTAGGTGCGTAGACAAGAAGATAGATATCCAAAATTAGTCGAATACAACCTTGCATAACTTAAAATGCCTAAAAGAAATATTCAGAAATACTTTTTAAAAATGTTGGACTCGTTGGAAAATATTGACTTTTTTGTTATTTTATTGCTATTATATTAATAATGGTTAAAGTGGTATCACATTAGTTTTTAGTTATATTACTAGTAACCATCAGTTACAATTGTACACACTATAATTAAATCAAACATTCTCCTTGTATAAGCTTATATAACCTAAAACTAAATTGTTCAATTGCTAATCTTAAGAACACTCAGAAATAATTAAACATAGTACAAGAGGGTGTACATGTACATAACTCTTCATATTGGAAAATTTCCACACACTTAGGTAAATATTGTTTCAAGACGATTAATAAATGTTTTTTTATTGAGGGCAGCTACTGAGAGTAAATTTAAATTTCGAGGGTAAATCTTATTTCATTTTTTTAGTTTAGTATATTATCACTTTTTTTTCTTCTTCTTTGACCTCTTATAATTTGTCATTAGCGTCTGGACTAAAATAGAAGGATTTTTTTCCCCCGTATCTGAGACCTTTTAGGGAATTAGAAATCTTTATATATGGAGTTTAGGCAATAAAATACCTGAAAAATACTTAAAAGACCTTAAGAATTCCATGTAAAAAACACAAGCGCAGTTAAAATAGATATATAAATAAATAAATTAATAATAAACTAACTTTTTTCTTCTTCTTTGACCTCTTATAATTTGTCATTAGCGTCTGGACTAAAATAGAAGGATTTTTTTCCCCCGTATCTGAGACCTTTTAGGGAATTAGAAATCTTTATATATGGAGTTTAGGCAATAAAATACCTGAAAAATACTTAAAAGACCTTAAGAATTCCATGTAAAAAACACAAGCGCAGTTAAAATAGATATATAAATAAATAAATTAATAATAATTTTTTAAAAAATGTGAAGATTATATTTTATTGGACTATTTTGTATTTAGATTATAATTAGTACAGAAGTAGTATTTGATTCCATGAGTTATAAATTGTAAGTAAATAGTTTATTTTTTTAGTCTTAATCCTCTACATTTTCTTTCTTTCTTTTTTTTTTCTTTTAATAAATATGAAAATATGTAGCATTAAAACAGTGAACCTCATGACCAGAAGTCGTGAAATATGGTCGCCTGGTCGCCATTGGTACAGCGTCTAGAATAAACAGTGTGGCAATCGCCTATAACCGTGATGTTAAAATGATGCTACAAAAATTAAGCTTACCCAGATGTCGCTGTGATCGAAGCTATTGCTCAAATCGAAGACCTGATTGGCTTTTCCCAGTTTCGTCAGTTTAATCACGTGATCTAAGCATATAATTAACCAACAGGGAGTCTCGGTTTTGTTGTCGTGACACTAGCTTCGATTACAATGACATCTGGTGACAGGCTTAATTTTTTTAGTACAATTTTATTCGCCGCTTTCCACACAGTTTATTCTAGACGCTGTACCATTGGCAACCAATATATTATATTTTAGCTGGTGACTGTGTTTCCAACGAAAATTAAAAAATTTGAATAATAATAATAATAATAATATTTTGTTGAAAAAAATTGGACCCAGAATTGAATGTCGAAACCTATGCTAAACTGCAGTGTAGTTCATACCAATTCGTGTAAGAAACAAGTAGAAGGAAAAAACAGTGACTTATAGTTGTCTGTACGTGTTATGCACAATGTCGTGTTGAATCAATATACCAACAGAAAAGTTACATTGCGTTCAGAATCGATGCAGTTTACACCACTCACGTTCATTCGCTTTGCGACCTAGTGTTGAATCGTTACGCCGATATAATGATGTGTCGATGCCAACAGTGTATCAGTTCAGAGGAAATAATAAAATTGGTTTGAGGATATTAGATTTAAACAGGTGTTTCTTGATGTATTCAGTCCTGCTGATGATCTAGTCCTGGTTAGTATTTGATTTTTATACACAGAATTTTGATTTCTACATTCAAGTAAAAATAAATATAAAAAAAAAGACAGGGAAAGGGGGGAGTGTTTATTGATGTCTCCCGATAAAAAAAAAAAAAAAAAAATTCCTGGTGACCAGTTTTTTTCAGATTCCTGGAGCCCGCTCATGACAGTTTACACCACTCACGTTCATTTGCTTTGCGACATAGTGTTGAATCGTTACGCCGATATAATGATGTGTCGATGCCAACAGTGTATCAGTTCAGAGGAAATAATAAAATTGGTTTGAGGATATTAGATTTAAACAGGTGTTTCTTGATGTATTCAGTCCTGCTGATGATCTAGTCCTGGTTAGTATTTGATTTTTATACACAGAATTTTGATTTCTACATTCAAGTAAAAATAAAAAATAAAAAAAAGACAGGGAAAAGGGGGGGGGGGATTTTATTGATGTCTCCCCAAAAAAAAAATTCCTGGTGACCAGTTTTTTTCAGATTCCTGGAGCCCGCTCATGACTGAACACATCATGAAAGCCTATAAAAAAAAAAAAAAAAAAAAAAAAAAAAACTATAATTTTTTTGGAAGATATTTTGAAAAGTATAACAAGCCAATTTTTAAACCAATTTCAGACAATAACTAAAAAGTTAATTTTTGAAATTTGAGTGGGACATATCCCGTTAGTAGTCACAGCTAACATTCTTGATTCATTTACTAATATTTCTTTTAACATTGCACAACTCCAGTTTCTTAATTTATATTTTAAATATATTTCTTTTCAAAAAAAAAAAAAAAAAAAAAAAAAAAAGAAAGAAAAAAAAAAAAAAAAAGAAAAAGAAAAAAAGAAAAGAGAAAGCTTGTCACTATGTTATTAGACAAATTCAAAGAAATCAATTATTATTTTTTAAATGTAAAATAAGCTTTATTATGTCTGTTTTAAAGAAATTTTTTTTAATTAAACATTTTTGATTTTAGGATCTGGAAGTCTACTTTAAAAAGATGCTTAAGGAAAAGATGTTTGTTTTCTAATACAGGTGTGTTCTACTTATCAAGTACGATTACCTATTCTGATATTTTGAAAGAAATGTGACTGCCAAATATGTGGAAATGACTTTCTTAAAATGGAAGAATGAAAAGAACTCAACTTGAGTGAATTTACACTCATTTGCTTAGAAAAACTCTCTTCTTGAGTTAAATTGTAGTTAATATTCAGAAGCTAACTTAAAACCAGGGTTCTTATAAAGGGAAATTTAGATAGCAAAATTTTTATATAATACATTTTTTTAAAAATAGATATCAACGATTAGTCAAGTCTAAAATTTCCAAATAAAAAAGCATTATTTAAATACTCGTTTGTGAGAACCCTTCTTAATCCTTCATCTACCGATGGTACTTTAAAGTACTAATTTAAAAAAAAGTCTAAAATCGAATTTATGGCAGAAATGTCAAAGGTATTTAAAAATAGAACGCATGTACCTCACTCTAACCTCACTAGAAGACACTAGACGCTACCTGTGACTGTTTTTGTTCCAGAGAGGATTTTACAGAGTGTTACTGCTGTTTTTTCTTGGCATTTTTCCCGATCTCCACATGTGCTTTAATTAATTCCTATATTAGGGAGGAGCGGACAGTACCTAATCTCGCCGGCAGCTTTCGCCCATGTTATTCTATGGGAAAATTTTTTTACATAATTACTGATTACCTAATGATAATTTCTCAATTCTGTTTTCACATTTAGAAAATTCATAAGCGTTAAATGAGTACTTGTTTTCCAAAAATTAATTTTTTAAAATTTTAGTATTTCATTTTGCGACTAGAAAATGAGAAAAATGCATTTTGTGAAAAATCGCATTTTTGAACTCAAAATTAAAATGTAAAAATTAAAAAAAATGAATTTTTCAAAAATGAGTACTCATTTAACGGTTATGAATTTTCTGACTGCGAAAACAGAATTTAAAAATATTCATTAGGTAATGTGTAATTGTAGCAACAAATTTTCCCATAGAATAACATGGGCGAAGGCTGCGGGCGAGATTAGGTATTGTCCCTTCTTAAGGGAAAAAATTGTGTGAAACTTTAGAACTTTGCCAGTGCGTTTTATACTATATTTTGCATTATGAACATATTTTAATAATATTTTAAACTTAAACTGAGTAATGATTAAAAAAAAAAAAAGTGTTTTTTTTTTAATGTTTATTTGCGTATAGTGAAACACAAATTATTTGTTACATAAAGCACATACATATTAACACTTAAATGCATGAATTTTTATTTTTAATAAATAACATTTGAAATCAATCTACAAATGGGTGTAGTTAATGGGGAAAAAAAAAAAAAATCCATGTAAACATAAAAAAAAAAAAAAAAAAAAAAAAAAAAATAAGTAAATAAATAAAATTAGAAATTCTAACTTCTAAACTTTCATTAAATTATTTGTTTTAATCACGGAGTAAAAAGACAGGAGAAGAAGGTAACGCTGAAATTTTGTGATGTTGTTTTCTAATGTTTACAGATGGCGCCAGCGTGCAATCCTTCCTTCTCTCCAGCTTCCGCAATGCTATTCAATGGGGAAATGTCTCGTTTTAATTATTTTTTTAAAAATAATATCAAGCTGAAAAAATTTCGATTGAAAGCAAATTTCATTAAATAGAGTATTCTAACCAACATGTTTTTTTTTAAGAGCCATTTTATACTAATTTTACTTTGAAAGAAAGCTTTTAAAAAATGACGATTCTTATGAACCGAAGCTAGCTAAAACAGACAATTGGGAGGAAGGAGAATGGATGAAATTTTGTAAAGAAAAAAAATAAACTTACTTTAGGTGCAGAAAACACGAACTCGGACTTTATTTTTCTCCTAGGGCTTTTTTTTGTTTTTCTTATCACTATCATAGCCTGTTTTACAACTAGGAACGAAGCATTTATTTGAAACATCTGAATTATGCAGTTTTAAGAACTTACAAAGAAATTAAATTGCTTAAAATAAAAAATTTTAAGTGTACTCCAGCGAAATTCTATTGAAAACAACAGTATATCCGCGCCGAGGTAGGGAGGAATGACAAGTGGCGCCCTCAATATTTACCAAAATTTAGATCACAGTTTCGTAGCTTTCTCCCATTGGACCTTCAACTCCTATTAATATTACTCCGTGGTTTTAATTTATAATTGTTGCCAAGAAAATTAAACTTTAAATTTTATATCTACTTTTTAAGATAGCACGCGATCGTGTTTTATATAAAAATCAAATCATTAAATTCATATTTTTATTTATTTTTATTTCATATTATTGCACGCGCACTATTTATTTCCTAATTCAAAATTATTAAAAAAAACTTTTTCGATATCTCTTGTAACGATACTGATTATTATTAATTTTCTTTTCTTTTTCTTAAAAAAAAAAAAAAAAAAAAAAGATTTTGATGAAATTCTGGCAAAAGCAGAATTTAGTTTAGGACGGAGGACTATTAGTTTTTTTTTTTCTTCCCAATTATAACATCGCTTTCAAATTATTCAATTATATTTTCGATAAATTTTAGATTTCGATAAATGTCCAACTATCGAAAAATTATTTCGACAAATGTCCAACTATCGAAAACAACAACGCAAAAATCCCAGATTGAGACTAATAGGCCCTCAGTCCTAATAGATTTTTGAAAAAGGATCCAAATGATTATTTTACCCTCACCAAAGAACAAAATGATCCTTCATTTAAAAATATTTGTAAATTGCTTTTTATCTGCAAAAAATTAAATTAAAATAAATAAATAAAAACAAAAATAAAAAAGTAATTAGGACAATACTTGATGAAATAAAATAAGTTTTATAATCAAATAGCATACATAATTTATTTTATGAAATTAAAAAAAAAAAAAAAAAAGAAAAAAAGAAAAGAAAAGAAAAAAGAAAATGGAACATTTGAAAATTATAATTAAAAAATGATAGATATAATATACACAATAAATCAAAAATAAATTACATAATGCCTATTTCCGGCACATCTGATCCAAATAATGGATGCATAACGATGCTCATAATGATTCTAAAACAATTCACATAATGAATCATTTTACCCGACAACATGGCCATCCATTTTTGGTGCTATTATTGGATGACGCTAGGAAACATAACAAAATTAGCAATTGTAATGTAATCTAAAAACATATTTTATTAAGTACACCAAGTCGTATTTCTGTACATGAAAGATATGTATCTAAATAAATAGGAAAGTTAGTGCTTATCTTATAACAGATTTTATAAAACCCACTTTTTCAAATAATTCTATTCAGACGCGTAACACAGCAATCACTTGAAGATCACCTTTGCTTCTTCTTGACTTGGTACAACTAGTTTATGTGCTACCCGGTAGATAGCGCTACCTGTTTCGAGGAAAAACATATGTATCGTTTTGCCCGCTAGGAACATTTTATATGAAATTTGTGGTTACACTTTTAAAACATATTAATTATGGTAGTAGAGGATTGAAAAAGGATATATATGATTAGAGCTAGATCTGCAGAATACAAAAATTTGGATCGTTTTGCCCGCTAGGATCATTTTAGGCTACAGTCGGTAACAAAGTGTCCGAACACTAGCAAAAATTCCTATGTAAAAAAGGTACACTTCATGCGGTTTTGTTAAATAAATCCTTGTCGAATCCTGTTCTTAGTCAGTGTAAGAACATGATTCGATAAGGATTTGTTTTATATAGGAATTTTTGCTAGTGTTCGGACACTTCTGTTACCGACTGTACCTTCGCCTACCTCAAGAATCATCCTACCAATCTTAGAAGAAATATAAGGAATACAAAAACATGAATACGTTTTTATATTATTTTTAGATCCAAATATCTTTTACGATCTCTATGTACAGTCGGCAGCAAAATTATTGAAGCACTAGAAATAATTCCTACTTAAAAAATGGACACTTAATACTGTTTTGTAAAGTAAATATTTGTCGAGTCATGATTTTAGTCTTATACTGTTTATAAAAAAAGTAAATTGATGATAAAAATTATCGATCAAACTGAAAAAGAAATGAAGAACGTAGCTTTAAGAAATATTTTTAAGTAACTAAAAAAGTATGTTTTTAATACACTTTTTTGTCTCTTTCATAATGTGGTAGATCAAGAGTTAAAATAGAAAGAAAATTTTCAATATTATAATTAATGTGCTCAAAAATAATATTTAAATTTGAATTGTTTTTGTTTAACATCATATATATTATTATTCATCTTTTTATTGTCAGATGTGATAAAATGGATGAATGCATAATCACACGTTGTGAAATTCTAGAAAATGTATAAAATTTTATTTTATATTTCATGAAAATAAGCTGTAAGAAATTGTAGATATGTATAAATGTATATATTACTGGATGTATATAAAATTATGTGTAAAAAATTTTATCCATACATGTTTTTAATTAATAAAGTATTATTATACTTTTTGTGTTCGTTACAATTTATGCTCATAATTTGTTAGTAGTTTTTGACAATGCTTAGTATTTTTACAAGTGCAAACCATAGTGTTGAGAATTAGTAAAAATTTCGTACTATTCATGTATCTTTAAAAAAAAATTAGGATATGTTTAAGGGACAAAAACATTTAGATCAAAACTAAAAATTCGCAAAAAAGAAATATTTTAATTCCAATTTTATTTATATTTTAAACAGTATAAATGCTAAAAAATATTATATTTAATCATAATTTGCTTAAAATTTAACTACTTTTGCGACTGCTGACGTAGATTCACATCGTTTGAAAATCTGTAACTCCACCAGTGGGAGTTTCTTTCGAAATTTGTATGTTATTTATTTCTTAAAAGTATACCCGATATTCATATTTTTACAATCAAATATATTATGGATACAAATACTTTGATTAGAAAGAGTATAATTATAATGCATATCCTATTGTAATATAAATCTGAATACAGAAAGTTTTGTTCTGAAATGTTAACTTGGAAAAATAACGCCCATAGGCGGACCATACTGTCAAAAAGACAAAAGCATGCGGTCGTGAAAGTGTTAAGAAATCCCGAAAAACCTTAAAATTTAAAGAGTTTTTTTTTCTCTGTTAGTGATCTAATGATATGCACTTATGATAATTGTGGATGTATTTGTATTTATTTTTGTTATTATTACTTTCTCTTACTCATAAGGTAGAGATAGTATTGTTTTTGGGTCAAATTTTCGAAAGTGAGATTTTGTTATATTTACACGTTTTGAGGTCTCCTGAATACGAAAATCATGTTTTTAGCGGTTGGTCTGTGTGTATGTCTGTGTGTCTGTGAGTGTGTCTGTTTGTTATGAGCATATCTCAAGAACAAATAGTAGCAGACATTCCAAACTTGGTATTCTAAATGTATATCATATAGGGATGCTACAGTAAGCTTTTCTTTAAGATCAAGCAAATGGTTCGTGTACAGGGACAATCAAGAGAATTCTAATACATTACGTCTATGGGGGAAATTGCAGGTAAGTAGAGTTTAACGTCTATTGACTGCACTAAACCAAATGAAACAAATATATATTTTTTGTAATAGAGATAGTCAAGGGGAAAAAAAAATATTGTGTATGTAGGAGCCTCGCCTCCTCCCCTGGGGGGAAGTCCCCCCTCGAGGGGAGTAAATTTTCATGATGGGTATCTTACAAAAGAGCTCGCCAATACCTTTAAAACGAATGGTTGAACCATCGATCTGCGATAATTTAAAAGAAAGTTATCGATTTTTTATTACTTTTAACGAAAAAAAACTTAGATTTTTTTTTTTTTTTAATATTGAGAATACATTGGACTTTTTTTTGGATATTTGGTGTTATACTACTTCTCTAATATGGAAATCGTCTGCCTTATCATAAAAGATAATTTTTTTAAATAATAATTTTAATAAATTATTTGTTAAAAAGAGAAATATCTTTTAATAGCCGAATTAAATTCTATATAAATGTAGGTGCATTAATGTAACGGGGGGTTGAGGGGGGCTCACACAGAACTAATTATTATATAAAACTCTTCCGAAGATTAATTTGAATTGTTTAACACAGGTTTACATAACAGTACTCGTTATCTTACCTATAAATCTACACCAGATTATCTGTATTAATTAAAATGCAAAAATATCATTAAGAAGCTATCATTATATTTTTGAAGTTTGTGATTTTCGACAATTTCATTTTGATTTATTCAGACGTTTTTACAGAAATGCTTCATGTAAAGTAGATATGGATAAAAAAAAAAAAAAAAAAAAAAAAAAAGTCTTGTATAATAATTTTGGTAGACATTTTTTACTTTTTTGTTTTGCATTTTTATAGAATATTAATAAGATAAGTGTACCGAAAGTGAACGTTTTAAAGATATTTTCCAGCTATTATATTATATACTGTTGGTAATTTTTGACATTCTAATTATAACAAATATTCTTTACATCATCTTAATCTTTTTATGCGTGACTGTACTTCTAAATGAAGAATTTTATGCTCAAAAAATTCATTTACCGAAGAACTTAACATGTGCTACCCACTGAACACTTAAAAATCCAATAGTTGATATTTTTCTGTTCCAGTAGGGGCCCTTTCAGAGAAAAGCGAAATAAAACGTGAACCGATTAGAAATATATATTTAATTTACAAAAGGTATTTTCTGTTGCATTAATGTATTACATTAAAATGTCCATTACAGGTTCTTTCAAACTCAAATGAACCACTAGTGGACAAGATTGTCTGCTTCTAACAATGATATCATACTGTGGAACTACACTGTACAAACAAACAAACAAAAAAAGCCTGATTACACTGCTCGGCATGAAAATTGCTTCTGACACCATTTCAGCATATTAAATTTATGCATTCTTATGTAAAACGACCTCCTGAATCCGAATAGGACGCCCATTTTTGCCCTATCATCCACTGTTTTTTAGGACCGGCCCCCTATTTTTATCATTTTTCGGTGATTTTATGGCTATAAATTTGATTTTTAAATGGGAGGAAGATTATTTTAACTGTTAAATATCTTGTGATGGGCTACGGAGTTGGAAAGTTGTAAAACATGGACATTGGCGAACCAGAGTTCACAGCTTTGTAGGCTACGATGTTACCTCTCATCCACGGAAGCACAAGTTGTTTTGTTGCTTAACACTTCTCAGTCCTGCTTTCATACCAAGTTCTCCATATGCAAAACAGAAACAATATGTAACCATCCGATGAAATCCGTATTAATGGTTACAGAAAGTATGTTTCCTTTAATAGAATGGGATGTAATTTAAAACTAAATTTCTGTAATTTTAGAAAACATGAATATTTTTTAGGAGTGTAACATTTTTTTTTTAAACAGATCATTTTACTGTATAGCAGTGAACACCAATAAAAATGTTATGGGCCATTATTATTATTTATTTATTTTTATTAATTAACATCCTAAATAAAATCTGCATACTTTCTTTTAGTAGAAGGAATGAGTACAAGAAATCAATTATAAATAAATATATGCAACGCAAAAAAAAAAAAAAAAAAAAAAAAAATCGTTTACTTTGTTCAAAACAACAAAAAATTACATAAGGATGACAAAAATTTCGCACTCTTTCAGTGGAATTAACCTCATTTTAAAATCAATGGTTTGTAACTTTCATAGTTCAAGAAACTAGTATCAGAGGGTTATGTAATACACTATTGAATTTCAAGCAAGCAGGACTTAAGAAACACATTTTTACAGTTTAAATGTAACAGATTTATTCCTTTTAACATAGATATAGTAATAAGACATAGATTGATCATCGTGGAGAAAAAATTGATTCCTTTTCATTCGGGGAAAAACGGCCATTTTACTCTCTAATGGCTGTCTTTCTTTCCCCGAGTGAATACACACGGGAATACGCACAGATAATTTAGCTGTTAAAATTTATGAATAATTTATGTACTAAAAGTGAAAGGAAAACACCAGATGCAATTTCAAATTCGTCTGCCTCTCTCTCTTTTTTTTTTTTTTTTTAAATAAATAGCGACATTTAAAGAATTATATATCTATCAATTACATAAAATTTCTTAATTAGTTTATTAAAAAATTAATTAATTAAAATAACTTTAATTAATGAATTAAAATATTAATTTTGAAAATTTCCTTGAAATGTAATAACAGTATTTACATCATAATAATAACAAAGAAATTGGGTATGAAAATTATACTTTAAATAAATTAATGAAATATACCAGTATGTATATGGTAAGTTATCCTTATTGCTTTAATAAATATTTTCGAACAATTAAATCCACGTAAATTTTATCATTCAGAGTATACATAAACTTTCGCAATAGTTCTATTATATTGGCCGAGTTTCATTTTCTTTAATGGCTGATTCCAAAACTTTTTTTCGGCATCAAAAGTCTTTGGTCGATAACATGTGGATAATAGATCTATATCAATTACTATAGTTATGTCTTTTACACATTAGTATCCTGTTATTTATTTATTTATTATTGTTATTGTTATTATTATTATTATTTTTTTTAGATCTTACCAATTAAATATATATGTATATATATTGTAACAAAATTTAACCTTAAAATTTAGCAACTAATAGATACAAAACAATACCAACACAACAAAAATAGAACTGATTTTAACTTGGAGGTAAGACTGACACAAAAATGTTGCGATACAGATTAAGAACCAATAAGAGACAAAAACAATTTAAATTACTTACGCCGACATGAATGATAATAATAAAAAAAGGGCCATTAAACTTAATGACAGAGAAAATAAATAAAGGACCACAGAAATATAAATTGGATAAAAATGCTTAAAATTAGAAGTAAAAAACTCGTCAGAGGGAATGTACTTCATAAAGCTATGAAAGCTGCATCGATTTCGTAAAACAATATAGCTAATCATAGCAATTTATATTGTTTCAGCCCCGATCAAGGCAGCAAAACCATTTTGAATGAGAAATTAAATAAATTATTAAACCAAATCATCAAGGAATCCAGAGAGAAAATTAGAAAAAAAAACAGAGTAGCCACATGTAAAACTTTTACACAAACTGGAGAATAGAAAGATGCCAACAAATTAATGAAATTAAAAATAAAAGCTTTGCAAATATCGATTAATCGATAAAGAGTTAACGTCTGAGCATTTTCATTAACGATAAAATTCACTGAGTAATTATTTTAAGTTAGTTAAAGCTTAAACTAGTTAAATTTTAATTTAAATTGTACGCAAATCAATGAACATTAAAACTTTCATAGAAAGGAAATTAATGATAGAAAACATTAAGTCAGCAGTAAGCAAGCGCCATCTAGCGTTTAGCTAGATAAACAATAAGTCAGTTAAATTAATTCAGGTTCAAACAAACCAATGCTATAAGGAGTATATTTTGAAGAAGTTTTAACTGCATGTTTCAAGAGAATATGTGGCATCATTTAAATAATTAGAGATTTGATTAGTGGATCTGCTATTTCAGTATAGTTTTCACTAACTTATAATTATTTCATAAACAGTAAATACTCAAGGGAATAATAATAATAAAAAAGTTCTCAGAGTGGCTATAAAATGGCGTGAGTAATTTGAAGCTCATTTATATAAAACCTTTTTTCAACTAAATGCAACCAAATTTGCTCTAAATATTTATGTAGTGTAGACCATAATAGTATTTTAATTTTTTGAAAAGTTTCAATTTTTGTACAGTAACTCATATGTAGTGCTTGCTGCACCCAAAGTTGGGCAAGTAAGTTAACTGAAAGAATTGCAGAAATTGCTATTTTAACTACAAATTAAACTTTGCAATTGCTAATATAGGTAGTTCAATTATTTACATTTATAATACTACAACTGATATGTATATATTATACGAATTTCAGCTATTATTCATAAAACACAAGCTAGTGCCCAACTAATGATACAGTCGTGCAATATGAGCCCAACAGTTATCGTTATCATCGTTTTTTGAAATTTTAAGCTCAATTATGGTACATTATTTTTACATGAGTGTGCGTTGATAGTAAAATTGCACTATTAAGATAGCAATTGCTGCTACAATACTTTATAAATATCAAATGATAAAGTTTTTTTTTTTTTTTTTAATCTCTCATGGATGTTTCAAATGAACAGAATATAATTTCGTGGTCTGAAATGTACACTTTTATTATACAGAAAAGGGGTGAAAATACGCTAGTTGCGAAGTTGATAGTAGTTGCATCTGCAGTAAATAACAACACAATGCTCTGAGAAAAAAAAAAAAAATATATATATATACCGCCTTCATCTAGAATGAATAAGTGGCCATTTTCTAAATCCCTAAACTAGAAATATAGATTTCCAAGCTATGCGTGTAAGGCACGCCAATAAACTGAATAGACGAAATGGTCGAGAATTTCTAGTCTATACATTTCTAGATGGTGAAATAATATTCTGAATATTTTGAATTCTTTGTATTGCGAGAAATTCTTGCTTGATTTTATAAAATTGGATGATAAACCAAGATTACAGTCGCTGAAACTCGCCTCTTATATTCGCATTTATTTGCAGAGATTTTTAAATAAGTTTGCCCTCGATAATTTATGCAAACGCTCTAGAATTCTAATAGGTGTTTCTAGAACTCGCTTTCAAAGGGGACTAGAATTTATAAGGATAACATGGAACTATTTTTACTAGAGCCACAATCTAGATTCTAGATGTCAGTTACAGAATTTTTTCTCAGTGCAAGATGTAGTACGTTCAAATGGTTCCAATTTAGCTGCAACCAATATTTTAATACTATAATTTTTGCCACTTTAATAGTGCCATTTTTATTATATCAGTATTCAAATGATAAAATATTGGTTGCAGCTAAATTTGAACCATTTTTCTGGTGAAATGTACCATTTTATTTTTAGCAGTGCAGTGTTCAGACAATGTCAAGTCAAATGTATAAGCCATCTGCAACTACGTGAAAAATATTTTACAAAATATTTATTTTTCTAACATTATTAGCTACACTGCTTAGATACGTAAGGGGAGTGAAAAAAACCCGCTAAGGTAATGCCAAGTCACGTGTTCTGTTACAGAATAGTTATATCAAACAACACTTCTGATTTTTTTCTTAGAACTACACTGTTAAAAATAAAATGGTACGCTTCATTAGAAAAACAGTTCCAATTTTGTTGCCACCAATATTTTGATGCTAATATTTATCATTTAAATAGTGCTTACTACAAAATAACACTATGCAAATGATGAAAATTAGCATCAAAATATCGGTTGTAGCTAAATTGGTAAATTTTTAGAGCACCATTTTATTTTTAACAGTGTAAAACCGTTTATGTGCTTGCAGTATACCGTATTTTTGCAAGATGGCGTATCTCATCATATTGTATATCATAAGTTAAACTAGTACCACGACATTTTACTGCAGAATTGAACATTAGTTGCACATTTTCTTGTTGATGGTAAATATGTTAGGTGGCTGTCACCCGATGTTTCTTTTTATTATGCGACAATCTGAAAAGTGGGGTCTACAAAGGCAATATTATTGATGAACCATTGGATTTCTAAGTCCAACAAAGAGCTTAACACTGCTTCTGAAAATGAAGTTTGTGAACAAACACGATAAATTCTAAAAACATGTAAAAATGCAAACTGCTGAGTCAGTGCTACAACCATGTCAATTTCCTTTACATTCGATGAATTAGAAGTGTTGAATTATTTGGAACCGAAATGATAATTGCATACTTTTAAAATATAGAGGAAGTTTACTTACAAAACTTTTATTTTCATACTTCAATTCCAGTATTTTGATAAATTTTTCTGCAGCTAAATTGCTTTATTCTATGACCAAAGATGTAACTCAAAAATGCATTTATTTGGAAAGTTTAAGAGGTCACCTTATTAAATACCATGTATCAATGACATCGAAATGAAAATTGCTATAAAAATTGTGATGACTGTCTTTTTTCTGATATTTATGTCCTATTTCATGCATAATAATAATATTCAGTTATATATATATACAGGGTGATTATAATTGAAGCTACGATTCCAAAACGCTATAATTTTAAAACTAACGGTCAAAATGACTTGATATTTTACCAGAACAATCGCGAGGCAAAGGAATTTTTTTTTTTTTTTGGCAAAGGAAAAAGATATTTAAAAAATGTTCCTATAGATGGCGCTCTCAAGGTAATCTCAAAAGAAATGCCTAAATAGATTCATTAAACACAGGGATGCTGTTAGCAACACAATGGAATAGCAGGAAACAATAGACTTTAAGGGTTTACGACAACTTTTTTTAGCAAAAAGACAAGAATATGTGTTTACAACGGAAACAGGGATAGTGAAAAGAGAAAAAAAGAGCTTCATGAAACAAACATTTTACAGATGATTAACGGTACATTTTGGAACTTCTTTTTTTTTCCTTTGCCAAACGAAATTCCATTGCCTAACAATTGTTCTGGTAAAATATCGAGTCATTATCAACAGTAGTTTTAAAATTATAGCGTTTTGAAATCGTAACTTTAATTTATAATCACCCTGTATATCAGAACAATTCTGTTTTTAGATTAGTATCTTCACAAAATTCATTACATTCGGTTTAACAGTTATTTTATTATTTGTCAATTCTGCTTCAGATGCTTTCCGTTATTTTATAGGTATCCCATCTATATTTCAAAATATAAGTTTTAAAACAAAGCATTTTACCTTCTAAATTCTCTATTTTGCGTTTCAGTAATATTTCAAATTTTATCAGCGGATTTTTTTTTTTTTTTTTTTTTTTTAAATGTACGTTTACATAATTCAATACTCCTTATTTTAAGATGACAGCTTACTTTTAAAAATGAGAAAATGAAGAATTTTTCGATGAACTTTCAGAATTAATAAAAAAAAAAAAAAAGAGAATGAAAGTGTGTGCATACTTTTATTTTTATTTATTTATTTTTTAACTAGTATTACATTACTTCATTGATTAAAAATATTAGTTTGGTTTCCTTTAAAATAGAAAATTATTTTTATTGCGGATTATTAAAAAAAAAAAAAAAAAAAGAAAATTCAAGGGTGCTTTTTCTCTACGTGCAGGATATCTCAATTACAATGTCCTTTATCCTTATAATTTTTGCATTAAACGAGACAAAACATTCAAATTAAGAATCTGAACTAAAAGGTTTTGATTATTTTAATAATATGGAATTTAATTAATAATTAAATATGAAATATGAAATTACCATTTGAGAAAAAATTTAAGTTCATATGTCATACATTTTATGAAATATCATGCACGCAGTCAGAAAGCACCCTTGAATGTTTAAAAAAATAATCTTCAATAAAATAATTTTCTATTTTAAAGTAAGCCAAAATAATATTTTTAATCAATAGAGTAATATCATACTAGTACATACACACACACACACACACACACACAAAAAGTTTGTACATGTATTCATTATAATAATTATTATTATTTTTATTTTTTAAATTCTGAAAGCTAATCGAAATTTTCTTCATTTTCCCAGCTGATTGTCTTATAATGTAACAAAGAAAATAAATTTCTATAAAGATTTGACGAATTCTTATCAGAATACAGTTTAGTTGTCATGAAACATACAAATTATTTCATGACGTGAATTTAACCCTTCAGTGTTTATTTTTCTCGCACTGAAAACAAACATTCATTATTTTTAGACAAGAATTTTTCAATATATTTTCCTTGTTTTAATCAATTTTTAAACTTTGTCCCTTCTTTGTACGGTAGATGGCAACACTACGCAGAAATTTAACAAATGATGTTTTAGAGGAAGACCTATTTCTTAGTAAATGCGAATGAACCTTGCTGTTTTAATTATGAAACCGTGACTAGTTTTCTCACCTGATGAAGGGCCCTATGCTATTGTTTCGACTTGAAACAACTGTTGCGAGTTTATGCAATTTATAATGTTTACTTACAAGGTCTTTTACTTGTGAAATAAATACCATTTGAATTTAATCAGGTTAATATGAAGTTGTATCGAACCAAAAATATCTCAAAAATTAAAAATGCTAATTTTTCTTTTTGGCACTTTCCAACAAAGATGAAAATTATTTTTGACACTGTTTGTTTGTCTGTCTGCGCTCTAATTCCAGTAAACAGAAATGAAATTTCTTGAAACATATGTTATTCAAGTTCACTATCATATGTTCCCTATTGTGAAAATGGAGTAATACCACTACTGCTTTGTGTACAAGGACACCGAAAAGTATTTCAAGGAAATTGCGCGCTATGTGAGAAATTTTTGTTAATTATAAACCATATTTAAACACCTTTACTTAACACAAATCTTAATGAAATTAAAGTATGTTATTTAAATTCACTATCGAAAGTTCTCCACACGAAATAGAGTAAATACTACCAATGGTTTGTTTACAGGGACACCCAAAAGTATTCCAAAGCATTGTATTTTATGAGAAGTATTGCTAAAAACCATATTTTAACAACTTTACTTTGCACAAATCTTAATGAAATTGAAATATGTTAGTTGTGCAAAAAAGAATATTTTCTGTAGTATATAGCACAAAAAGTATTCAGATTTATAGGGGCGCATACAAATATTCACATATATTAAGGTGTATTAAGGGCTACCTAAGGAAAAAGCTGCAATTGTATTTTCATTTTTAGTAAGCATTTTAACATTTTCCAGCAATGTTTAAGAGCGAATATAACACAGGTCGACATGTAAAATTTTGATTTTATAATTTTAACTCATCTTTATGTTTTTTGGCTTGCTGAAACCGAAAATGAAGTCAGTTTTTCTCTATCACGTATAAATTTTTCTCAATACAGGGTGCTTACCTATATAATTTCTTCCATTTCTCTTCTACCAATATAATTATATGGTAAGTTTTATAGTATGTTTTCATGATTAATTAATCATAGATAATTATTGTTGTAATAGCGCATCACTAGTGTGACGTAAAACCATACCAACCAATCGACCTATTGTTATGGTGGTATATGTAAGAAATTGAGTCGGTAAGCACCCTGTATTGGTAAAAATCTATACGTGATAGAGAAAAATGGGCTGCATTTTTGGTTTCAGCATATCAAAAAACAAAAAGTTCAGCTAAAATCATCAAATCAAATTTTGTCAACTTCAATTTTGTAGGCCTGTGTAATTTAAATTAATCCATCTGTCTGTCTAATAAGTAATAAGTACAAAACATTTGTTGCCTGAAACAATTGTTGCGAGTTTATTGCATTTTATGGTGTTTGAATAAACACCATAAAATGCAATAAATTTGCAATAATTGTTTCATGTCGGAAAAACACACTTTGTGACGTAAAAACTTTCCCTTTCCGTCTTTCGATGAATTTATTCATTTTGAAAGAGAACACGATTTGACCATTTTTAGAAAATGTGTGTTTGTATGTGTTTGAGAGATAAAAATTTTAGGACAGCTCTAGCTCAAAAACTAATTCAAATAATTTCCCATAAATTTATGTGTAGTTGTACCGTACCTTGTCATAGATTAGTGCTTAGCAAATTTTGGTACAAATCAGCCAAGATGTTGCGTTGCCAGTTGCCATACACTGGGTGATTTTTCTCTTAATTTTTTAATGGAAAATAAGTTCATAAAATAACAATAAAATAAATAAATTAGATATAAAGAACTAATGAAAATGTAAATACAAATAAGGCATATTTTCTATTCCATTCAAATCCTTTGAACAAACTGTTTCAAAATGTAAAAGTAAAATGGTGTTTTTTTCTTTCTCTGGATATAATATTGTAAGAAATTATTTTAAATATTATTATAGTTTATTTTAATGTGTATCGACATTTTATATATCAAAATGTTTTTTAATTTCATTATTTATGAAAATTCAGCTTTGTTTATAGCAAGGAAATATAGTTAATTAGTATGCTAATTTCCTTACTATTTTCGCCCTAATTATTCTGTTTTTTTCAAATATTTTTTGGATAATAATTAATAACACAGACACAAATCTCTGCTTTCACAATAACATTTATTACCACTTAACATTTACTAACACATTTCACATAATTAAGTAACATAAATAATGAATATAATTAAATATCATGGTGGGACTTGCAACACACTGCTCTCTAATGGAAAAACGAAAGTGACAATATTTATAGAGTCTATTCAAAGCTGAAAGCGAAAAAAAATCACAATAAATACAATGAAGAATATCACATATATATTGTTCTTGTATACTGTATGGTGCTCCGAGAGAGATAAAAATCGTTTTAACTGCATTCATTGTAGTTGATTCCGATGTATTTTTCGGCCTGACATGCAGGTATACTTCCGGCCAAGCGAGTGCAACGCCCGGGAACTCGTTCAGTCTGTAAAATAACACTCATGTCAGTTATTCAGATTTTTTAAAAACCAGTAATTATTTAAATATACTATATATATATATATATATATATATATATATATATTTATATATATATATATATAGTAATACAATAATATCAGTGCAAAAATTTTGAAATTTAAGGATGATTTAACTTCAGTATTAAAACAATTATTCGGATCATAAGCGAAGACTACCCAAATCAAATCAAAAAAGAATTAAAGAAAAATCGAAATGAATATTGGATATTGGGATGAGAAAAAAGCATTATTTGCATTCTAACGTTCTCAAGGGCCTAGTAGAATGCAAATATGCTAAAAAATGGATGTTTTTTTGGCAAAAAGAAGGCAAAAGCTAAGAATTTCTTTGTATATATATATATATAAAGAACTTAATAACTTAAATTTACTACTTATTGTATATATAATTAAATATGTACAAATATTGGCCTAATTTGGCATTAACACTATTTTTAAAAATTACATACACTTTGACTACAGCTGCTATTGCGCTTAAACAGTTGTGTATTATTTCAATTTTTTTTCCTAGCATTGATTTTATGCATTTCTTAAATAATATATATATATATATATATATATATATATATATATATATATATATATAGTTATAAAGTCCAGTTCATTATGCACGGATTAAAAAAATATTATTTAGATATTCTATCCGGGTCTGTATTAACATGCATTAAAATATTGGTACGGAATGATGTTATATATATATTTGAATCACAGGAATAATAGTAAACAGCGTTTTGAATGTCAAAAGAAATAATAAATTAGTCGTCAGCTGTTTCGGTAGCATTTATCGTATCGTCATCTGTGCATGAAAGAAACGAAACTTTTCTTATTACTTGCAAACCCATACGAAATTTTCGCAGTTTATTTCTTTTATTATTATTATTATTATTATTATTTACCTTTAAAATTTGAAACTTATAAGTCTTATACCAATTTCAACATCCAATTAAAATTTTAATTCATCATAAGCCAAATTATTATTAGTTTTCGTGGGATGAAACGCTAATGATAGTTAAACTAAATCATTCAAAGTAATGTTTCAAAATCACGTTTGGTGACTCAGTTTTCATATTTCCCCAGTCAGGACAGCTTTAATAAAGGGCCCTTATGGCGATTTAAAAATCGTCATATTTGCCGCCATGTTGATGAGATCCCTTTTATTTTATTTTATTTTTATTTTTTATTCATTTTGGCATAATTTTTTTGTTAAAAACACTTAGTATTTATTTTGATTGTACTTTTGATTATTGCGTTTTTCAGTCAATTTATGAGAAAAGTTGATATATTGTGTTTATATCTTTAAAGTGTTGCTGGGTTTGAAATGACGCTTTCAATGATTGTAAAGATGCAACTTTAAAAAATAATTTTTTCTATAAAAGGATCTAGCCAGACAAATGTCGCCTTTTATTATTATTATTATTATTATCACTGAACTGAGTCCGCGTGCTTAAATATTACATGTATGTTATTTTTTTATCCTCGTGTTTTTTATTGTCACTATCGTATCGATTTTACAATATATAATCGTAATTGGTCCACGTTAGAGAAATATTATATAAATTATTATTATTATGTTATTGTTACTGATTCGTTGTTCTGTTTACAGTTGTCTTTCTACTCTGTCATTATAGAAAAAAAAATCTGATTATATTTATTTATTTATTATTTTATATTTATGAATAAAACCTCTATTTTAATTCGTTGATTCGATTCTCATACTCCTTCCTTAGGTGCATTTTCGTTTCGTTTTCTTTTGTGTACCGATGACGGTATGCTAAATTCTACCGAAACAGCGGTCTGCTAGTTTATTATTTGCTTTGGTGTTAATAAAGTTGTTTATAATTCCCGTGTTTATTTATCTAGTTCCAAGTCTTTTGTCAAATATATTTTTTGTTTGGAGAAAGCGTAAATTATAACAGCCCTCAAAAGGTTCGAAAAACCGGGACTCTACCAGGCAAATGAAAATAAACACGAATGCAGCATGAAAGCAACTGTTTTCCTACAGCTCCTAGTATACCAATACTAGAGAAGTCTCAGTTCCGCAGTATTTTGTTCCAGAGAATAAGACATTTCATCTACTAAGTTTGGATAATAGTACTTTAGGGTTCCAGTTATGCTAGAATATACATACACACCTGCCCATTTATATATAAAGGATGTAAATATTCATTTAATTAAAGCAAACTAATCCCTAAGACACCAAGAAACAGCTTTTAGTTCAAAGAAATGTTGAAAAGAAAAATCATATCAGCATTAGATAATTATAAAATTAGTATTATTAATTTTTCTTTAAATTAATTAAATTTTTACATTTATTTGTAATTTCTTTTATGATTTATAACAGGGTTTAAAATTATAAGTTTAAGTAAAATTTAAAACGTTATTAATTCGGAATTGGAAAAATCACTTTTTTTTTAAATGGGTGGAGGGGTTGGAGAGTCGCTTTAATGCATCGGTTGTTAAGCCAAACTATAGTTCGGAATTTAAAAGGGCTTTTCTAAGATGTTTACTTAAGAAATATGGAACAGCATAAAGTCAAAATAAACGAAATGAAAATTTTATAAAATGTTATTAAAAATTACTCACCACTTGGAATTCAACGTGGCATTCAGCAGTAGAGATCTTTGCCGGCATGTACATTTCGACATCCCCTGCACCAAGTTTCCTCCTGGCTGTCTCGATAGATGCCATGTTGCTCGGCGACTGAGAGATGTACTTGCTCAAGTCGAAATCACTACCCATGAAAGTTCCAGGTTCTCTTTTTAGTTCTTCTTTCAAGTTATTTGCCTGGGATCAAAAGGAATTTGACTTGAAATGATTTGCAAGTATATTTGAAATGCCAAAATCATTTAAAAGACGGTCATTACTGGATATATTAAATAGTTCAAAAATAAACCAAAATAATTCATATATGGACGGCTCATTGTAAAAGTGGTGTAACTCCATATTTTTTAAAGATATATGTATTTGCTTAATTGTATCCCATTTTGTCAGATCTTTCATTATAAAAAAGAAAAATCTCCAATAATTGCATTAAAATCCAATAAATGGCATTACATGTTTTTTTCAGAGAACTAAAACTTCTAAATATTCATTATAAAAATGAAGTTTCTAAGTTACTTCAAATTATTTTTAATATAATTTATAAATTTTTATAACTATGATTTGTGTTAAACACAAAAATCGATAGCATTTACTGAATCTTGATTTTTCTTTTTCCTTACGCATAAATTTGAGAAAAGCTCGTTATTTCAAAATCAGTTTCCAAGGAGATAATTCTCTTTTACAATGTACGACCCATGTATTAGTGAAAAGTAATTTTTTCTATTTCATTTTATTTTTTTCTTAATTAAAAGAAGAAAAAATAAACTCATATATTTTATAAATACGACATATTTTGCATGTAGTTTTCGTAAAAAAAAAAAAAAAAAAAAAAAAAAAAAATACTGTTTTAAAATCTACACAAAACTTAGACAATAATCATATTGAAACAAAAAAAATAAAAATCCATGTGTTACTTTTTAGTGCACAACTAATTAATTTAATATAGAAAACAAAAAGATAATTTTCTTTTCTAGATGCTAAAAGTTTCCACTAATATTAAAATTATTTACAAAAGCTTCTAAAGAAACAAATTTTTGTACCACATTTTAATTGCGGAAGTGAAACGAATTAAATATTTTGATGCAATTTTCCTTAAGTTAGTACAATGGTATATTAGGATTTTTAAAACTGAAACTAAGTTTGCCAACAGATATTTCATGTCCTGGTTTATTTTTACAGTGAAATTCTTGTATTGTAGTGATTTTGTTGCAGAAATATTTTTCAGGGCTATTATTTCAGAAGAAATTTTGCATTTAAATGTAATTTGCGTGTAAAAACCTTGTATTTAAAACAAACATTACAAGCATTGATTGTAATAGAAGATGACAGAAATTAAATAAATATGTAACGTAATTTTTTTTTTTTTTTTTAATTGAAACTTGCAAGGGAAAAATTGGAAAGAGATGATATCGAATTTATAATTTAAGAAAAGTTTAAAATTACTTGCATAGTCACATTTAATTTGGTAATGACTTTTTTTGATAATGATAGTGTAATATAAAAACTAATGAAAAAAATGAATGAAAAAACATTATGAAAATATAATGGAAAAAAATTATCTGAACATAGTACTTTAAGCAACAAAGTTTATATCAGGATTAAGTTAATGTTTATAAATAATTATGATAAAAAAGGACCTTTATGAGCTATGCTTATATACTTAATATTTCATTTACTTTCCTTGTATGAAATAAAATTCAGAAGAAGACAGCAATAGATAATTGAGCTTTTCAACTTTTCTTCTCTCTTTTTTTTCTGAATATAATAAAGAACTTTACAAATTATCCATTTGTCTTTGTTTTGCCCAAAAATTGTAAGCTATGTTGCTCAATAATTAATAAACGGATTGGCATAATTTTTATATTTAGTTCAACTTTGGTAGAGAAATGTTGTTAATTATATTTTTGGTACGTTTATGCGTTTACGCTTTTGGTACGCAAGTGGCATTGCAATTTCGCACTTTTCACAATTTTCAAAATGGTTATGTGACCCGGCATCTTTTAGACGAAATCATAGAAAATTAATTACATGAATTCTTATATATATAAATTAATACTGATTAAACTTTAGTGTATATTGGTTGTTGTTTTGTTGAGTTCGTCATGGATTTTCATAACTTATAGGTGTGTTATACATAACTGAAAAACAAAATGATCAGAATAAAGAATTATGTTAATTAAATTTTGGTGTATATCGCATATACATATATATATATATATATATATATATATATATATATATATTAGGGTGTCCCTTAAATGAGGGGGATTTTTTTCCTCCTGTTTTCTGAAATCTGATACCCATACCCTCTATTTCTTTTTTCAATTTGATTCTAAACACTTTTTAGCAAAATATCAGCTCTCTGTGAAAATATTAACATAAGCCGAATTGACAGAAAAGTTCTAACATCAGATATTAGAATTTTTCCGTCAGTTCGGCACGTGTTAACATTATCCCAAAGAGCTTATATTTGGCTAAAAAGTATTTTGTGCAAAACAGAAAAAAAAACTAGAGGTTATGCATATCGGATTAAAAAAAAAAAAAAAAAAAAAAAAAAAAAAAAAAAAAACTCCCTCATTTAAGGGGCACCCTAATATATATACACACACACACACACATACAGGGTAAGTCAAAATGAATACAGCGATTACAAATGGCTGTAACTATTTAATGGAAAAAAACTTATCGGTAAGATTAACACAGAATGTAGACGGAACTCCAAAATTTAGCCATACATACTGAAGCATGTTTGCAGTCACCGACGCAAGCGCATTACAAATGCGTACTTTGAGACCCTGCGATTTTTATCTATGGGTTTATGTGAAAGACAGGGTGTATGTGCTTCTCATGCCCAAAACAATTGAAGAACTCAAAGTACGCATTTGTTATGCGCTTGCGTCGGTGACTGAACAAATGCTTCAGAATGTATGGCGTGAAATGTGTTACCGCCTAGATGATGTCTGTGTGACCAAGGGAAGTCACATAGAACATCTATGACGTATGTATACAAAATTTTGAAGTTCCGTCTACATTCTGTGTTAATCTTATCGATAAATTATTTTTCATTGAATAGTTAAAGCCGTTTGTAATCGCTATATTCATTTTGACTTATCCTGTATATATTTATATATGTGTACTATGTTTATGTTTGCGAGATATGCGGGCTGTCTTATATGTATATATCAAGATTATTATTATTATTATTATTATTATTATTATTATTTATAAGCAATTTGATTCTATAAATGAAATTTTGTAGTTTCTTCGTGATCATGCATTTTAGTAAAGCCTTAATTCCAATTAACTTACTAAGCTTTCATTATTAACCTGTTTAATAAAAAAATTAGAAGACTTACCCCAGATGAATGTGTGTTCTTGGAATCAAGGGCAATGCCAAGCATTTTGCTAATCTCTTCTGGCAGTCTGGCTGTAGATGCTCCGAAGATTGAAAGACAAAGAGTGAGAAAAACCAATCTGAACATGATGGCTGTGGAACAAAAAATAAACATCGTTGTCACAAGTCAAATAATAAAAAAAAAAAAGTACACAAATAAGTTTTTAAGAAATTTATTTTGTTTCTAATACCTATAATTGTAGTAAAATATATTACAATTAAATAAATAAAAAAATAAAAATAATAATACAAGTTTGTACCTTCTAAATACCGTCTAACAAACACACTGCAATAACAAAATTGAAAAAATAAATATGCGAAAAAAATTAGTTTGTTTATACACTTTGATGCTGAAGGGGAAAAAAGTATGTTATAATAAAATAAAATAAAAGTAAAAAAAAATTTTACAAATGTATTTGAAATATTAGAAAACTTTGTGTCATATAGTTTTATAGTTTTTTCTTTGATAATTAATAATAATAATAATAATAATAATGCACTTTAAGTAATGCAGTAAGCGAAAAAGGGAAAAAGAGAGAATCTGTGACCTCTACTGTTTTCGACCACAACAAGGGGGAAAATGTAAAAAAAAAAAAAAAAAAAAATATTGTAAGTCATCGAATTAAATTTTCATTAATTATTTTTAAAAATTGTATTTCTTAGTTTTTTGAACATTTTCTGATTCTGTTTTTTAAATCTATAATAATTGAATTATAATTTTAAAATTTAAATACATAAACATTCATAATTCGTTTTTATTATAATATATATATATTTCTGGGGAAAAAAAAAAGAAGAAGAAGAAACATGAATTCTATAGGTATCTAGAAGTCTAACGACGATGAAAAAAAAAAAGTTCCAACCGGAAATTGTTTAAATGACATGATTTTGTGAGATGCTAAAAAAATATTACTGCATTTTAAATTTTAAGATACCTAATTTGCATGAAAATAAATATTCAATGATTGCACTTGATAAACATTGCCCTTTTTGTCTGTTTAAAAGTCAAAGAATTTTAAGATTACTTCCGCTTCAAAAGAAGAATAATAGTAGCACATGTTTAAAAAATGTATCTAACGCAAGCTAAACTACTTGGTGTACGAAATTTTTGTTTTTAAAGCGACTCTTATGCTATCATACAAATAAGTTAAATAAATAATTCACGAAAATATTGAAGGTAATGATATCTTAAAGATACTAAAAAAATTTATTAAAATGAAGGCACTTGGAAACACCGATTTTTCAAGATATAATATAGTTGTTAAAAAGAGAAAATATGTAAACTGCCAAAAAAGGATATAAAAACGCTACCTAGATTAGAACTGAAAATTGAAATTTTAACACATTACTGTCAGGGTATTTTGCTATTCTGAACTGTAAGCCCTTTAGGTGTTCCTCTAATAAAACGTTATATAATTAACAAAGTAATTTTACGTATTCGTGACTAAATTGTTTAAATTTTATCCTCAGTGATCGAGGCCATCAATACCAATGGCATATGCATATATATATAGAGAGACATATACATTGGCAGCACATAAAATATTAAACACGAATACGCAATGTTTTTTAACCCTCAAATGCATGATTTTTTAATTTTGATCGAAAAATAACTGTTACATGTATATTATTATGTAGGTTTATACAAAAATACAATAATAATAATAATAATTGGTATGTAGCTTTTAATTTTTTTTTAATGAAATATTTAAAAAATGATACACCATGTACTACAAATATAAAAAAAAAATCGTTTAATTTCTAAGAAAGAAGTATGCTTATACTATACTTACTTACTAATTATTATGAAATAAAGAAAATCAGCTTGAATTTTTGAAAGAAATCTCCAAAAAATTTAATTTTATTATCACTCATAACTGTCACAAAAGTTCTTCGAACGTGCCAAAACAATTCGTCAATCTAAACGTCACATTGAAAAACGCGGAGATTTACTTCTTATTTTTTCTTGTCATACTTCATTTGGATGAACCAAAGTAATATGGCCGAAAGAAAACTTTTCACTACGGTTAAATCTTCTTGGAAAACGTAATTTTACGTTATCCGCAAGCTGTGTGTGAAGTTGCTCACCAGAGTCTGGTAGATCCTTTTAGCTTAATCACCACTTTTTTGTAATTCTTTCCGCGATTGCTGATTCACTGATAATAGATAGAAATCGCTCTTATTTCAAAACTGATTCGTAAAATACGTCACTATTTTACTAACAATCAACAAAATTTCTGCTTTTTTATGTATAATTATCAAAATATACCATTTTTAGGATCGAATTTTGCTAATTAATAAAATTGAAAGTCCGGGGAAAAAAAAAGAGTGGTAAGTTGTTTAATTATTTTAATAATTATCTTAAATAATTTTGTTTAATCGAAATATAACAAAATCTGAATGTATATTGTCTGACCTAGAATATTGATAAAAAGTAAAACAAGGCATTTAAACATTTTATAGACTCACACTGAGAAAAAATTCTGTAACTGGCATCTAGAATCTAAATTGTAGCTCTAGTAAAAATAGTTCCATGTCGTCCTTATAAATTCTATTCCTCTTTGAAAGGGAGTTCTAGAAATCCCTATTAGAATTCTAGAGCGTTTGCCTGTATTATCGAGATCAAACATAAAAATAAAATAATGTTTATATGTATTTTCTGTAACACTCACTGAGAAAAAAATATATAAAGTCTTCATATAGAACAAATAAGCAGTCATCTGATTCCCTGAATTAGAAGTATAGGTTTCCAAATTATGCACAAAAGGTAAACAAAAAACCTAGATAGACAAAATGATCGGAAATTTCTAGTCTGTACTTTTCTAGAAGGTGAAACAATATTATGAATATTCTAAATCCTTTGTATTGCGAGAAATTCTCGCTTGATTTTCTAGAATTGGGTCATAAACCAAGATTATAGTTGCTGAAACTCGCCTTTTGCGTTCGCATTTATTTGCGAAATTTTTTAAATAAGTTTGACCACGATAATATAGGAAGACGCTCTAGAATTCTATTAGATGTTTTTAGAACTTGCTAGCAATGGGAACTAGAACTTATAAGGATGACATAGAACTATATTTACTTGAGACACAATTTAATTTCTAGATGTCGGTCACAGATTTTTTTTTTTTTTTTTTTTTTTTCAATGGTGTCTAACTTAAATTTTATATAATGGTTTATTATTTAAAAATATACAATCCCAAGTTAATTATTTAAATGTAATAAAGATATTAATAATGAGAATGTGTACTTAATGCTATAGACGCCTTGCTTCCAATAATATATTTTTTAAAAATAATTACATATGTTTATTATTATTATTATTTAATTTTAAAATCACAAATTATAGTTGAGAAAAATATAAAAGTAAAGTAAAAAGGTATTAACGTCATTAAAAAGATAATTTTTTCAACAATTCACATTGATCATTTTTTTAAGAATTCAGTGAATCTCTGAAGTATAAGTTACTAAAAATATACTAAAACCATCTCACACACACAAAAAAAGAGGGGGGGGGGGGACATAAGCAATTATTGTACGAAATTTTATACTTACTTTGAAATTCGAGGCTTCTTGATAGAAATTTCGAGTAGATAAGAATTTATTTAGGGTGAGTTAGTTTACTTTTGCTGACGAATAAGATTACGAAACCAAAATCAACGCGGATATCGGGAAAAGAAAAGATTAACCACGTTTCCTAATCTTGCCTCAAAATAAGCTAATCTTAACATCTAAAAGAATCGAAATTCTGAAGATACAGTGCCTCGACCTTAGAAAATATTCCCAGAAAGTCGAAAAAGGATAGCTCTTCCACGAACATATATGATGATCCAGGCGATTAATTAAATGAATATCTTATAAAATACAAAATCCTGTTGATGATACCTCATACAAAATTAAATGTTTGAAAAATTCCTGATACTAGAGCCTTTTTATATCCTTGTTTAAACTGATTTCCAGACATGAGTTTCATTTTTTTCCCTAAAAAAATACAAGGGATGATTGCGTTGTAGGAAAGTATTTTTTTTTTTTTTCCGAACCAGGATTCAGTTAGCACGAAAATATGTTTTCCCCGAATTGCAATGGATGACACAATTTTCATTAATAGACACCTAATTCAAGGCCTTGAACGTCGGGAATATTTATAAACGTTATTTTATACCAGCCCAGACAAAAGCTAATAAAATATGCAAATTTTCGAAACTTGTTGGAATAGTTAATCTAATTTTTATTCCCTTTTTGAAATCGTTGAGATGAGATTTCACTATAAATGAGGATAAAAATTTGCTAATATGTATTAATTTTAAAATTTTTGAATTTTCGTCTGTTGAGTTATTTGTCCGCAGTGTCATTTTATAGACAAAAAAAATAATTATACATTCATATCATAACCAAAATATGTTTCAAAATTTGTGGAAGTATCTTTCAAAAACAACTTATACTTTTTAATAATAAGGCAATATAATAATACATTTTTATAAGAGTCTTTTCAATGCAAGATTAAAAAAGAAACAAATACCAAAAAATAAAGATTTATTTGATAGAATGTAACAAAATATAATTTACAGAAAAAAAAATCAGTTGAAATTAAAAAAACAATGACATCCCCCCCCCCCCCAAAAAAAAATATATATATATATATATATATATATATATAGTATATATATATATATATATATATATATATATATATATATATATATGTATGTTTTGTCGTTTATTGAAGAATTCTTTCATGAAGAATTCTACCTGTCGGAAGACACTGAATAAGAAATATACAAAATTTAAAATATAAGTACATTATTGAAAATTAAAGAGGCATTTTTCCTTATAAAATTTCATTCTTTATTTATTACAGGCTGTAAAATAGTTAAACTTGTTTTATTTACCCTTACTATTTATGAAGTTACATTATGACCAAATTTTCTTTCTTTTGATTTCACAAATAAAACTGGCAACAGACATTTAAATAAATAAATTAAAAAGGAAGTAAAAGAAAAAGAAAAATAAGAAAAGAATAAAAGGAATAAAATAACCAAGCAAAAATCATGTTTTAATTTAGAAAAGGTAAGCTACTGGAACGTTTGAAGTTATTATTGTAATAAATATTAACTAAACTTGAACTACAGACAGAAAGTTTCAGACATTAGATTAAAATAGCTAAAAATTTAATTTGGAGGAATATCGACTTTCTTTATTTACTGGCCATACTTTTTTCTCTGAAATATATTTGGTTATGTCTTATATAAGCAAAGTCATGTATTTATTTTTTTTATTTTTTATTTATTTATTTTTTATTTTTTATTAATTTATTTTTCCCCACGAACATGTGCAAAGGTAACTGTGAAAATATAACCCCAAATCTGAAATGCTGAGAAAATTTTTTTGAGCCTAACAAATATCAAATGTTTTTGTATTATTATACAAATTTAAATCTTCCAGTCTAATCTTGAAACTTTTGCTTCCAATTTAATAATAATAGTAAAAATTGTTTATATTTCATAATCTAAAAAGAGGCAATTACATAATATATAGACTTTAAAACTTCTTTACACATCATAAACTTTAAGCCAGCACAACCGGTTTCGAAAGGACGTAGACTTTCTTCATCAGGTGCAAAAGAACCCGTGCTACTGCCTTGAAGGCAAAAGCAAGACATGTCTTGCTAAAGAAAACTACTTGTCAAAAGCATGTCTTGTTTTTGTCTCCAAGGCAGTAGCACGGGTTCTTTTGCACCTGATGAAGAAAGGCTACGTCCTTTCGAAACCGGTTGTGCTGGCTTAAAATTTATGGTGTGTAAAGAAGTTTTAAAGTCAATATATTGATTGTACACCAGTTTTTAATTTAGTTTTGATTACATAATAGTCACTCATCATATACAATTAACAAGAATTTGAATTTCAAAATTAGTTTTTTTCTTTTTTCTTTCTCTTTCTCTCTCTCTCTTTTTTCAATTTTGGGTGCATTCTAATTTTTATATTATTAATTTCAAACCTTCATAATTTGATATAATGATATATTTTATGATAAACTGCAATTTAAAACAACAAATATTAAAAATTACTGTAAAACATTTTTTTTTTCATTAATATTACAAATCGACGTAAGCTTAAATGCAAAACTGCATTTCTTCGTTCTTCTTCTTCTTCTTTTTTTTTTTTTTTTTTTTTTTTTTTTTTTCTGATAACTTTTTTCATATATTACGATTTTAAGTTTAAGATATGCATTATATTCATCCACTCTGGCACATAATTTATATCTCCTCACGTATTCAAAACAATTATGACAACCGCCTAATTGCTGCATGACTATTTTCCAATGTCATGCGATAGTAAAAATAAAGTGTTAATTATTATTCTAATTAAGTTAATTTAGTCTCATTTTTAATAGTGAAGTAATTAGGAATACTTCTTATATATTATTAAAAATATATAAAAAATATGCTAAACTTTGCAAAAATAATTGTGTTCTAGCGATTAGAAATCAATATACAGGGTGATCAGTTAAAAGGAGTACCCGTTGTTTTTTCTTATTACCCTTAAATCTGACAGATATGGCAACTATTCTAACACTGAAGTATAATCGTTTGAACCTTGTTTAAGTGTGGGAGACAATTTCTAACACTGTTGGACTGTTACAACTTTATTTGTGAGGTAAAACAGAAATGGAGGCGCACAATGTTACTTAATCCTGTGACAATTTTATTGTTGAAAAACATAATTTAATTCAAATTTTTTACATCATCATTCCTTACAGAAAATGTTGAAAATGTTCGCCACCATTTTGTATGCAAACATGAACACGTCGAACCAAGTTTTTTGACGCACTTCGTGGCATTGTTCGTGTTATTGACGAGATTTCTTCAGTTATGATCTGTTTTAATTTATCAATGTTTGCAAAAACCCTATGAAATTATAATGTAAAAATGATAATGATAACGTAAATGTAATGTAGGAATGATAATGTAAAATTTTTTTAATTAAATAATGCTTTAAAAAAATAAAATTATCAGAGGATTAAATAACATTGTGCACCTCCATTTCTGTTTTATCTCACAAATAAAGTTGTAACAGTCCAACAGTGTTGGAAATTGTCTCCCACACATAAACAAGGTTCAAACGATTATAGTTCAGTGTTAGAATAGTTGCCACATCCGCCATATTTAAGGGTAATAAGAAAAATCAACGGGTACTCATTTAAATTGATCACCTGTACTTTTAAGTCATTTTAACTCAATTCTATGTCTGGTGCCTCCTTAATTCTAATTTTATTAAATTCTTAAAAATTCAAAAAATTCATAAAATTTCATATGAGTAATATACACTTTTAATTTAAAGTTCGTAGTTATTTTCTAAAAACATGTTACTTTTGTAATAAAACCGTAAGATGGATCAACTTAATGAACGATTGCCGAAGAATTCCCTAACTATTTCAATGAGATATTAAAGGTCATGCACTTGTATCAGTTTTCATGCATGAGTCAAAGAATTTCTACATATGCCTACTTATCTTAACTATAGTATTTTTAGAAATATTTCGGGGAAAGATAAGTAGAAAGATACATTATCTTTATTTTAAATATCGTATTTAAGTCATATGTTGGAGTTACAGATCAGCAATAAATAATTTTTACTGATATCATATATAAAATAATTTATCATTAACAAAAAAAAAAAAAAAATCCAAATCTCTACTTGAATTCATCTAAATTAAAAATAAAATCATAAGATAATAGCTACTGTAGGTTATTATTAAAATACAAAAGAATTATTGTTTAATTATGAAAAATATATCTATACTGTATCAATTTGAAGTTATAGAAAATAATTTGTAAAAGTCTTTATTTTTATTATTATTTAAAGATTTTAAATTAGATAGTTTAAAGAGCTCGCACAATATTTCTTATAACATATTCTTTAATTAAGTTCGTTTAGAAATATTTTTTATCACTAAACAAACAAACAAACGAACAAAGTCGCTTTAAAAGTAAACTTTAAAAGATAGAGCTCATGTAAATAACAGTACTTTTTTTTTTTTTCATTTTTTTTTTTTTTTAACGTTAAATTTACTCTCTCTCTCTCTATATATAGATACACACACACACACACACACACACACACACACATATATATATATATATAAAAGATTAGTTCAAATCTAAGTACAGAAATATGTTAAATAAGAAGCGAGTATAAGGTTAAATATTTGATGAATTTATTAAAGCACTTTTTTAGATATTGCCTAATGTGTAAATGGATAATCTAACTAATATTTTAAATAAAGTCAAAAGCATTGTTTATATATAATTCATGAATATTTATTGAAGTGGGTATAAAAAAATTTATCCAAAACTAAAAAAAAAATATTTTTAAAGACATTTGCAATGAATTTTATATCTATGTGCATAAAAAAGACGTATAACATAGTTAAATTAATATTTATATCTTTATAATTTAACATTATATGAAATTCAGAAATTGTTCTTACCAAATGAATTAAACAGGTAAAGGGAAATGCTGATAAAAATTTGTTCACGGTAAAATTTGATCACTGTAAAATTGATTCACTTACGTCCATAAAAACTTCCTTTGCTTAATATAGCATTAGATATGTATCCCGACATGCAACTTTTATAGACTTAAAATATCACACTATTAAGTCTTTGTGATTATCCGTTACATTATAATTTATAAACTTTCAACCTTATTTATTAACAATGTCTAAAAATTCGACAGGAAATGTATGCGACTTCCGTCTCCTTCTCTCTCTTTTTTATATAAATTTACAGTCACAACAAAATGTCTCATAAAAAATTATTTTGTAACACTATGCAAGTTCAAATATACTGACCTTATTTTATTATTTCTTATCGACTGACTTTAAGAATGAGTTAAAATATATGATACTCCATACGATAAAATACTATTATTTGTAAACTAAATTCAAAAGAGTACGAACTTTTTTCCTTTATCGACACTAAATATTTTGATAACATAGATACCTAGAAGTCTAAGAAACTTTCAGTGAACTTTATATCAAATTGTAACTAAAGCGATAAAACTAACCATTCTTAAACTTGTATAGAAAAAAAAAAAAAAAAAAAAAAGGAAGGAAGAAAAAAAAATGAACGTCATTTTTGTAGTGGGTAAAAAACTAGTTATTAAGAACAAGAGACAAAATTATTTTCAAATGAAGATAAATGTCTTGTCGTATAATTGATGCATAATTATTTTAAAAGATTTGCCCTATTTTTTTTTTTTTTTTTTTTTTTTTTTTTAAAGGAGGAGGACGAGGAGGTGGTGGACGTTGGAAATTTCTCATAGTATTATAAAAGTTAGTATACTTATGCATTGAAATGTAGCTATATTAAATACATAAAAATTCCTCTAAAATTATTTAAATAAAAAATAAAATAAAATAAAATTCAAAATTCAAAATTTTAAGTTTTTATTTATTTATTATTTTTTTCTAATGCTTTATAGTACATATTTCATTAAATTTCTCTCTCGTTTTTACATTGTTATCGTTTATCAAGTTTAGAGTTTATAGCATGTATTTCAATAGTACAAGTTCGTAAATTCGTTCATAAGTTACTTTTTCAAAAATATTTTTATGTTCACTGAGAAAAAATTCTGTAACTGACATCTAGAATCTAAATTGTGGCTCTAGAAAAAATAGTTCCATGTCATCCTTATAAATTCTAGTCCCCTTTGAAAGCGAGTTCTAGAAACCCCTATTAGAATTCTAGAGCGTTTGCCTATATTATCGAGGACAAAATTATTTAAAAATCTCTGTAAATAAATGAGAATACAAGAGGCGGGTTTCAGCCACTATCATCTTGGTTTATTACCCAATTCTAGAAAATCAAGCGAGAATTTCTGGCTATACAAATGATTCAGAATATTGTTCCATCATCTAGAAATGTGTAGACTAGAAATTCCGATCATTTCGTCTATTCAGTTTATGGGCGTGCCTTATGCGCATAGCTCAGAAATCTGTATTTCTATTTAAGAGATTTAGAAAATGGCCACTTATTCATTCTAGATGAAGGCGTTTTATATATATATATATATATATTTTTTTTTTTTTTTCTCAGTGTTGGAATGTTAAAAATTTGCATGAAGTTTTAGCATTCGAACGTCAAACCAGGCTTTTTAATTAATTTTTTCAACGAATTTACAAAGTAATGCCCAAATAATATGATTAAATATATAAAATATAACAATGTAATAATAATTAAAAAAAAAAAAAATCTTAACTTCTATATATATTTTTTTTTTCGAGAAATTTTAATTAATACTGATACATTTCAATGTATATGTATGCAAAATTTCATAACTCTAAGTCACTTAAAAAAAAAAAAAAATATATCAAGTCTACCGTCTCAATTATTAAATCGTATGTTAAGAGAAAATGCTAATCTTTTCCGTAATCAATTAAATATTTTAATTCCATCAAAAGGTATGTTCAATGTCGATAAGCCTTTTGAATTTATTTCATGCGCGTATCTAATTGAAAATTGATTTCGATAAATTCTTTTACATCATAGTGGAATCGCGTGTCAGTAGTTTAGTGTATCAAGGTTATTAAAATCAGAGACGAATACACAGACGATATCTAAAATTGCTTGTTTACGACTTCAAAATTACAAGGCCGTATATATAATAAATTTTCTCTTGATATTATAAACTGAGAAAGCAATTTTAAGAATTAATAACAATAATTAATTTTGTCTATTCTCGGATAATTAAAGATTATATTAAATAAAAAATTATTTGATTTACAAAAATTACATTACATTTATTATTATGATAACATTTTAGAAACTCTATATAAACTTCCAAATAAATAAATAATTTTTTTTTCATTTTATTGAATATAAAAAAAAAATTCGTTTAAGGTAATGTGTTAAGGTAAAGACATTCGTTTAAGGTAAAGACATTAGTGTTCGCCACCACTAAAATTTTCATCAGTGTTCGCCACCCTCACAAAAGTCATGCTAAAATAACCTTTAATTAACATCTATAAATTTGAATCCGTTCGAGGTAGATTTTCTGGTTCTAGGGGATCTAGTGTGGCTGGGCTCAAATTCATAGATGTTAATTAGAAGTTAATTTAACATGTCTTTTGTGAGAGAGGCGAACACTGGTCTCTTTACCTTAATTTATCAAATACTTCATGAAATGTATCATTCATCGAATTTTTTATACAAAACTCAATACCATTTTTAAGTTACATTATTAAGCATTTATATTTTAAGTTATATTATTATATTACTGTGATTATTTCTTTTCTTCAGTATTATCGTAATGTCAGCGAGATTACAATTTTAATAAAATGTGAAATTCTTTTTATTTTTTTATTTTTTTTTTAACTTAGTTGACAGTAAGCAACAGAAAATAAAATGTAAAAATATACGACAAAGGTTTAAGAAAAACTCTCTTAAAATGTTTTTCAAAAATAAATTAATAAACAAATAAAAATAAATAAATAAGAGCGCGTGAAAGTTATTAGAGTGATAAAACCTCTTTTGTCAAAACAATGTTTTCTTTTCTTCCTTTTTTACACATTATTCAGTTTTGCTCACTTAATCAAGCTGTGCTTTGAGCGTCAGATAAATATATTTATACATATAGTATATATAAATGAATTAATAACGCCAATCCCCTCTATCTTTTTATTCCTTTCCCAGTTATGAATGTTAAAGGTTGCCCAGAAAAAATATTTCATCCTCTCCCAGTTTATTTTATACTTTTGTTTATTAATTATCTTGAGGTGCAATTTACGTTTTTATTTATTTATTTATTTATTTATTTTAAATAATAAGCCAACAAGTCCCTACCACTCACTAATGGGCGTTCCAGATTTTATGGGGGCAGTAGGGGTTTTGTCCGATGAGGAAGCAGTTTCCATTTTATAATTTAATTGACTTTTTAGAAATATTGAAAAAAAAAAAAATGTTTTATTATTATATGTTATAGCTCTGTTTCATAAATTTCATAAAGTTACTTCTCTATTTTATAAATCACCATTTCTATGGAACCGACGGGCGCTTAAAAATTTTTACTACTAACAGATATACAAAAGTGAGCGGTAGGTATTGAAAGCTTGATTACCCATGATTTATACTACAAAAATACGCTACTGCTGGGTATATTTCTACGGCATATTATATACACTTTTATTGTACATCGTTGTTAAATATATAATTCTAATCTTTTAAGTCTTTTCTAATATTTTCTTTTAAATTTCTGTTAACCCTCTGTTCTCTTATCGACATAGCAATACTCCCGAGGCTAACATATAATCTAGATTCTACTGTATATAATTAATTAGACACAAAAGAAATTTAATTAAAAAAATTAGAAAAAATATTTCAAACGTAATTTTCTTTTAAATGAACTGACCTTTACTGATTCGAATTTTAACTTTTATCTTAAACATTTTAGTAACTGTTTCTCGGGGGTATTCTATAGTCTTACACTGTACCAAATTTGATAATACTTCATTTTCTAAAAATATTCAGTTAATTCGGATAATTACAAATTACGATTTCATTAGATCAAGATCACTGCTATTATTATTATTATTATTATTGGAGATAAGATATTATGCTTACCAATCGTTGTATACCTTGGAAGTTGTTTCACTACGGGACTGATTGCCAAATAAGTGACTGTCAGGGTGGTATCGGCTTCTTATATACGAAAGTTCCTCCTACACCTAAATGGTAATTTCTGTTACAGAAGCCACAAAAATGCATCCCGTATTTATTCCTTTAACACATTCTAAAGTACTTCTTAATTGATTTTCCAAAATTACACTATTTTTATTTTAAAATGGATGCATTTCACTATCGACACTGAGTCTAGTCGAAAAGAGAAAAGATATTTTAAGCGATCGGCAGACTCAGCAAGAACTTAATCAAACCAAGCAACTTTTATGGGTTTCAAAACCATGATTAAATTTTGTGTTTTGCTAAAAATGTAGATTGAAAATTGTAAAACGAAAATTATTCAATGTAACTTAAGTATTTCATTAAGATTATATTGACTGTATTCAAAACTTTGTATTATTTTTGACTTGGGGGGAAAAATACGAGAATTTACCAATTTTTACTATAGTTTTGTTAAGATATATATATATATATATATATGAAGAAGTTTTTTTTTATGAATATAGAAGTTTATATATATGTACAATAAAATAAAATAAAAACTATTATTATTTTGATTTATGATAAATTCAAAAATTTATTGTAGAATTTAAATGTAAATTACAAAAATATTATGTACATTATAAAAATGCATAGTTAATGACTCATCGAAATTATAAATAATAGAATAGATTTATTATGGAATTATTTAATTTGAAACAAATAATTTTATGCCCGATTAGTTTTGTATGGGCATAATAGGGTATCAAATTTAAGGCATCTTAAAAATCTCATTCATTGCTCCAATTTGAATTTAATTTACTTTCAAAATAACAATTTCTTTTATATTTGAAGAACATTTTAAGAATTTTTCATTTTCTGTCAAAAACATGAAAGGGGCATCAAAATTTAAACATGACATTACCGAAAAAGGTCCAAGAAGAACTATTCCTTAATAAATATATAAAAATTGCGTAATGTGGGAAAGAGATAATTATTATTACTAGAAAATCAGTGCGAAATTTTCGCAGTTTCTTTGGGTTTTTTCTTTAAAATTTGAAACTTATAAGTCTTATACCAATTTCACCCTCCAATTAAAATTTTAATTCACCTAGAAGCCAAATTACTATTAGTTTTTGTTAGATGAAACGCTAATGATAGTTAAACCAATTCATTCAAAGAAAAGTTTCAAAATGAAATTCATGTTTGATGACCCAGTTTTGTATTTCTCCAGGCAAGATAGCTTTAATAAAGGATCCCTACGGCGACTTTAAAATTTTTGTCGCCATATTGGCGAGATCCCTATTATTTTATTTTTATTATTTATTCATTTTGGCATAATTTTTTGTTAAAAACACTTTGTACTTATTTTGATTATACTTTTAATTATTGCGTTTTTCATTCAATTTATGAGAAAAGTTGAAATTTTGTTTATATCTTTAAAGTATCGCTTTCAAGGATTTTAAAGATGCATTTTTTAAAAGGAAATTTTTCTGTAAAATGATCTTATCAGACAAATGTCATTTTTTTTTTAAAATTAGATCACTGAACTCAGTCCGCGTGCTTAAATATTATTACTTGTACGTTATTTTTTATCCTCGCGTATTTTATTGTCACTATCGTATCGTTTCTACAAAATATAATCGTAACTGGACCATGTTAGAGAAATATTATATAGATTGTTATTTTTTCCCCTTAAAAGAAAATAAATAAATGAATAAATAACATTCGCATATAATGTATGTGAAAATTTTGTTTATAAAAGACTATCCGTCTACCGTGAACACTTAGTTCGCATTTCCGCAAAAATAGTTTTAAAACAGCAGTGGATCCGATTGACACGCATTTGGCCTCCATTTCCTTGGGTTAGGAGTAGATAGAGAGACCTCGCAATAGAAGGCCAGAACCCTAACCATTTGGCTGTGAAATAGCCTTCTTCTGTTTTTTTTTTTTGTTTTTTTTTTTTGTGGGGTGAGGGGGGGGGGGTAAATTATTGAAATTCCTGAAATTGCTTTTTAACTAATCATGTTTGTTATATTTTATAGCAAGAAACTTGTGGCTATACATTTTTTTTTTTTAATAAGATATGTAAGGGTATATGAAAAATTCGGCTAGTCCCCTTGCACTGTAGTTGGTGAAATGCTTTATATTTCAGAAACCAGATTTTAGATATTAGTATTTATTTCATTTTAAAGCAATCATATTGTGTATATCTGTTTTTAACACTTTCCAACAAGGTTGAAAAGTATTAAGGGACCCTCTACCTATCGTCTCCGAAAGCCGAAGCCAATGTTATTCTATGGGGAATTTTGCCCGATTATAATTCATTATTAACTAATACACACTTTCTAATTCCCTTTTTCGTTTCTGAAAATTCACAAATATTAAGCAATTTATCTCTTTTCAAAAATTGATTTTTTTTATTTTTTTTTTATTTTTAAGATTTCATTTTTAAGCTCAAAAATGAAAAGTTTCACATTGTGAAAATTCGCATTTTACAACCTCAAAATAAAATATTAAAAATTTAAAAAAAAATAATTTTTAGAGAACGATAAATTGATTAATAGTTGTGAAGTTTCTGAATGTGAAAACGGAATTTAAAAATATATATTAATTAATAAGTTATAATGGGGCGAAATTCTCCATAGAACAACATTGGCTCTGGCTTCTGGGGACGTAAGTGGAGAGGTCTCTTAATGACTTCGGTTTATCTGTCTGCCTGTCCGTCTGTCCGCGCTCTAACTCCTGTAAATATTTATGGAATTTCTTGAAACTGATATATGTTATTCAAGTTCACTATCGGATGTTCCCTAATGAAAATGGAATTAATATCTCTACTGGTTTGTGTACAGGGACACGCGAAGGTATTCCAAAGCATTGTGTTTTATTAGAGGTATTTCTATAAACCATATTTTAATACCTTTACTGTACACAAACCTTAATGAAATTGAAATATATTATTCAAGTTCACTATCGAATGTTTCTTATATAAAATGGAGTAAATACTACCACTGGTTTGTGTACAGGTACATCCGAAAGTATTCCACAGCATTGAGTTCTATGAGAGGTATTTCTAGAAACAAAATTTTAATAACTTTACTTTGCACAAAGCTAAATAAAATTGAAATATGCTATTCATATGCACCAAAGAATGCTTTCTATAGAATATAGTATGATTAGTATTAGTCTTACAGGGTCACATAAAAATATTCAGTTACATTAAGAGCTCTTAATAAATATTTGCGGAATTGCATGCGTTTTTAACACTTTCTAACAATTTTTAAGAGTGAATATGATTCTAATTTGTTTATCTGTCTATCTAATTGTCTAACATTCTATCTGTCTGTCTCCCGCCCCCAGCGTCTGTAAATATATATTAATGAAGTTCCCTATGGAATGTTCCCTATTTAAAATGACATTAATAGGTACTGTACAACTAGTTTGTGTACGGAGACTACAAAAAAAAAAAAGGGCCTATGAATTGCGTTTTAGGAAAAACATTTTTAAAAGTCACATTTAAATAACTTTCGACTGTAAAAATCATAAATAAATGGACATGTATTGTTAATATTCTAAAATAATGTTCTGTATAGAATATTATACGATTAAACTTCAGATTTACAGGACTACACTAAAATATTCAGATACATTAAGGGTTGTTGGATGTTTGGATGCTTATTATTATTTTTTTTTTCATTAACATTTTTTAACACTTTCCAACAATGTCTAAGAGTGGTTTTAAATTCAAGCAGTCAATCTGTATACTTGTCAGTCCTTCTGTATGTCTGCTGTGTGATAACGTAGGCAAAGAATATTGAAAGTTACATGATACAACAAGTACGTACAGTTGGAAAGTGTTAATAATCAATGTGTATTGCATGATTTTTTTTTCTTTTATATATTTATATATACACATATTATATATAGAGTGAACAAATGTAATTAGTTGTGAGTTGAATAACACTTTTTTCAAAACTATGGTTCGAATATCGAAGCATAGCCTCCTAAACTAATTGCTTGTCGCGTACTTGGCAACATTTGAAGCGGTAGACAGCGCCACCTGGTGCAGACTGCGCGACTTTTTTATTCAACAGCCACCAAAAATTTTTAAAAGTGGGATATGATATACATAAATGGCGAATAGAATCGAAGAAACGTCAAATATATATATCATATATCACTTCTTAAAATTATTGGTGACAGTTGAATAAAAAAGTCGCGCAAACTGTATCAGGTGGCGCTGTCTACTGCTTCAAATGTTGCCACGTTTCCGAGCTACGCGACATGCATTTAGTTTTGGAGGCTGTGGTCGAAGAAACAACGACTATATTTATATGACATGTCAATTATATTTGTGTAATCAAATAATTTTCTGTATAATAAATATATAATGCTACTTCTTTTAACAGATCTTATTTTATTTATATTCTCCTTATTTTTAACACTTTCCAACAAAGTTGAAAAGTGTTTATGACTTCGGTTTGTCTGTTTGTCTGTCCGTCTGGCTGTCCGAACTGTAACTCCCGTAAATATTTATGGACTTTCTTGAAACTGATACATGTTATTCAAGTTCACTATCGGATGTTCCCTATTGAAAATGGAGTGAACACCTTTACTCGTTTGTGCACAGGGGCACCCAAAAGTTTTTCAAAGCATTGTTTCCTATGAGAGGCATTTCTATAAACCATATTTTAATACCGTTACTTTACACAAATCTCAATGAAATTGAAATATGTTATTTAAGTCCATTATCGAATGTTTCTCATTGAAAATGGAGTAAGTACCATCACTGATTTGAATACAGGGACACCCGAAAGTATTCCTAAGCGCTGTGTTCTAAAAGAGGTACTTCTAGAAACCAAATGTTAATAACTTTAACTTTGCACAAAGCTAAATGAAATTTAAATATGTTATTCACATGCAGAAAAGAATATTTTACATTGAATATAGTATTATTAACATTAGATTTACAAGGCCACGCAAAAATATTCAGTTACATTAATGGCTATGGGTATTATTGGAAATTTGCTGGAATTGCATTTTCATTTATATTAATCATTTTTATCACTTTCTAAATGTTTTTTACATTTTCCAATAAGGTTAAAAAGTGATAATGACTTCAGTTTGTCTGTCTTATAAAGAAAAAGTGTGATTTCTGCATGAAAAAAAAAAAAAAAAAAAGACTTTGTGTTACATGGGGCTTATGCGACTATGACCTAAAACATGTGTATAATTTTTTTGCTCAATAAAATAAGGCATTTAGATGCTATCACACATTAAAAAATTTTGGCCCGTAGATACAATGAAAAAAAAAAAATTCTTTGTATTCCTGTTAAAAAACTATAAGACCAAAATTTATACAATTTGTGCGACAGTGATCGTTATCATGTGTTTAAGTTTTCAGCCCAGTCGAATAAGGCGTTCAGACGCTATTGTACTTTAAAGAATTTGGGCTCATAGGCCCAAATGATAAAGAATTTTTCTTTGTATCCCTGTAAAAAAAAAAAAAATACTATAAGTGCTAGTATTCACCAAAATGAATAGGGTTCGTGTTATGGCGACCAACTTTCAGCTCATTTGAACAAAGAATTTAGGCGCTATCGTGTTCATTCTCATACACATACACACACACATATACATCATCGTAAAAATAGCAAATATGAACACATGGTACTTCAAAACGTGTAGATATACCAATATCTCAAAGTCGGATTTTTGACATGATTAACATACTTTCTTTTTTATGTATGTTCGGAAAGTACATATATATATATATATATATATATATATATATTCGCTTCAAACTTTTAATATATTTAATCTGAATCTAATTTTGACCATTTTTGTAGTTGGAAATATGCATTTAGGACTAACATTTGCGAAAATAAAAGTGGTTCAAGTTGAACGTGGACACTCTGTATAGTGTACTGAAAAAAATCTTCATATCACTGAAAAATTATATTGAGTCATTTCCATTCACTTCATTTAATGAATGCAAAAATATTTGTGGGATCCTGTGAAACCGCAATCATTGCATTAATAATTCTTTATTGTACAGCGAACGAGTTTTTTTAATCTGAATAATGTACATATTAATTTTATTATGTTTTGTACAGCATAAAGATATTAAAATATATGTTGAACAAATACTTGTTATAGCCCATAATGCTTTGAAAATCTTTTGTGAGCGTTTATACGCAAATCGACTGCACTATTTATTTTAAATAGGGAACACGACATAGTGAATGTAAATAATATACATTAGTTTTAAGATCTTCTATAACTACAAATATAAATTGAAGGGCGGGCAGATGAATTAATTAACTGATGTCGTAATCACTTTTAAACGTTGCTGGAAAATATTAAAAACATTTAGTATAGCTAAAAATGCAATTATAGCAATATCCAATTATAGTCCCTAATGTATCTGATATTTTTGTGTGTTCTTGTAAACCTTAATGGTTATGATAACACACGCTCGAAAAAACATGTTTCAATGCATGGAAATAAAAAATGTCAGTTTCACTATGCATTGTACATTACAAAGTTATTAATATAAGAATTATAGAAATACTTCTCATAGAGCACAATGTTTTGGAATTCTTTTGGGTGTCCTTGTACACAAACAATTGGGTATATTTATTCCACTTTTCACAAGGAGGATGCCATAATAAAACTGAATAACATATATCAATTTGTAGTAATTACATGAATATTTAAAAAAGTTAGAGTTTGACAATTAAAAGATTTAAAATAATCTGGTGTGTCACTCACACGACTTTCTCTTACCAGTAAATTTAATACTATAAATACAGGTTGGAGATTAAGAGGTAAGATAACGAGTACTGTTATGTAAACCTATGTTAAACAATTCAAATTAGGCTTCGGAAGAGTTTTATACGGTAATTAGTTCTGTGTGAAGGGGGCACCCCTCAACCCCCCTTTCATTAATGCACCTACATTTATGTAGAATTTAATTCCGTTATTAAAAAATAATTCTGTATTAAAAAAATAATTTATTAAGATTATTATTTAAACAAATTATCTTTTATGATAATGCAGACGATTTCCATATTAGAGAAGTAGTATAACACTAAATTGAAAAAAAAAAAAATAATTGTTGAATTTACTCTCATTATTACATTAAAAAAATAATAAAAAAAAATAATGAAAAAAATTTATAACTTTATTTTAAATTATCGCAGATCGATAGTTCAACCATTCGTTTTAAAGGTATTGGCGTGCTCTTTTGAAAGATACCTGTCATGAAAATTCACTTCCCTCGAGGGGGGACTTCCCCCCCCAGGGGGGGAAAGGAGGCTCCTACATACACAATTTTTCTTTGCCAGTTGACTATCTCTTTTACAAAAAAAAAAAAAAAAAAATATATGTTCGTTTCATTTGGTTCAGTGCAGTCTATAGATGTTAAACTCTACTTACCTGCAATTTCCCCCCATAGATGTAATGTACTTGAATACTTTTGAGTGTCCCTGTACACGAACCATTTGCTTCATCTCAACGAAAAGCTTAGTGTAGCATCCCTATATAATACACATTTAGAATACCGAGTTTGGAATTTGTGCTACTATTTGTTCTTGAGATATGCTGGTAACAGACACACAGACCATTTGCTAAAAACATGATTTTGGTATTTAGGGGACCTCAGAACATGTAAATATAACAAAAACTCACGTTCAAAAATTTGACCCTAAAACAGTACTTTCTCGACCCTATGGATAAGAGAAAGTAAAAAAAAGAGAGAAAGCATATAATTGCTGAGTTAACATTATATCAAAAAATGTATATCTTTTTTATAACTGCTATTTTTATTGTAGTTTCTTTGTGTATTTATTTAATTTTCTTTGTTCTGAGAATTGGTAGATTACATTCTTAACTGTTTCCAAAGAACTTCTTTGTATATGTTTACACAGGAGCACATGCACAAAAGCGTGAGAGATGACAGTCGATAACAAAATAGAAGTATTCTGGATCAATTTTATCAAACGCATTGTAAATTTAAAGCTTAAAAAAAAAAAGATGTTCTATAACGTAAATATTTCTGAAACTTTTATAATTTGATTAATAATGTTTGCACGTATGAAAATTATAAATATTTTCATTCAAAAATACCAAAAATAAAACAAAATGATTTTTTTTTTTTCTGGCAGCAAAGTTGCATTTTACCGTAGTTAATGGAATTATTTATGGAATTAGTTATCTTCAGTTACCGTAGGTAATGGAAGTATTGTATTTGGTCCAAAAATTCGATATAGAGATTTCGCCTGATTTACACGCTTTAAGGTCCCTTAAGTCCAAAAAAGTGGTTTTTGGCAATTGGTCAGTGTGTGTGTATGTATATGTGTGTATGTGTGTGTATGTATGTGTGGAATCTTCTGGCTATCCTATCTCCGAAACTAATAAAGACAGAACTACAATAACTTCAGAATTGAGACAGGTCTGGTATACAGATGAATTATCTATATTTTGGTGAAAATTGAAAAACCGGAAATGGGACCGTAAGTCCATATCTCAAAAACGGCTCTAACGATTTTCTTCAATTTTGCTATATAAACACTCTATTAGATGTCCTTTTAAATGATATAGTTGGTTAGTTCATGAAAATGGATAGGCGTCCTGTATAAATAGTTCAATTTCAGGTCTCGCAAGGGCGTTCCTTTAAAAACTCCTGTACGATCTTTTTTTCCAACCTGACATATTAACTCACTTTTAAATATGCTTTTGTATGTAATTATTGTTTTCCTGTCAATAATTGAGTTTTGGTAATTATGAGAACCAGTGTATGTCTTTATATGTGTATAAAGTTTCTCTTACCGGAAACATTTTAGTTTTCTACTTCTTTAGGTCACTTTTATGTTTTCTGATCACATTATCTCCCAAAAATGCATATAATACGTGTAATAGTGGGTAATGGAATTCGTGTGGTTCTTTCACACCAGATTTTTTTAAACAGTGCACGGTAAAATGCTTTTAAACGAAATTCTGTCCATAGGCCGTAAGGATAAAAAGTAATTTATGTATCCCTGCATGACAGCCATAAACCATGTACACGCGAAAAATATGCAGCTAATTCTGCATGACACATCATCTTCATAGCTTCTTTTATTATTTTATTACTGTATACTATTGATCAACGTGTAACATCCACATAGAGCAATGAACATTTTTCAGAATTCGGAATCAAACTTTTTCTGCTTGCGAAATCGCTTCATTTGAATCTAAGTAGTTTTCTTCAGTGTTTTGCAGATGCCAAAACGAGATGTTTATTTTGAATGTAATTAAGTTTGGTTTTTGAAAAAAAAAAAAAAAGGTATTAATTTTTATTTAATTTTGCGCAGACTTCAAAAGTTATGATTAATAATAGTGTTTATGTTATCTGCCGAAAGATTATTTTATACATTTAGGGTACAATTTGCAATTCTGTTTTATATCAATATTCAATACATCTTTAGTCAAATTAGTTAATTACACTTTAAAACACTTAAACATTTTCATTGAAAATATATACTTTAATTAAAATCATTTAAAAAAAATTACAAACATAATTAGTCGAAGCTTTTCGCCCAGCATATCTGGGCAGCATCAGGACATATTAAAAAAAAATTCAAACATCTTTAGTCATTTGAATAACAATTATAATTGCTTTTGGCATTGGTTCTATTTTTTTAGAAAAAAAGTTTATTTCTTTTCACTGCATTCTTTTTTCTGCAGAAGCTCAGAAAACGTTCGAAAGCGGCTTTACATATCGCATCCTGACACAACAAAAATGGTCATTTTGAGTTTATGTCATTGAAAAATGTATATGAAGTTCCCAATGTGCATAAAGAACGTTTCTGAGATCGTTTCGGTCACCCTTGGTCTAGGATCCCCGTGTTGTGAATCGGTCTAACTCACAAAACACACACACACACAAAAAAAAAAAAAAAAACTGAGATTGTTTCGATACGTCACACTGTACTAGACTGCGAGCAAATAAATGCACGTTTTTAAGCGTTCTGTTTTTTTTTTTTTTTTTTTTTTTTTTTTTTTTTTTAATTCAAGTATACAAAGTAACTTTTTGTGCTAAATTTGGGATGCATTTTAACTTTGTAATTCACTTTTTTCCCCTATTATTTTTCATTTCGAGATAGGAACTCTAACTGCGATTTTTTTCACAAGTGCCATTGCAAGTTTTTGCATTTCGCAGCGCATAGTCACTTTACTGTCTCTAGACGCAACTTTTTTAACTAGAGCTGCAGCCGTTCTGCAGATAAAAGAGAGAGAACGGACTGTTTAGTAGGCACCCTGTATTTTATTCAGAACTTAATGATACCATAATGAGACATTTTCCAGGTTAAGATCTGTATGAAATAAAAATAAAAAAGTATGAAATCGGAGCATCCGTTAAGAGGTTATGAGCATTAAAAAAAAAAAAAAAAAAAGAAGAAATTAAGTCATTGCTATTTTCTAGAGGTGTAAATTTTCTATATGAATATCCTTCAAACGAACTCATCAATGCCCTTTGAACGAATAATTAAATCATAGATCTATAATAATTAAAATATATATGTATCACATTATTTTCCGATTAAAAAAAAAAAAAAATCGTTTCTGCATTCAGCATGGAAAATAATTTTACTAAATAACACTGCGGTGCAAAAAAAAAAAAAAAATTACCCTTGATACCATTCTTGTTCATTCTTATGTAAAATGACCTTCTGAATCCGAATAGGGCTACCATTTTGCCCTGTCACCCACCGTTTTCTCGGGACACCACTCCCTCCCTCAATTTTTATCACTGTTCGGTCATTTTATGACCATGAATTTGATTTGGAGAATGAAAAAGAAATAATTTAATACTTAAAAACAAAAAGATATAATGTTTAATAAATAACATTAATAACAGATTAAAAAAAAAAAAATATAAGAAATGTAATACATAATTTCAGTGCCAAATCCCCCCCAAAATTTTCCCCTTGCCGCAAATATTCATGTTTTAGAATTTTCCAACTTTGTAGCCCCTCAGAAAATATTTAACAGTTAAAATAATCTCCCCCCCCCGTACTAAAAATAAAATTTATAGCCATAATTACCGAAAAGTGATAAAATAGGGGGCCGTCCCTAAAAAACAGTGGGTGATAGGGCAAAATGGATGTCTTATTCGGATTTTGGAGGTCATTTTACATAAGAATGTGCTCATAATGGTGTTGGGCGCAATTTTCATGCCCAGCAGTGTAATTTGTAGAGCGTGAATTTCTATAGGAAAACACAGAAGAAAGTTTTGTGGTGGCCACAACGTACTATTTCTAACTAGTGAGACAGTGTTATACAGATTTTATGATTTGAGAATAACTTATAAATAAATTTAAGTGTGCACCTTTCAAAGCTTGTACACATTTCTAGATTTATATTTCTTCTCCTTCTTCCCTTTTCTTTTATGCAAGAGAAAGGCATAGTCTGTAAATTTAGATAGTTATTAGTAGTAATGTAAGACAATCAAAAAAATAAAGACACAATACAATAGACATCGTTTGTCTTAAATGTTTATTACAAAAATATATGTAACATGAAACAAAAATGTTCAACATCATTATACATGTAGGATAAAATGCAAATGTGAATGAAAGATAAAACAAAATGATAAAAGTAAAAATATAAGTTGCATTCACTGACAGATCTTTAGGATAATAAATACAAAGCACCCCGATTAAATATATTATTTTAACACTCGTCTTCATGCTTGATAATAACAATATTAATAGATATGGAGCACCATTAGTTCAGTGATGCCAGATTGGGGATTTTGTCCCCATTTTGGGAATTTTTGAGGCTTCTGGGGATAATTTTGGGGACCAAATGTTTGTGGGGACATTTTTGGGGAATTCTAAAATTTTTGGGGACAAATCTGGGGAGTTCTTCAACTTTCTATCAATGTTGGCAACGTAAAGATTTATCCCTACGACTAGGGACTTTCAATAGCTTTATTGTTATTTGGGGATTTTTTCAAAAATTGCCTTAATTTGTGGAAAAATCGGAGCTTACATCTGCTTGATAAATAATGATTTTTTTTTCCCCCTTTTTAGTAGATATCAAGTTGGAGATTTTTTCGAAAAAAAAAACCCTGATTTGGGGAAATTTTAAGACCTGTTTGGGGAAATAATTTTCGACTATCTGGCATCACTGCATTAGTTTGGAATGTGACACTTTACATAAATCTATGCATCTACAAATCTAGCCTGGACAGGTCAATGACAGTATCTAAACATTGTTTGTTTTCCCTTCCTCCTTTCTTTAATCCTTTTCAACGAAGTTGAAAAGTGTCCATGACTTCGGTTTCTCTGTCTGTCCATCTGTCCGCGCTCTATAACTAACCGTAAATATTCGTGGAATTTCTTGAAACCGAGATACGTTATTCAAGTTTATTATAAGATGTTCACTGTTGAAATTAAAAATGGAGTAAATATCACAAATGGTTTGGGTACAGGACCACCCGAAAAAATTCCATTGCATTGCGTTCCGCAAGAGGTATTTCTATAAATTATGTTTTAATACCTTTTATTCAGAAATTAACAATGAAATTGACATTTATTATTCATATGCTCCAAAAAATGTTTTCCATAGAATACAGTAAGATTAAGATTTACAGGTCCACTCAAAAAAATATTTAAATACATTAAGGGTTATAACCCGAAATTGCTGGAATTGCATTGTCGATTTTATTAAGCGTTTTTTAATACTTTCAACAATGTTTAAGCGTGATTATGAATTCCTTTGTCTACCTGTTTGTCTTTCTGTCTGCCCATCCATTGTGTAACCAAATAGACAAAGTACATTGAAAGTTAGATGAGGCAAAGTGTACTTGCAGCTGGCAAATGTTAATAATCTATGTGAACCATTCTGATTTTCCGTTCTTGTTTGTAGATACTGCCACTAACCTGTCCCAGTGCATAAACGGTAAAATTATTGGCCATTGAAAAACAGTTATAGAATGCTAAATAGTCTAACATTATATTATTGAACTATTTTAACTATATATTTTTTATGAAACTTTTCTGGAACAACAATAGCCTAACAAAAATAATTGTTTCTTCCTGTGATACAATGTTAATTGATATCAAAAATAATTATCAGACACATTAGTTTTATGACAGACAGTGTCTAGAAAATGACATAATATACGTCAATGAACGTATTTTGTCCGCCAAAACGATAGAATCAAAACTCATTTAAAAAATGGACGGTATATTTAGCTAAACAAAACTGCCACAGTAAAGTACCAGACTTTAATAAATGAAACTGATATGTATTTGAGATGACTTTATGTAATAATAATAAAAGGAAAAAGAATTATCAACAATGGTTATATTTGAATAAATTATTATAAATCTTTTTTTTTTTTTTTTTTCCTAAATGCGACATATTTGGTAGTCTAAACTCTAAACCCCAGTGGGTTTTAGATTACTTAGAAATAAATTGAATTTAAAGACAGATATTAACTCTCAGTTAAAGTTTGCTTATTTCGCTATTTTTATGGTTACTTAAAAAGTAATTTACTTGTTTGTTAAATAGTGTTTATTATTATCAATTAAAAAAAAAAAAAATCTTATGTCTTTTTATGCATTTTGGTGAAAATCGCATAGTGCATCTATCAATACTTTCAGAATAATAATTTATATTACTTTATTTGTGACTTTTGAATCACCTGGTATATAAATATCACAACTGCCAAGGTTTTCAAAAAAGGATATTTTTGTATGCAAATTTTTTAAAAGATTTCGGAGTATTTTACCATGTTTTTATTTTAACTTCTATTCTTGTTTGTTTGTGTGTTTGTTTGTCCGGTACAAATTTTGCAATTGATTTTTAACTAACTTCCTTACTAGCTAGACATTTGAAACTTTCAGAATAGCTCAGAACCCGATGACAGCACAATACTTTGAAGCCCGATTTTCGAATTGTTGATTAGTTTTCTTTTAATTAATTTAAATAAGAAAATAATAACCTTTTTAATAGTTTTAAAAATCGCCATTAAAGTATTAGCTATAATTTAATTGTTGCCAAAAAAGTTTACGAGTTCATTTTCTTTCGACATAAAAATAAATACATTTAGTTAAACGTGAGCGTTAAAAAATTGTAAGAAGTTAAATTATGCATCTGGCAAAAATTGACGTCATTATAACTTTCAAAATTTTATACACATTGATAAAGTGCTAATGTAGTTTTATAGCTATGATTCAACAGAAAATTTAAAAACATGGTATAGATAAAGTGTTTTATATTATAATTTTTCTATGATTAAATAAGGTGGAAATTTCAATAAAAGAAAACCAACATCCAAAATTTGAAATATTTGGCAGCCATGACATATAAATTAATAAATTTTGTGAACAAAGATAGTAATTTCTGCTTCCTCAAATTGTTCATTTTAGTTTTAAATCCCTATAAACAAATTACTGTTGTCTTATTTAAAAATGAATGCATTAACGTTTTGTAGAAAAATAAAATTCAGGCACAGCATTTTTTTTAGGTTGTACAATATATTAATTTGATTACAATTTTAAAGTAACAGGCTAAAGTGTGCGGCGGAATTATTTCAGCTAAAAAAAAAAAAAAAATTGTAGAAAGACTTTCAAAAAGAAAAATAATAATAATAAAAAAAAAATGCATAAAACGGCAGATAATCTGAAGGTATCTATTTGGAATAGTAAAAAGTTTAAGGAGAAAAAATACGTGTGGCACTCGAGGACTGCCGCGGTAAAGCTATTGCATAGCATTTTTTATCAACTTATGCAATTATAATTATTTATTTATTTTATTTATGCAGTATTTTTTTTTTCTTTGATATTAATTCAAGTTTTTTCTTTGATATTAATTCAAGTTACACTTTTTGAGCGTGGTGACCGATAAGAAAACAATTTTTTTTATTTTATTGAATAAATGAGAATATATCCGCAATGAGAATATATCAAAAATATCCGCAATCGATTTGTAGGTATCGAAAACCTCGATGTACCAAATTTGAATGATCTAACTCTATTTTTTGAGAAAAGGTATTTTAATAGGTTTTTAAAGGCCTGCAAGTCGAATGGGGATATTCAAGTTTTTTCATTGATATAATTTCAAGTTACACTTTTTGAGCGTGGTGACCGATAAGAAAACAAATTTTAATAGAGAAAAGGTATTTAATAGGTTTTAAAGGCCTGCAAGTCGAATGGGGATATTCAAGTTTTTCCTTTGATATTAATGAATAAGATAACAATAATGATAAGAAAACAAATTTTAATAGAGAAAAGGTATTTTAATAGGTTTTAAAGGCCTGCAAGTCGAATGGGGATATTCAAGTTTTTTCTTTGATATTAATTCAAGTTACACTTTTTTGAGCGTGGTGACCGATAAGAAAACAAATTTTAATAGAGAAAAGGTATTTAATAGGTTTTAAAGGCCTGCAAGTCAAATGGGGCCATTCAAGTTTTTTCTTTGATATTAATGAATAAGATAACAATAATGATAAGATAACAATAATGTAAAGAAAACAAATTTTAATAGAGAAAAGGTATTTAATAGGTTTTAAAGGCCTGCAAGTCAAATGGGAATATTCAAGTTTTTTCTTTGATATTAATTCAAGTTACACTTTTTGAGCGTGGTGACCGATAAGAAAACAAATTTTAATAGAGAAAAGGTATTTAATAGGTTTTAAAGGCCTGCAAGTCGAATGGGGATATTCAAGTTTTTTCTTTGATATTAATTCAAGTTACACTTTTTGAGCGTGGTGACCGATAAGAAAACAAATTTTAATAGAGAAAAGGTATTTAATAGGTTTTAAAGGTCTGCAAGTCGAAAGGGGATATTCAAGATTTTTCTTTGATATTAATTCAAGTTACACTTTTTGAGCGTGGTGACCGATATAAAACAAATTTTAATAGAGAAAAGGTATTTAATAGGTTTTAAAGGCCTGCAAGTCGAATGGGGATATTCAATTTTTTTCTTTGATATTAATTCATGTTACACTTTTTGAGCGTGGTGACCGATACGAAAACAAATTTTAATAGAGAAAAGGTATTTAATAGGTTTTAAAGGCCTGCAAGTCGAATGGGGATATTAAAGTTTTTTCTTTGATATTAATTCAAGTTACACTTTTTGAGCGTGGTGACCGATAAGAAAACAAATTTTAATAGAGAAAAGGTATTTAATAGGTTTTAAAGGCCTGCAAGTCAAATGGGGCCATTCAAGTTTTTTCTTTGATATTAATGAATAAGATAACAATAATGATAAGATAACAATAATGTAAAGAAAACAAATTTTAATAGAGAAAAGGTATTTAATAGGTTTTAAAGGCCTGCAAGTCGAATGGGGATATTCAAGTTTTTTCTTTGATATTAATTCAAGTTGCACTTTTTGAGCGTGGTGACCTATAAGAAAACAAATTTTAATAGAGAAAAGGTATTTAATAGGTTTTAAAGGCCTGCAAGTCGAATGGGGATATTCAAGTTTTTTCTTTGATATTAATTCAAGTTACACTTTTTGAGCGTGGTGACCGATAAGAAAACAAATTTTAATAGAGAAAAGGTATTTAATAGGTTTTAAAGGTCTGCAAGTCGAATGGAGATATTCAAGTTTTTTCTTTGATATTAATTCAAGTTACACTTTTTCAGCGTGGTGACCGATAAGAAAACAAATTTTAATAGAGAAAAGGTATTTAATAGGTTTTAAAGGCCTGCAAGTCGAATGGGGCCATTCAAGTTTTTTCTTTGATATTAATGAATAAGATAACAATAATGATAAGATAACAATGATAAGAAAGGAAATTTTAATAGAGAAAAGGTATTTTAATAGGTTTTAAAGGCCTGCAAGTCGAATGGGGATATTCAATTTTTTTCTTTGATATTAATTCTAGTTACACTTTTTGAGCGTGGTGACCGATAAGAAAACAAATTTTAATAGAGAAAAGGTATTTAATAGGTTTTAAAGGCCTGCAAGTCGAATGGGGATATTAAAGTTTTTTCTTTGATATTAATTCAAGTTACACTTTTTGAGCGTGGTGACCGATAAGAAGACAAATTTTAATAGAGAAAAGGTATTTAATAGGTTATAAAGGCCTGCACGTCGAATGGGGATATTCAAGTTTTTTCTTTGATATTAATGAATAAGATAACAATAATGATAAGAAAAGAAATTTTAATAGAGAAAAGGTATTTTAATAGGTTTTAAAGGCCTGCAAGTCGAATGGGGATATTCAAGTTTTTTCTTTGATATTAATTCAAGTTACACTTTTTGAGCGTGGTGACCGATATAAAACAAATTTTAATAAAGAAAAGGTATTTAATAGGTTTTAAAGGCCTGCAAGTCGAATGGGGATATTCAAGGTTTTTCTTTGATATTAAAGAATAAGATAACAATAATGATAAGAAAACAAATTTTAATAGAGAAAAGGTATTTAATAGGTTTTAAAGGCCTGCAAGTCGAATGGAGATAGTCAAGTTTTATCTGATCTACTTTATACACAAATTTTACGCGTACAGCTATTCACTGTTGTACATAGATGATAGATACCTATACACCTATATACTTTCTCACAAACAGCTGCTTATGTATTCGTCCGATTTCGGAGCAGCTCGTCTCGATCTGTGCGAGCTTCGCACAGCCGAAGTCTACCGAACTGTGTTAGGTTTTTTTTTTCGTTACGGAATTTTGCGATTCGGTCGCCGCGCTCAAAGCCCGCGATAAAAGCTATACAATAACTTAATAAATTTTGTCTATGGAAACAAAAAAAATATGCATTAGTTTTCCTTTTTTTTTTTTTTTTTTTTTTTTTTTTTTCTAAAGCATTCATTTTAAGCAATATAATTTTTACAGCTTTTTATAAATTTAAAAGAAAATCCAATTTGTAATATATAATATATATATTTCAATATTCTTTGGATATTTTTACTAAATAATAGAAAAAAATCATTAAGGAAAAAAAAAAAAAAAAAAAGCGAAAAGGTTATAAAAAATATTACATATTCTTTGAAGTTTTGAAAAAATTTCTTTGATGTCAATAAAATGTAAAAGGCCTAAGTAATATCGATTTTTTTTATTTTTTTACATAATTAAACGAATGTAACTTTATAATATTTTAATGAATGAGATACCGTGATTTGGTAACATTTAGTATACATTTAATAAAAAAGTCAAAACGAGATTATTAGATTTTATATATATACAGGGTCTCCCTATAAGTGTGTAGATATTTTAAAAATTCATAACTACTGATTGAATTGATAAAATTGAACGAGGATTGCGAAAAAAATCATTCTCGTGATGGAGAGATTTTTTTTTTTTTTTTTTTTTTTTTTTGGTAAAGAAAAAAAATATAGTTACATTTTTTGTCGACGATAGTTAGACAAATAGTTAAATTTTTCGCACGGATGTGGAAAAAAATATGCAAATGAAAGTCCAATAAATTGCAGAATTTTGCGATTAGAACAGTTTATTTCTTATTTTTTCTCCAACTTATGCATGCATGAAGTTTTAATTGCGATGCCGACTTGGTGGATAAAACGTTATTGGTGAAGATGTTTTCTCTCAGGTAAGAACCGCTGACTGAAGCTTCAATTAGCAGTGTTATAACTCGTTTGCAAACTGTCATTTGTGTTGACCACGGACACATAGAATAGGATTTATATGCCTGCAAACATTTGCATGCAAATAAGTACAGTTTTTCATTAAAATGTATGATCAATTCATGCACAGCGCCCTCTATCGACAAATAGATTAATTATTACTTTTTCTTTACAAAAAAAAAAAAAAAAAAAAAAAAAAAAACTTTCACGAGAATGATTTTTTCTCAAGTTCAATTCTACCAATTCATTCAACAGTTATGAATTTTTAAAATGTCTACAAACTTATGGGCCAACCGTGTATATAAACTATCCTCAACAATGCCAGATTATTCTGATACTTTTAAAAATCTATTTGACAGCATATGATATGTGAGAGTACTATAAAACTGTACGGCATGAGAATGAAGGATGAGCAACGAAATAATGAGCAGTGTGAAATAATACAATATAACACATAATAATTATTACATATGCGAATACTCTCTGCCAGAGAGAATGTTCAATTTACTGTTATGATACAGGTGACATTATCTGTCTCTAAAAACTGACTTAGTAGTGACCTTTTTCCAGTGTGTTTATACATTTGGTAGTAGTGATCCGTTCCTTTTCTGAATATTTGATGGGTTTTTCTGTAATGGGTCCCTCATTTAGCGTTTCACTAGTGAATGTGCGTCTTTTAGAACGTCGACTTAGTACGTCAGTCAGTGATATCCAAGGTGCTTCAAAGAATATATGAAGGACGTAGGATATAATGTACGTTCCAACAACATGAGCCATCACAATGTAGAACTGTAATAAAAGAATGTTAGATAAATATACTTGTCGACATTATTATAAATACATAATATTAATTATTTTGAACACGCATAAATGTTGACCTCAAACCTTTTCCATCAAAATTATGAGCAAATTCAGCAACAGTTTTATTAGAGCAGTAAGATGGATTATGAGTCTTTGATCGCTGTAGCAACTCTGATTTTGCACCAGATCTCTCTTCTATACTAAACCAGTTGTTCCACGTCTGATCACATTTTCTTTAGCAGTTTCAGATCTTCAAATTTCATTAGACATACGGCGAATTGAAATTATCTTTCCACTTAAAAGACACGTTTGTAACACTTCACTGCATGAACATTCTTTTTTTTTTTTTTTTTTTTTTTTAAGAATTATCTTTAATGTCCGTTCGAGAAAAATTGAAAGCTTATATACGAATCCATCTAGCTCTGTAGTTAACAAATTCGCATATCAACTGTAATTTATTCACTCGTACGTTAAATAAAATGGAAAAATCTTGATTGTCCCTATAATTATAATCATTTAAAAACATGGAGGAAAATAATAATAATTTTTTTTTTTTTTTAATATCAATTTTGCTTTCTATTACAAAAATTATAACAGGTTTTTTGGTTTTTAGAATACTAGATACATTAAGTGCGCTTAGCGTAATCTCGTTCCCAATGATTTTCACATTTGTTATTTCAAAACATCAAGTACCCTTAGGAACATGAAAAAGGTGTATTGAATGCTAAAAAAGGAATTACATAACTCGAAAAATTTCTTCAAATCTGCAAAATTTCGTCACAAAGCCCTTTTGGTTACGAGATTTAGTGATTTGTTCTTTAATATTCACTTCATATTTTCTTTTGAAAGCTGCGGTCAAAACTGATTTCAAAAATGGCTGTTAGTTACATAGGCGATCATAAATATGAAAATAATAATGATAATAATAATAATAGCATATTTAATTTTCAATTATTATCTATAAATTAACCTAATTGAATTCGAATAATAATTAATTCAATAAATAAATAACTTTGTCATAGTAAACAGTTTAAATTACAAAATCTCGCAACACATGTTTCGGGTGAAAATTCCGGCAAGGCACTTCATTAGGTGAGATAACTAGCCACGAATAGATCATCAAAGCAACGAAGTATACTCTGGTCTATTTAGAAATTTGAAGTGGTTTTGCATTTATCGTCCTCTTATGCATCATTTGTTAAATTTTGGTCTAGTGCTGCCATCTACCGAACAGAGCAGGAACTAAAGTTACAAAATCGAGGAAAACAAGGAAAATATATTGAAAAATTGTTCCATAAAAATTGTTAAATGGTGTCAAATGTTTAATTACAGTTCGAAACCAATGAAAGTTAAAGTGTTAAATAGGATAGTCATTATTCTTCGAAAATATTGGTGGAAGTGGAAATATCTCAGTGTGTGACTGACGCTGCATTTACATAGAATTACCCATATATGTATTTATTTATTTACATATTTTTCATAAAAATACAGAAATATTTCAAGAACATAAAATTTTTTTAATTTATTGTTTACGGCTGTAACTTACATTTACTTTTTATAGTAAGATTTTCATAGGAGTTTTTAAAAACAGTCTGTTTTCTGTAAAATTTAATTTTGAGGTATTTTACTTTAAATTTTATTTACTTAATATTATAATAAATTAAATGATTGCTCTAATTAAAAATAGTAGTAAAATCAAAACTGCATAAAGCTGTACAATAGGCAGATTTCCCCTTTTTTACCTTCCCTTATAAGGATATCTCCATCAGAAATAAATGTTTTCGATTTTTTTTTTTTTTTTTTTTTTTTTTTTTTTTAATTACTCTTTCAGTAGGTCATCTTTTAAATTAGTGAGCAATTATTTTAAATAATAATAAATAAATAAATAAATAAATCTATATAAATAAATCAAAGAATTTGTCGGCGGAGAACATCCGGGCGGACCACTCCTATTTTTGATTGATCTAGATTCAACTACTTTAGTGATGAAAGTCAGCCTTTTCTTTTTTTCTTTTTTCTTTCTTTTTTTGTAAAAACTGATGTTTTTTTTTTTTTTTTTTTTTTAAGATACTGCATAGATGTTATATTTTTTTAAAAGAGCTCTAAAAACTGTTCATTATTTGGGAGGACGCTATATACATCAATTTATTAGATTAAGATATTACGTTGCAAAGTTTCACAACGCGATATCATTCGATTGATATTATCTTAAAAGAAGAGTCTAATATTAAACAAAAAACAGTTTAATATTAAAGAATAATGAATGACTTTTTAAAAATTATCAGTTTTGAAGTTCTAAGAGCTTCAATTTTTAAATTACAGCATACATATTTTCCATACATAATCCCTTAAATTTGTAAACAATTGTTGATTCATTCTTGAGAATCATTCACTTAAGACCATAGAGCATTGTTGCAAAACGAGTGCAAAACGGAAGAAATATTTTATTTAATTTGCATTATGTTATTTTGACTTTTTGACCTTAAAAGGAATTTTTAATGGACAATATTCCTGTGACGTCACCGTAGGTAAAATCGCCGAACACGTGGCCGATATTTTGTAAACAAATTAGATTCAAGATGCTATTTTATTGTTACGCATAACATTTTCCTAAATATTTCTGCAGTGAAACTTAATAATAATGTTCAAACAAGAACAAAAGAGAAATGTAAACAACTGAATCGAATGATAAAGTTAAGACTATTCCATATCGTAAAATTGCAGAACATTTTATGTACACACACACACACATACATATATATAATGAATAAAAGATTAATAAGAACATTTTATACACACACACATATATATAGACATCAAAGCTTAAATAATTAGAACTTCAATCACTTTAATAAAGGAATTTACTAAATGGAACATCCATTTAAATTTGTTAACATCGCCACAGTTCACACAGCAACTTTTAATATTACATATGTTGATTAATATTAAAGTATATTACTAAAACTGGATTAAAAACAAAACAAAGTTATCACTATATCACTCTTACTTCAATTTCATATAATCTGTAACTCTTAGAAATAATATTGCAAGATAAAAATTTGCAAGCCACAATGCTTTGTTATGGTAGAGTTGAGGATTGTTTCCCTAACCAGCTGATATTCTTGTAGCCTCGAACCCAAAGTGGGAATATGGTCCATTATGTTTTAATGCCCAAAATGTGATACAAAAAATAAATAGTGATTCAATTCTTTTGAAAATTCATTTAAATTTAGTGACCAGAGTAGCGGGCGTAGACTGCTAGTAAATAAATAAATAAATAAATCTAAATATCTCTTCTAGGGGTTGGAAGTTAGAGTGTTAAGTTTACTTAATGGAATAAAATATTTAAATTAATTAATTTTAATTTTTTAATTACTCATTAAGCTAAAAGGCGACATGTTCAACGAGTAATATTTAAAAAACAGAATTTAAAATACTTCATAGTTGAATGAGATATCCTCACAACAGGAAGCAATAAAAATCTCATAGAATTATATGGGAAGGAAGAAAAGGGGAATCTGACTATGAAAATTTAATGCATTGCTTACTGGTTACATAAAATTCCATTAACAAAAGAAAAAGAAAAGAGAAAAACGAGCCCGCCTTTAGGTTTTCATCTAAAAATATACTTTATTAAAAAAAATAAATAAAAAATAAAATTCATATTCATTTTTAAGTCTTTATGTACTGCCGGTATATACGAAGGGAGATTGAAAAGTTCCTGGGTTTGCCCCTTTCGATTTGAAACAGAAGAATAAATTTTGTGGCAAATGAAAGCTAAATGTCTTGCTATAGTTTAACTGTTCAAATATCAAGTTATTTTGAATTTTGCAACATTTTTTTTATTATTATTCATGCTGAAATGTCTGAACTATGATCAGCAGAAAGAACAAGTTGAAACATCCAAAGCCATTTTGGCCCATTTTGAAGCTTCACGGGTCTTTTTGTCAAGATTAATGACAGAAGACGAAATATTGCTCCATATTTATGGTTCTAAAACAAAGGAACAATCAAAAGAATGGTGCCACAGGGGTTCCCCACGGCCGAAAAAGTTCCTCACTCAGAAATCGGCTAAAAAAGTCATTGTGTACGTTTTCTGGGATGAAGATGCGATCCTACTAGTGGATTTCTTACCACAGGACTCCGTTATATCTGGAGAATACTATGCTAACCTTCTAGACCAACTATAAAAGAAACAATTAAGAAGAAACGCCGGAGAAAGTTGACCAGAGGAATCCTGTTTTTGCATGACAATGCACCTGGCCACACTTCCAACGTTGTTTGAGATAAATTGAACATCATTAGGTTTCCAATTGGTCCATCATCCTCCCTACTCACATGAATCAGCTCCTTCTGATTTTTTTCTGTTTCCTAATTTGAAAAAAATACATGAAGGGGCAAATTTCGAGTACATTTCGAATGTCCAAGATGCTGTTAAAAGCTGGTTTCCGGAACAACCAAACACATTTTATTTAATGGTCTACAAATGTTACAAAAACGCTGTAAAAATGTATCAATCTCCGGGAAGACTATGTTGAATACATACATAATTTCCTAACTTTGATTATTTTCCTTCTGGGCAAAGCCGGGAACATTTCAGCGTCCTCATCGTATATATACGCTAGCGGCATTGACGGTATTGATTACTGAGGATAAAATTGGAATCATTTAATCACAATACATAAAATCATTTGTTTTTTAAAAACAATATAACGTTCTGAAGTTTACTGTTCAAAGTAGGAAAATACCCCCAAAACAATATTTTCTTATACCTTCTAGCTATATTTTCAGAAGTAGGTATTATATTTCCTAAGGCTATACAAATAAAATGAATATTGAGATTAAAACCTGAGAAATTGCATCTCCAATTTAAAATCGTGGAATTAAAACTATTGTTAAAATATGTGAAATTACACTGTTAAAAAATGGTTTCTCAAAAATGAGCAAAATTTGTCTCAAAATAACTCCGAAACAATATATACTTAAATTTGAAAATGCCATGTACTCATTTTTCAGAATATTGACATGCTCAAAAATGGGGTTGACCACTGTAAGAATCCCAATATCCCCACTTTTGAGAATGTCAATATACTCAAAAATGAGTAAATGGCATTTTCAAATTTAAGTATATACTAGCAATCCCGTCCGAATTTTTCGCATTTTATTTATTTATATTATTCTTATTTACATTTAAAAATTGAAACTCATAAATCTTATGCCTATTTCCCCACCCGATTTGAATTGTAATTCACCAAAAGCCAAATTATTACTGGAGCTAAATTAATATTGTGCGATAGTGAAAAAAAAAAAAAAAAAAAAAAAAGAAAAGAAAGAAAGAAAGAAAGAAAAGAAAAGAAAAAAGAAAAATGTTCAAATATAGGTTTCAAAGTAAAATTCATGTTTGACGACCATATTTTCATACTTGCACAGGCAGTACAGTTTTAGTATAAGACTCCGATGGCGACTTATTTTTAGTATAGGGCCCCCGTGACGAGTTTTGTTGCCATGTTAGCGATGATTTTTCATTTATTTATTTATTTTGGCGTACTTTTTTGTTTAAAAAAAAAAAAAAAAAAAAAAAACTAGTACCTATTTTGATTATACATTTTATTATTGCGTTTTTAGTCTGTTAATAACAATAATTCATATTCTTGCTAGTTTTAAAATGACACGTGCAAAGATTGTAAAGATGCAACTCTTAAAATACATTTTCATATAAAAGATCTCATCAGACAAATGTCATTTTTCTGATTAAATCATTGAACTAAGTCCTCGTGCTTAAATATTGCCGATAAATATTATTTTTTATTATCGTGCATTTTACTAAATATCTCACTGTCGTATCGTTTCAACAAAATATAATCGTAACTGGACCATGTTAGTGAAATATTATTTAAATTGCTTCGGAGCTATTTTGAGACAATTTTGCTCATTTTTGAGAAATCATTTTTAACAGTGTAAAATTTGATTGAAACTTGAATTTACAGAAAATTTATAGGGAAAAATTTAGCGACATGTATTATTTATTTATTTATTTATTTATTTAATATTTATTTAATTTTACAAAACTATCGTTCATCAAATTTATTAAAAAAAATCAAGCCCGTTTCTATTAGGTCAGTTTTCTTAAATACAAAATAGTAGGTAAATCTTAAGATAAAATAGATATGTCAATAAATATTTAAATTAGAATAAAAAATTATGTGTACAGAAAATTTTCACGAAAACTTTAAACTAACAATTTCATTCAATAAATAAATTTGTATCTAAGTGCCATACTTACAATTTCAAGCTCACAAACAAATACTGGCGACTTCTTGAAATTCATCACCATGTTTATGATAGGAACATGCATTACATAAGCTACGAAAGTGAGCCTGCCGAAAAATGCGAACGGCCGCCAACCAAATACGTTTTCCAATCCACCTGAAAAGTAAACAACAGGAAAAAATATTAATCATCTTTTATAATTTATAATTTATTATTATTTCAACATTGCGAAAGTAGTTATTTATTTGCATTATTTTAAATATTCATGTTAGAGGTCTGTACGGGGCAAAATTTTGAGGCCTGATATGTCATCTTAAATTTCGGCCAGGGCCCGGCACGGCACGGCAAGTTTTTTTTTTTTTTTTTTTTTTTCAATGAATGTCCCGGTACGTCCTGGACGAAAACCGATGAAATCAGATCTGACCCGGTCCAATTCATAATAATAATAATAAAGAAAATTGCATGCATTTCCGGGGGACCCGGAAGCATATTTTCAAACCCTACTCGATTTCAAATATGAAGAAAAATTAAGCTACTTCATAGGTTCATTCTGCTGTGAAGAAGTGATTTTCGCCATTAGTGAACAATGAACTTTCGTTTTTGTTTATTCGAATGCCTATTATTTTCTTCATTTTAATTCACGATAAACATGGTTTTGCCCGATTATATTCGCATGAATGTTGTAACTGAGAATTTGCCTTTAAATTTAAAAAAAGAAATTGCCGAGAGTACTGATTGATTTTATATTCGAGGCATTTAGTTGTTATGCGTATTGTACCATTGAAAAAAGTGTAAGTATGGTACAATATTTATTTGCAAATTCCCTCTTAATGCAATGTAAAATTTCATTAAAAAAAAAAATAAACATTTTGAGGTAATATCAAGTAGTGAAATGTATTGCGAAACTATTAAAGTTGAAATTTATTTATTGAATATATATATATATATATATATATATATATATATATATATATATATATATATATATATTAAATTTAATTTTTACTTTCTGAACATACATACACAGGTGGACAAAATCTAAGGATGGATGACAATTGCTAAGCTATCTAGACGTATTTTTCGAATATCTAAACAAATACTTCACGGATTCTCTCGAAACCTTGGGGGCAAAAAAAAAAAAAAACATGTTATACCATATATATTCCAGTTAATGTTTTGTCGCGAAGGCTAAAAATGGAATCAGTCACAAATTAATCAAAAATACATAATCTTTGGGATCACCCTAAAAAAAAAAAAAAAAAAAAATGCTTGAAATTATTTGCAGCTGCTATAGTATATGAATATGATCTTTTATTATTATTATTATTATTATTATTATTAATTATAGATATAAATCGATATGAGTTTTGCATTTATATTAACAGTGATATAAAGATTTGTTTAATAACGTCAGCAATTTCTTGTTTGTTTTGTGTTTATAAAATGCAGGGTGTTTTATAACCAAAACAATATCACTTAAAAAAAAAATAACATGCTAAACTAGACATAACATATTACAATCAGAATATAAAATATGAAGTATCTGATGAAATATGAACATTTTTACTAACAAGGAAACATTCAAAAGGTGTCATCTTCAAAAAGTATTGAAAAAAATATATGTGATTCTACTCTTCATAAAACACCAGAAAATGAAAAAAATATCGGCTGAAATTAATTACAGCGACCACAAAAAATTATCAAAATTAAGCATACTTGGCGATTTCACACTGCTTGGCGATTGATTTTGAGTACTTGGCGGGAAAGCAAAACACGGTTCTGTTCGTACAGTCGGTAACAAAAGTGTCCGAACACTAGCAAAAATTCCTATGCAAAAAAGGTACACTTCATACAGTTTTGCTAAATAAATCCTTGTAGAATCCTGTTCTTAGTCAGTGTAAGAACACGATTCGATAAGGATTTATTTAACAAAATCGTATAAAATGTACTTTTCTTACATAGGAATTTTGTGTTCTTACACTTTTGTTACCGACTGTACACAGCAATCTCGGTGTTAGCAAACGTATCGCCTAACAGTGCTAAATCGCCAAATATGCTTAATTTTGATAATTTTTTGTGGTCGCTGTAATTAATTTCAGCCGATAATTTTTTCATTTTCTGGTGTTTTATGAAGAGTAGAATCACATATATTTTTTTCAATACTTTTTGAAGATGACACCTTTTAAATGTTTCCTTGTAAGTAATTTTTAAATGCGCATGCGCAAGCGCTAGAAAAATTTCTTTTACATAGTTTATTAGTAAAATGACTAAAAAAATCTCCAAGAAAATATCGTTAAAACTCAGAAAGATATCGTCGATAGAAAAGTTGATTTTCATGTACTTTCAGAAAAGTGCAAAATGCTAAGGGGCTGAGGAAAACCCCTATTTTCGTTTTGAATCCACGTGCAGTCATGGATATAAGTGAAGGCACTTTATGAATTTTCTCAAAAATTAGAAAATGTTCGAAAACTCTTATTTTTACTAAAACATATTGCTCATATAATCTTTAGAATATTATAATAATAATAATAACAAAAAATATTCAAATTAATATTCAAATTAATAAATTTACAAAAAAAAAAAAAGGGGGGGGGGGTACAGTAATTGTAATATTACAAAAAATAAAATGTTTAGTCACAATATTATTGACAATACGTAAGATACTAAATATTATATATAAAATATGTTTTAGTAAAATAAATGGTTATCGTATATTTTACTATTTTTTGAGAAAATGTAAACCAAGCCTTCACTTATATCCATGACTGTTCGTCGATTCAAAATGAAAATATGGATAAAACCCCTTTAGCGTTTTGCACCTTTTTGAAAGTACTTGGAAATCAACTTTTCTGAAAATCTGGTTAGCTACTAAATTATTAAAAACGTGCTTATATGTTATGGTTCGTTGGATTGAACATTGCAAATTATTATAACAACCTGACAGGAAACATCACTAAATTATTGAAAACGTACGTTTAGGTTGATTGGTTGGATTTAACGTCGCACTAGTGCTGCGCAATAGACAACTGGGACTCAATCGTAAGGATGGTCTGGATATATGCCACTACAATTTTGATTCTCCACTGAGGGTATAGCTCCCCCTGTTCCGGTAACCACCAGAAGTATTTGGATGGGAACTGGGAACATGGGAGACCTTGCAATTACGACAGATTTTACGTGCACCACCACCAGCCACCATTAGTGTACACGACTGTCTTTGACCGACTCGAATATCGAACTCTCAACTTTGGGATTACGAGCTCTGCTCTACCGACCGGGCTACCGCGGCCCTTACGTTCGTTTAGGATAGAACTTGTTATTTTATGAGAGACGAAATAACAGCCATACATTCAAATGGGGAATATGGCAAAGAACCGGGATTTGACAATTGACTGTAATTAATTAATTAATTATTATTTTTTTAAATAAAATTCTGTTATTGTAAAAAAGGTCTTTCTTAGCAAAAAAAAAAAAAAAAAAATCTCTAAGCTGCGATTCAGAAGTATTGAATCAAGGATAAGTATTTGCTTTTTTTTTAATTCTACTGCGTGCAGGGTAAAAAATATACCATGGAGTAATTAATAGCTATATATTAATCTGTAAAAATAAAATTCGTCGTAAGTTTTTAGCCTATTTCTAATAGAAGGAGGCGTTTAAAAGATATAATATGAAGAAAGATATACTTTTTCTTTCTTTCTTTCTTTCTTTTTTTTATTTAAAATTCCTTTAGAAAAAAATCGTTAAATATTCATGTGCCTTTTTTTTTTTTTTTAATTCAATACAAGAGATCGTAATTTAGCTTATTTTATGGATTTACTTTTCCCTATTTATTTTTTAAGATCTCAAACCCAACTCAACACAAGATAATCATTCTTTGCTTTGTTGTAACGTTCTTTTATCATTTGTCTTTTAGCAACAAAGATGAATACATTTTATTTTTATTTTATTTGGCAACTGAAGTGGGTATTATTTTATTTTTTACAAACTGTTGACATATCGCTTCGATGTAGACACTAATCTTTACTATCGAAATGCCCAGATGAAGAACTTTAATCGATCAGATTGAGAAGCAAATAAATGGAGAAATTCATAGGGGTTGAGTGTAGTAGTTTTAACGTCTCACTATAGCTACACATTGGCCAATTAGCGATGCTCACTCTTAAAGATGATCCGAAACATGCCTTCCAATTTCGATCTCTGCGCTCTCCCAACGAGATAAATAGAGTGGTAAATGTTAACCCTGACATGGTCAAACATTAGTCATGTGACATGAACTATCAATGCATTGATTCGCTTGGCAACAGCTTATTTTCAATAAATTTCTATGGCAACGGTTTGGAGATTCTACTTGGCAAAAGTCATAACCGCCAATGTTTTTGTTTACTTATGTAGTTTAATATATATATATATATTGTTTTAGTTTTTATTTTACTTCTTTTTTATTTCATACAGTCGAATTTTAAACGACAAAATATTCCAAATAGTTCATAAATTATTATTTGTTGTCAAATTTAGCTCTTTAAAAAGTTTAACTTTTCATTATAAATACTTTCTTTTAAACTTTGTTGGAAATGTTGAAAAAAAAAAGTATTTTATTATTTATTATAATGCGAATTATGCGAAAAATTATTTTGAAGGCAATTTATTTCAGTTATAAGACAGTCATGTTTCCTAATAATGTTGATAATTTGCTGAATTGAAATTTTAAATGCCAAAATAGCGATAAAGTGCCATACATAGTGACCTATTGGTTCATGTCACGTGATTCATCTTGAACCATGGAAAGCCAATCCTTCATCCATTGAATAAACACTCTAATTTATTTATCTCGTTGGACTCTCCCACTTCGGTAACCCCAGAGGTGTTATTTAAACTGTGAAGTTCATATACAGTCGGCAGCAAAAGTGTCCGAGCACTAGAAATAATCCCTGTCTAAAAAAGTACACTTAATACTGATTTTTTAAATAAATCCTTGTTGAGTCATGCTCTTAGTCAGTCTAAGAACATGTTTAGACAAGGATTTATGTAACAAAACAGTATTACGTGTACTTTTTTGATACCGGAATTACTGGTTAGTGATCGGATACTTTTGCTGCCGACTGTAGAATATGCATCATCATGTAAATAAACAGGCTGACAGAGTTTTTACTTCCATTACCCTACTACCGTAGGTAATGGAAGTATTGTATTCGGTCTGAAAATTCGATATCGGGTTTTCACCTGATTTACACGTTTTAAGGTCCCCTGAGTCCAAAAAAGTGGTTTTTGGCAATTGGTCAGTGTGTATGTATGTGTGTACGTGTGTGTGTATGTATGTGGAGAATCTTCTGGCTATTATAGCTCAGAAACTAAAAAAGATAGAGCTACGAAACTTTAGAATTCAAATACGTCTGGCGTACAGAGGAATTTTCCAAATTTTGGTGAAAATTGAAAAACCGGAAGTGGGACATCGGAAACCGGAAGTTGGACCGTAAGTCCGTATCTCAAAAACGGCTCTAACGATTTTCTTCAAACTTGCTATATAAACACTCTATTAGATGTCCTTTCGAATGATATAGTTGGTTAGTTCAAGAAAATTGATAGGCGTCCTGTATAAATAGCTCAATTTCAGGCCTCCCAAGGGCGTTCCTTTAAAAACGGTTGTACGGATTTTTTTCAAACTCGCCATTTTAACTCAATTTTAAATATGCTTTTGTGTGTAATTATTGTTTTCCTGTCAATAATTGAGTTTAACCGGAAATGGGACATCGGAAACCGGAAGTGGGACCGTAAGTCCGTATCTCAAAAACGGCTCTAACGATTTTCTTCAAATTTGCTATATAAATACTCTATCAGATATCCTTTCGAATGATATAGTTGGTTAGTTCATGAAAATTGATAGGCGTCCTGTATAAATAGCTCAATTTCAGGCCTCGCAAAGGCGTTCCTTTAAAAACGGTTGTACGGATTTTTTTCAAACTCGCCATTTTAACTCACTTTTAAATATGCTTTTGTATGTAATTATTGTTTTCCGGTCAATAATTGATTTTTTGTGAAAGTTGGTATCTCAAAAACGGCTCTAACGATTTTCTTTTTTGGTCACTTTTATGTTTTCTGATCACATTATCTCTCAAAAATGCATATAATACATGTAATAGCGGGTAATGGAAGTCGTGTGGTTGTTTCACACCAGATTTTTTTTTTCTTTTATAGTAATTTTTAAGAATACTGTTTACATGAAACTTTTGAATTTACATATTTATTATTCAAATGCTTATTTAAAAGTTGGCTGATTTTCGATTACTGGGAGATACTAGGAAATATTACTTATATAAAAAAAAAAAAAAAAAAAAAATCTATAATGAAATTTATTTTTTGATACTATCGGAGCATTACTGACCAATAGGAGACATTCGTAAATAACGCATGCGATTTGATAATCATTAGTGAACGTTACACCTTTAGTATAATGGCGATTTCTGACAGTACCTCAATCAAAAATCAAATTTATGTAGAAAAGTATTATATGTGAAACCTTGATATGTATGCAAAACACAAAAACATTTAGCTAATAACTTAACTGAGCTTCAGACTTACCTGCATGTCCGGTGACACATGCTACTGTTAGCCAAGATAGAAAAGCAGCCTCTGCTATTTTGCTGAATGTCGTATAGAGAGCTGCGAGAAGAGGGCTCGGAACGTATCCCTGACGCCATTCGTGCACAACACTTAATGCTGCGATCACACCTGTGCCGGTGATAAGCCACATAAAAACACTAAGTTTCTGAAAAAAATTAGAAAAGAAAAATCATAATTTATTTCATAGCAATCCTGATATATGATTAAGAAACGTGAGCATTCTCTTTATCCGTTGCTTTACAAAAGTTTTACTTCTTACGCATGAGCATTCACACAGTACTCACATAATCTATATAATACTATAAAAAGTTAGTTGTAGGGCGACTAAGGCGCCTGTTGAAAAATGACCATTTCAATATTTGAAGTGCGAATTTTTCGCATTTTATTCATCTCTTCGTTTACTTTAAAATTTAAAATTATTATTATTAATTATTTTACAGACGTCCTTTTTTAGATCATCATGACATCCTATAGACGCAAATTTAATCTTATATATATATATATATATATATATATATAATTTTTTTTTCCTCTTGAAAGCATATTTTATTTTATGCTGGAATAAAAATGGCAGCAATTAAAAATTTAAATGTCTATTTTAAAGCTATGTCTGTTTTCATATTTTAATTAATTTTAAAAAATCTAATCAAAAATTCGTTGCAAATAAGGTACCCAATGAAAGGGGCGATTTGTTTGAATCCGTCGGATTAAACAGCTTATCGATCGGACGATTAGATTTTTTAAAATTAACTAAAGTATGAAAATGAGGTGGCAACTTGCGTTCACACGCAGATGGAGTGCAAGGAAATCTCTTAAGCCTTTTTAAGCGTGGCAGAGTCAGTCAGTGATGAGCGTAAAATATTACGTGTCCGTGTAAACTGAGTAAATAAAAATTCCTACAAATATTAAAATATTTTCTTATTTTAAATACGTTTATAAGTAATCTTGAAAGGTTTTTATTACATTAGTAGCATATAAGAGGCCATTGAATGGCCTGTTATCAAAATCAATTAATTTGTAAATGGCTGATAATCGGAATCTTATCGAAAAGGATGAATCTCATCAGCAACTCATCCAAAATGTCTTATCAGTGATAACTGAATTCGATGATCCACATTCGATGAGTTTTAGGAGTGGATTCTATCAAAATCCAACAAAAAATGTATGATTTCCACTGCAAGGATTTATTTAACAAAACAGTATTAACTCTACTTTTTTTTATAGGAATTTTTGTTAGTGTTCGGACACTTTTGGTACCGACTGTATATATCATATGAATAACACTTACGATATATTAGATTGGAAATTTATAAAAAAAAAAAAAAAAACTTCTTTGTTAATTTAACGACAGCCATGCATGTATCATAATAATAATATTTATGATAAATTAGTACACTGAATTACAACAACTTTTTCAAAATAAATTTTAATTATTCGTTCTAATTTAAATAGATGTTTATTTGTGTTACAAATTGTAGTTTTAAAAAATGCATTTAACACAAGTATGTTTTTAAATTGAGTCAAATTATAGAATTTAACATAATAACAAAAATTAGTTTGTCAAAAGTTTAAGCACAGCTGTTATTTTTCTTTTTTAGAAAATTAAAAGGAAAAGTTTAATACTTGATTATTACTCCATTACATTAAATATGTTTTTATACGCGGTGTTCTTTCGATAAAATTAGGTTCTGAATAGTTTTTGGCTGGATTTTAAACCAAGCACTCTTGCTAGTGAACTGGAGGATATATTGCTTACCACTTTACTGATATGCATATGTGAGAATACCCTATATGTTTTCTAATAGGTTTAAATCGGGACTAAATGATATTCGAAACCAATATCGTTTTCGTCGAAAACGATTGTGACGTTCATTTGGCGGGATCGGTTTGGGCGATTTTCTATTGAAAATTTCAATCTCTTCTACCTAAAATATCCCCAAGAACAGGAAACAAATTTTTGACAACTGAAATAGATTGATGAATGTTAGCGATTAACGTCCCACTAGTACTGCGTTATGGGTAATTCGAGTATTAACATGAACTTGTCGTTTCAAGCAGTATTAAGACCGGTTTTTGATGAGAAAAATTTCACTTAAAACAGATATCGAACTTATAACAAATCACCTGAAAATTCAATGAAAGTTAATTTCTATCGGATTTCTTTGGATTAGTTTCTAAAATTCATCGGATTTCGATCATCGGATTTAGCTATTTCCGATGAGACATCAGAAAATTTTGGATGGTCCTTCTCGATAAGATTCCGATTATCGGCCGTTCATCAGCTCATCGGACTTCGATGAGAGGCCATTTAAAGGACGATTACATTTTGCTGCTACGGATACAAAGAAGAAATTAAAAAACTTGTAAAACTTTGGGAAACAGTTATATAAAATGATGAAGAGTACATCATCGTTTGATAAATATTAATTTTCGTAAAAATGTGTTGTATTCATTTTGGGTCAAATCGGATTTTTGCAATCACGCAACAGAAAAAAAAAAATATATATATATATATATTTAAATTTCTTTAAATTAAGCCATAATGTCTTTCAAAATGAATGTTGAATCTCATAAAGCACAGACAAATATATGCCGTACAATTAAAAACGGGTACAGATGTTTTAAGAAGTATACATTCGTATTCACATTGAACCTACAAATGGTTTATTATTTTATTTAAGCAGTGATATTTTATGATTGAGTACAAATTTGGATATTTTTACCATATGTTAGAGGTGATTATGAGTCACTGAAGAGAACTTCTGAACTAAATAATAATGCAATTATTTTTTTTCTTTTAATAATTTTCAATTCAAATTAATATGTGCTTTATAGAAATAATATTGTTCACATAATGTAAAGGTAGACAATTACAAAAAGATACATGTTAAAATTGTATAATCTTATGCAGTAAATATATAAAGTTTTAATATATTTTTTTAATATAATTGCAACAAAGATACTCTGTAATTTTGAACTGTCAAGAACAGAGAAACATTCTTATACACTTTTAAAAAGTTCAGTTCAAGGTTGAACCAAAATTTGGTACTACGATCGGTAGCTGCAATATGCTAGATCGAACCAAAACCCGGTACTTAAGTAGCTGAAACTATGCGGTGGTGAAACTTTCTACCATGATTTGCAACTTCTAGTTGAAAAGCACCAAATCATGGTAAAAATATCACCCTGTTTTATGGTTACAACAAACATAGTGCCAAGCATTGATAGAACCAAATACCAAATCATGGTAAAAAGTTTCACCATCTCATGGTTGCAGCTACTATTACTGTAGTACAGTCGGTAACAAAAGTGTCCAAACACTAGCAAAAATTCCTATGTAAAAAAAGTACACTTCATACGGTTTTGTTAAATAAATCCTTATCGAATCATGCTATTAGTTAGTCTAAGAACAGGATTCGATAAGGATTTATTTAACAATACCGTATTAAGTGTACTTTTTTACACAGGAATTTTTGCTAGTGTTCGGACACTTTTGTTACCAACTGTACCATGTTTTGGTTCAACCTAGAAAATTTTTTTAACAGTATAATGCCAGTCATAGCATATGTAAAAGAAAATTAATAATACTAACTGTTGATATCTTAAAATGACGATTCTTGGCTAGAAAATATCCAACAAACACTCCAGCACAATATAGATTTACATGTGTATAAACTCTATAGTACGAGTGCTCAGCATAGAAATTTCTATCCCTATAGTAAGAAACAAGAAAATATACATAAATTCAATGTATATGGTAAATAAAATGTAACATTAATTACAGCTTCAATTCTAAAACTGGATATAGCTATATGCAATAATATTGATTGTTTATGGGAGGGTAATAACAGAAAGTAAATTCCATTTAGCGATTTAGTTAAAGGAAACCATTATTAAAAACACTTTTATTGCGTAATAAAGCACAATTTTTAGATGATTTTTTGACGTAATCACCGCTATTGTTGAACTATTTATCACAGCGGGGGATGCATTTTTGTATGTCCTCGATGTAGAAAGATGCCGACTATGTGCTAACAAAGTATACCACCTCGTCGTCTACCTTGATCTACTTTGCCAGAAGAAACAATTTATAATGCTGGAAAAGATGATGATCACTTGTTGCTAGATCGTGACTGTAGGGAAGGTGATCAAACAGTTCCCAGCAGTAGGAATCGCTGCGTCATGATCCCTTTGCTGTGAATGTGAACAATATCACCGCCTCCACGTTTAGCCTGTATTGCGCAACTCAGTTTTCTAGGTGTCTGTTGGTTGTTTGACTTTGAGGCATAAAATCCACCAGTAAACATAATTTTTCGATTATTGCTGGTTTGGCTTTAGTCCTTGTTGGCTATGTTGTGTATCTTCATTTCGCTGATTGCTGTTTTGGTTCAGGAGTTACGTGAGACGCCCACATCTCATCATCGGTTATGACATCGGCTTAAGAAACCATCACCTTCGTTGTCGTAACGTGCTCACCAAAAACTCAAGTGCATTGCCCTGGCATTTCTTTTTATGCTCCTCTATAACATCTTTTGGTTTCTATCAAGCACACAATTTTCGAAAATTCAGTTTCTCGAACACAATATTATGAAAACGTGAACAGGAAATTTGAAAAAAAAAAAAATATATATATATATATATATTTACGAAATTGTAATGATAAATTTTCTGTGTTCGCTCCTCAACTTCTGTAAGCAAATCTTCATCAGTTAGAGACAGCCGTCGACTTCGTTCTTCACTGTGAATATTTTCACTTTTTTCACTGAAACTTAGCACACTCACCTTCTTAATCATCGAATCATTATTCATTGCGTTTGTAAACTCCACAAATTTGTCTGTGAATTTCAATGGAATTTCAGTGTTCCCAGCATTCAAAAACCGCAACTCGTACGCGGCGGTTTCTTTCTTTCTTTTTACATTATAAATGATCAACATGTTAGCCAATGCAATACAAATCGGTCGACAAATAACTTTAATTGTTTACCAATGAGTCAGCAAAATGGATGCACATTGCACATGCGTGAAATCAGGAACGTAACGCTTCTAATAATTCACCAAAATCTATACAGTTCGTGCGACGGTGACCAATAACATGTAATAAAATTTTCAGTCGAATCGAATAGACTTTTAGAGGCTATTGCACTTTAAATAATTTGAGCCCATGGGTCATAATGATAAATAATTTTTCTTTGCGTCTCTGTAAAGAAACTACAAGTGGTAGATTTACCAAAATCTATAATGTTTGTGCAACGGTGATTTATAAAACGTATATAAATTTTCAGCTCAATCGGATAAAATTGCCATAATGTTAAAAAAAAAAAAAAAAAAAAAAAAAAAAAGTGTCCCTGTAAAGAAACTATAAGTGGTAGATTCACCAAAATCCAAAAAGGTTCGTTTTACGATGACTTATAACATACGTACTAACTTTCAGCTGGTTCGAACAAAGCGTTTAGACATTATCGTGACTCATACACACACACACACATATATAACCGTAAAAATAGCTAAAATAAACGCAGGAGACCTCAAAACGTGTAAATACACCGAAATCTCAAAATCGAATTCTTTCATAATTGCAATATTTTCCTTACATATGTATGTTCGGAAAGTAAAAAAAAGGTAAATACTATTATTTTCATAAAAGAAATTATTAGTAACTAAAACTTACTTCTCGTGCAGCATTGCAGCCATTTCATTGGGTGGTAGGTCATAATACACGTTGGTGAGTGCTACTGACGCTAAGCTTGCAACGCCTAGGACAAAATTCACCATCAAACCAATCTTGGGTCGGCTGTTACAAAAAATATTAAATTTAAAAAATTTGTAAAATATGTGATGCTATAATAATTTTATTGACTATAAATATTAACCGATAAACTTATATTAAACAATATCTTATTAAATAGTATTTACTTTACATGAAAAAAATGAAGAAATTTATTATGAATATTCATAGTGTTCAAAAGCATAAAATTAATAAATAAAGGTTAAAATAATGTGTTATTTCACTGAATTACTATATTTTCTGTGAATCTAATTATATTCATATGGCAGAAACATTCTGTAATAGCTTTTTTTTTTTTTTTTTTTTTTTTAATTACATAGTTATGAATCACATCCTAATAGCTTATTACACTACTGAAAATTATTGATTGTCGGAAAAATTTATTTTCCATGAAGCAAAAAATAATAATAATAATAATAATAATAATAAATAAATAAATAAATAAACAAAATAAACAATAAAACAAAACAAAATAAATAAATAAATAAAAATAAAATAAAATAAATTAAAGTAAATTATAATAATTAAACACTGTTTTAATAGGAGTGGTTTTTGATATAAATTTGTTTGATACAGTTTTTAAGCTTTTTAAGCTTTTTTAAACTACATATTTATGAATCACATCCTAATAGTTTTTACACTACTGAAAATTATTATTGATTGTCTGAAAAATTTATTTTCTATGAAGCAAAAAATAAATAAATAAATATTAATAAATAAAGTAAAATAAATTATAATAATTAAAATACTGTTTTAATAGCAGATGTTTTTGATATAAATCTGTTTGATTCAGTTTTTAAGGTTATTAAAATACGTTATTAGTTATTAATGAATAATAAGCTATTACGTTAACACGTTAATAGTTATTAATAAGTTATTAATATTTAAGTTATTAAAAAAAAATTCTGTCTACTTTGCATTGATTTTGTTTTTTAACTTACGAGCTTGAAATTTCCAACTCACAACATATGATAAAAGGTAAGTCACGTGATTTTTGGATTAAAATATTTTAAAGGACTCTTTTTTTTTTTTTTTTTCCTTGTCTTTTTTTAAGACTATAAATAGTGATAAGTGTTCCACAGTAAAAAAAAAAAAAAAAAAAAAAAAAAACTAAATTAAGTTCAAAAATGCAGATTTTATAGAAAAATTGTGTTTAATTGAATTAAAGGCCAGCCATGCAGACACTGATATTTTATAATTTGTAAACTAAAGTTCTTCCGATTGAAAATGACAGAGTTTTTAGAAAAATAATATTTAAATAATGCCATTGGAGATTTAAAAATCTAGCTTTACATGTGTTTTAATTTTAGACATGTTTAAATACCCTCTCTTGTCATAAATGGTCAAAAACTTTCAAATTTTAGGGATTTCGCAAAATATCTTAAAATAATAATGAATTATTTTGAAACTTCGGAAGTGGAAAAGCATGTTATACCTCATACGCGAATGTTTTTCCGATGGCAGAAAGGGGACCAGTAACAAATTTACGAAAAAATAATAATAAATGAGACCACCATGTAAAAAAAAAAAAAAAAAAAAAGATGAATTATTTTGAAAATTCGGGGGTGAAAAAACATGTTATATCTATATGTTATGCCTTCAGTGAATGTTTTTCCCGAAGACAGAAAAGGGAGTAGTAACAAATTTAAGAAAAAATAATAATATTTGAGATCACTCTGTTAAGGAAAAAAAAAAAGAAAAGAAGAATTATTTTGAAACTTTGGGGGTGTAAAAACATGTTATACCTATACGTTATACCCTCGGCGAATAATTTCACCGAAGGCAGAAAGAGAACCAGTAACAAATTTAGGGAAAAATAATAATCTTTGAGATCATCCTTAAAAAAATAATAATAATAATAATAATAATAATAAAAAGCTTAAATTACATTGTAGTTGTTGCGTGTGATTATAACGTTTTTTCTTTTTTCATTTCTTTTCTTTCACTTTTCTTTTTTTTTTTTTTTTTTTTTTTTCTTTTCTTTTTTTTTTTTTTTTTTTTTCGTTATTTATTGCACAAATGTACTGGACTACTTATGTAAAAATTCTATGCAAATATCATGAAAGTCAAAAAATGATTGTCTGCAGAATGAACTGAAGTTTACTTGCTCTAAAAAATGACACAAAGTAGAGGGATAAACCGCCACTGCCGAGAGAAACCTCTCTCGAGCGTTTCTCTCGACGATAGTGGATAAACACCCTTATCTTTTGGCTCCGACAATTTTATATCTGTCATATTTTAGTCCTGATATTTCTATTTTTTGCCCCTCGATATCGGGCAGTGTTGGGCATAATTGATTAAAATGTAATGAATTACAATTGAATTACAATTAAATTACAATTATATTTATTTTACTGTCAATTGATTAACAAGTAACTGATTACAAACAAATTGAATTATTACAAATAAATTAAATAAGTAATTCAATTGTAATTCAATTACTTTTTAATCAATTATGCCCAACACTGATATCGGGGTTTTATCCTCGATAGGAATGCAGAAACTTATTTTAAAAACATCTTTTCATCTAAATAAATGAACGTTGTATGTATTTAAAATATTAACATATTAATGAATAATGTATGTATGAATTATGTTATGTTATTTTATGTACTGTTATGTTATTTATATTATATTCATGTAATGAGTGTAATGTGTATGACAGTATATATGTTTCACTGTTTGCTTCCTAATTAATGCAAAAATAATCATATAATAATTTAAAAAAATACGATCTGAGAAATTTTGAGATTTTACAAAATCGATTTTCTATAAATATAACAATAATTGAAATATTGATGCTGAAATTTAATGATTATGAGAATTTTTTTTAATTAAAAAATTTTGAAAAAGAATTTTTTTTTTTTTTTTTTTTTTTTTTTTTTAAGATTTATTATTTTTGTGATCTTTTTTAAGAGTGATAGAGTAGGGTCAAAATAAATAACTTTCTAATGAAATATCTAAATAATAATAATAATAATAAAAGATCCTTCACATAAAATGGGAAAAATAAACTCAGACCTGATATTATTATACAAACTTACATCGTAAGTGGCAAAAGAATAACTACAGCAATTATATGCAGCTGACCAGCTACAGCAAAAATCCATGTATGTTTCAGGCACTGCAACAAAAAATAAGATTTACTTTGTTAAAGCACACACACACACAAACACACACAAAAAAAAAAAAAAAATAAATAAATAAAAAGGAAAGAAAAGACGCATCGCATAGTATACAGGGTGGCTATTAAGTATCCGGAAAACGTATTAGATTATAAACAATTAGTGAAATAGCAAACAAAGTTAAAGCTTTTATTTTTGCAACAAGTAATGTCTATCAATTATTTTTGACTATGAGTTTTCGAAATAGCGGTCATCGGCTTTGATGCAAGCTGCGATCCTCTTCGGAAGTGAGGTGACGGCGCGACGCAAGCAGTCGGGATTCAGGATCTAAATGCTCAGAGCTTTCTTGAGCCTATCCAGATGTATTATTTTTCGTTTTCGCAATTGTTCTTCTAAGAACACACACACTGAAAAATCCAATGGATACAAATCAGATCTATTAGAAGGACACAGATTTCTGGTCAAATACCTTTTCACTTTGACATCGATTAACGCCATAGATATAGTAATAAGACATAGATTGATCATTGGCGTAGAAAAAGTGATGCCTTTTTATTTGGGAAAAGACGGCCATTTTACTCTCTTATGGATGTGTTTTTCCCGAGTCAAAATACATGGGAATACACATAAATAATTTAGCAAAAAAAAATTTATGAATAATTTATGTACTAAAAGAGAATGAACAACTCCAACTCCAGATACCCATTTTTCTTTCTTTTCTTTTTTTTTATTATACTCTAGTATACTCATATCTGCACAAACTAACTTTATTTTGGCATTTAATATTATACTTCTTTGAGATAAAAATCGTCTGCATTCATCACGAAAAATAATTTTAATAAGTTATAAATTAATAAATAATTTGTATTACGTAAATTTGTATAGGATTATATATAGAAGAGAGTCTTGTGGTGACCACAATACTCTAGTTATTTATTAAAACTTCCGCGGCTGCTAACTACATTTAAAAGAATTTTGAAATTTTCATATTACTAATATAAAATCTTAAAAGTATTAAAATAAAGAAAGCTATTCCATTAAATATGAAGACATTAATTATATCATAATAATAACAAAGCAACTGGTTATAAAATTTATATTTTTCATAAATTACTTGAATATAACTTATTTATGAAAACTTATCCCATTTCTTTTCATATATTTATTAGAAAACTTAAAAGGCGCGCAATATTTCGGCATTTTCAAAATTCATTAACATTCTATTCTATTACTATTTTCGAGTTTTAACTCTCTACTGGCTGATGCCAAAAAACTTTTTCGGCATCAAAAATCTTTGCTCGTTTACATGGGGAGGATATATCTATATAAATTACTATATCTATGATTAAAGCAAACGTTGATTTGACTCCATGGGCCAGAGCACAAACTTGGTGAAAGATCACATCCAGATGATTTTGCTTCCATGGAAATACAGCTTTCTCTAAAAAATTTTTTGATAAACTTTTCCATTAATTTTTACGTTTTCTTTGATAAAAACCAGCTGAGTCTTCCCATTGGCCCTAATCTCATCCCAAATCATTAAACTTTTTGGAAACAAAGACCTTGTTGCATTTTTCATTTTCTGGTGTTCTTGAGAGCTGGACCCAAAAGTTTGCGATTATTTTAAGAGTTTTTAGCGACTTCAACAGTAAAAAATTTCTCATCGGACCACAAAATATCTTAGATGTGCCGCACTTTGGAAAAAATTACGAAACTTGTTGCATTTATCTAATAGATTTTGCTTTCCCTGGTCGCACAAAAACTGCCCGTTGAGTAAATACAAATTATTTAATAAAAGTGTTTAAGGATAAAAGCTTTACAACAAAAAGGTGGTTATAATGAAATAGGTAATCCATAAAAGCTCCTCAAATTTTTTTCCGGATACTTAGTATCCACCCTGTATATCATAAAATATTTACAATTTATTTTTAAATGACAGGAAAATTAGAGTGCAGGTAACCCCGAAGAACTCAATTAATTGGTTCCGTGTTCTTTGAAACCATGTTGTTCGAGACTAAGAAAAACAGTTATTTCATTTTAAGTGTGAAAATAAAAAAAGAAAAAGAAAAAAGAAAGAAAAAAAAGTTACGTTTTATTTATTTATTTACTAGCAAACCCATGCGAATTTTTCGCAGTTTCTTTATTTATTTATCTTTAAAATTTGAAACTTTTAAGACTTATATCAAATTCATCATTCAATTTAAATTTTAATTCATTTGAAGCCAATTTATAATTAGTTTTTGTGGGATGAAACACTAATGATAGTTAAACCAAAAGAAAAGTTTCAAAATAAAATTCATATTTGACGACCCAGTTTTCATATTTCCCCAGGCATGACAGCTTTAGTATAGGACTCCTATGGCGACTTTTAATTTTTTTACCGCCATGTTGGCAATGCCGTTTAATTTAATTTTTTTTTTTTTTTTAACTTTTCATTTACTTTGCATAATTAAAAAAAAAAAAATTACTTTTATTATATTTTTTATTATTGCGTTTTTTAGTCAATTTATGACAAAATTTCATATTTTGTTTATATCTTTAAAGTATTGCTAGGTTTAAAATGACATATGCAAAGGGTATAAAAATGCAACTTTTAAAAATACATTTTCTATAAAATAATCTCATCAGACAAATGTCGTCACTTTTTTTTTTTTTTTTTTTACTAAATCACTGAACTGAGTCAGTCCACGTGGTGCTTAAATACTGCTTATGTATTATTTTTTATCATGGCGTATTTTATTAAGTCACTATATCGTATCGTTTCTGGCTTGCCCAACTTGGGGGCAGGAAGTATTTCTAAGTAAAACGGGAAAAATATAATCTACTGGTTCGTCAAAAAAAAAAAAAAAAAAATGTATACACACTTGAAACTATCATGGAAATTTTATTTACCGTTCTACAAGGTTAAATTTCTGGGAGAAAGTAATGTTATATTTCTTCAGTATAGGTGACAGCAAAACTGTCTCTCTAGCTGCTCAACCCAATTAGTGGCAAGGAAATTAAACATGGCGAACGTAAGTTTGAACTTCTTATGGAGCCCAGTAAAAGATGAGGTGTATAAACGTAAACCACTTAACCAGGATACACTTTGTAATGAGATTCAAGCAGTGTGCGCAGAAATCTCACTAAACACTTTGGTACGATGTACGGAATCAGTGGTGGCTCGTACTTAGAAATGTATTGATGCTGAAAGCCACCATTTTGAACATTTACTTGAACCACCATTTAAATCATTCGGTTTAACCAGAAAGTATCATTTATTTTTCAAACTGGACTGTAATCTCACTTTTCACGGAAATTCAACATTCATTGTTAAAAATTTCAGTTCAAACTTGAACTACAATATAGAGTAAAGTTACAAGCAATATCATAATATGATGGTTCAACCTCAGTTTTCAGTTTTCTACTTCTTACGATTGAATTTAAGTCGCATCGAAACTTGGAGCTACCATACATCCACTCACAAGGGAAGTATGAATCAGTAAAATTCCTACTGAAACCAAACCAGGCTTAAATTAAAGAAAGTAGTCGAAAACATACACTGTAAAAAATGCGTCCCTTTTGCTGCCAGAAATTCTCTGTAATTTGAGAAAATACGTTCTGACAGCGTAATTTTTCCGTAAATTACGCGTATTTTCTCAAATTACAGAGAATTTCTGGCAGCAAAAGGGACGCATTTTTTACAGTGTAGGATAAAGTGCAAATTTTGTGCAACAACTCACCCACGGGCCAAAATAAGACCATAGAAAATGTAGCCCCTTTTATCAAAATCAATGAAAGCGTTGTACAGTGCAAGAATGTTTGACTTGAGACAACACTGCAAAAAATATGTCCTGTTTGCTGCCAGAAATTCTCTGTAATTTGAGAAAATACGCGTAATTTACGAAAAAATTACGTTGTTAGAACGTATTTTCTCAAATTACAGAGAATCTCTGGCAGCAAATACGACACATTTTTTACAGTAAAGAAGGTTTTCAGTTGAACCCCCGTCTCGGTCAAATTTTGATTTTTTTCTTCTTTTTTTAAGCATAATACCAATAATCGGTTCAACATAAAATTACTAAATCATGGTAAAAGGTTAAACCACTGGGTGGTTGCAGCTTCTTCAATACCAAGTTTTAGTTCAAACTAACACCAAATGTTGAATAGTGTTGTAGAAAGGAAAGTAAATTTTCTATGACACTTCAAAGTGTGTATACTTTTTTTTTTTTTGACACACTAGGCATTATGAAATATTGTCATTTGCCACTGAATCAAATAGTTGATTTTCGCTACAAGAAATAGTTGTAGTAACTGAATTTGAAAATTATTTGAGGCTGACTATTTAAGTAAAAAAAAAAAAAATTCATAATACTTCGATGGGAGATTTTAGAGCACCAAGTATATATTTCAGACATATCCTCTCTCTTGCTTCAGCTGATATATATTTTTTCTCTTTCTTTGAATATATGCTGTTTTCTTTCGATGTTTAATTAAGAGCAAAGACAGAGATGACAAGTTCATCATTTGGTCCATGCCTTTATTGGCTTCCAATATCAAGCTGCCGGATCAGCTTTGAGGCTCATTATGTCTAGAAAGCTTTAGGGCTCATTTCAATAATTATACATACACAGTAAAAAAAAAAAAAAAAGTCCTCTTTGCCGCCAGAAATTTCCTGTAAAGAGAGAGAATAGTGGTAAATTACGAAAAAATTACGTTGACAGAACGTATTTTTCTGTCATTACAGAAAGTTTCTGGCAGCAAATAGAACTTCTTTTACAGTGTAGTTTTACTTGCGAACAATAGGGAAAGTGAATGAAATCATTATATGAAAACTATAAGCTAAAATCAATTTACTTTTGGAGTTATATGAGAGAAAAGCTATTGAATTGAATTGTTTTTATGAATTATTTTATTCATTTTACATTCATCGACTGTTGTGTGTTTTCTTTATTTTAAAAAGCAGTTATATCTTAAGTAGATAAAGACTGTATTAAAATCCAAAAATTTGCTGCAAGCGACTCAATTAAGTGAATTTAAAACTACTCTTAAAGCCAAAAAAAAAAAAAAAAAAGAGTTGTTATTTTAATTGAAAACTATTGAAATTTGAACTAAACTGAATTTTCAAATCCTTGGTCCCCAAATTTTTGAATAAATATTATTAAAACTTTTAACAATTTAATATTAAATAAGTTTTATTTATTTATTTTTATTCTTTTAAATTAAATTACAATATTCAAAAGTATCTTACCAATTCGTCGGCTCCAAGGTAGTTGTTTATGTACAGAATGTTGTACCACCAGTTGTCTTTGCAACGGTTATAGACAGGATTCATATGGCTGTACCAGGAGGGTCCGGCTCCCCACGTTGGAGTTAACAGTAAAAGAGCAAGTATCAAGGCATAGGCTGGGGTGTACCTTAAAAAACAGTAAAAATAAATTAAATGCATTATGATTATATGCTTCAAAATTAATTTCATTAGTTTAAGTATCAAAAGGGTGTTAGTATGGACGTATTTGAAAGAATATTATTCTATAGCTGATTTTGCAATAATGATTACGGTTTTTGTTAATGGCAGATGTTTTTGATTCCAGATATTAGCTACCATAGGGTAATGGAAAATAGTCCAATGCTTCTACGTATGTTTCGCTCCAACGTTTTATTTCTCCAATTAAATTATCAATCATTTATAGGGTTAATTTCATATAGGAAGAGCTAGACATCAGAGAGCTTTCTTGTCCAGTTTTAAATAATAAATATTAATTTATTTTGATGAATTTTGGCACGCTAATATATGTGCATGTATTGCTCATAAATAATACAAAATTTTTAGTTTAAGAAAAATAATTTACTCTTAATAAGGTGAAAATATAGCGTGACAGACATGACAAAAAACATAGACATGATTTCATTGACTCATCTTTATCACTGAATTGCTTTCAATTGAAACACATTTAAATTTCAGAAATGTTAATTTCACAAAACCGAACTTTCATCTCATGTATAATTCCAAAAAAAAGTTCTAAAATTAAAAATTTAAAATGAGTAAGTAGTATATAAAAATTATTTGATAACATGACAGATATGAAAAAAGTGTAAAAATTTAGAATTATCTTTTGTTTATTTATTTTTTAATTTAAATATTCCTTTTTAATTATTGTATATATAATGTGTTATATCGTTTGATATGTTTTCTACCAAGAAAAATTAAAAATAATTCAGTTAGTTGACACATAAATGGTTTTTGTATTCAGTGATATTCAATGAAAATTTGAATAAATTAAATTTGCATAAAAATTCATCGTCAGTGAAAGTATACATTTCAATTTATTATATAATTTATTGCAAAATGTCTCATAAATACATATCAAAATGTAATATACACACTTACCTCCAAAACTTTGATAAGATGAATTTTACAACGTTTAATTTCTTCCCTGACTTTATACATCTATATGTTGTTACAAAACCACTAAAATAGAAAACAACAACAATGTAATAATACATTAAAAATATAAATAAATAAATAATATCAGCGAATTTACATTTTTTGACTTCCTATTTAATTTGATAATTATTATTAACAAATTATTTAATTTTATTTATCATTTTGACAGAAAGTCATCAAAAGAGAGAGAGAGAGAGAGGGGGGGGGGGGGAGAGAGAGAGAAAGCTAATTTTGCTTTTTAAGTATAGGTATAAAATTCTGTACAAAATAGAAATTAATTTAATAAGATAGGACTTTCCTTACTTTTTACTATAATATAAACGCATGACGTAACAAGTTACATCTAATAATTTCTTTGGTACAGCTTCAGCATAGGACTCTCTTGAGGGCTTTTAAGAATTTGTTGTCATTTTGGCGATGAATTAATATGACAATCACAATTGTATAAGTTAAGATCTTGGCGAGAAACGTCCGAACTACTCCTGTACCAAATTTAAACTCTCGCCATGGCGTCCTATATTAAATCTTTTCCATTTCTTCCACACTATTTTTCTCAAGTTCATTTTAAGTATTTTTTAACTCGATGCGAGAGGTAAAAAAAAAAATTCTAAATGGTCTAAAGAGACAAAATGCGTTAAAATAAATAAATAAAATAAAATAACGGATTTTTTACCTTAAAATATGAAGTTGCGTACCTTAGCAATGGTTACTATACATTCATTCTTTTTGCAAGTTTTATTTCAATTTTTATTTAATACTTTTTTAATTTGTTGCCGAAGTGCGAAACATCCTGAAATATTAATAAGTACAAAATTTTAAATAAACACCATAAAATGTTAGAACTCGCAAAAATTGTTTCGCGTCGAAAGAGGACACGACCCTTCGTCAGGCGAACAAAATAGGCACAAGTACAGCAATCAGAGCAGCTCGTGTTCTAGCATTTAATGATGTTTATTCAAGGTTTTGTACTTATTACTTTTAAACGCCAGTTTTGTGGTTCTTTTTTATAATCCTGACCTATTGTCTGATCGGAAGCAATAGCCCTCTGGGTATTTACGTACCATCGCAACCACGCCAAACTTCGGTATAACTCACCAAATTGGCAACCCTGATTTCGCACTCGTCAAAGGCGCTGAATTGGTAACCCTATTTTAACATTTACAGTCCAATTACATTGTTTTCCAATTTATTTTACTTTTAGAAGCATGTAAGAAATGTAGGAATCTTAAGTTCATATAATTTAGCCCAGACAGATTTATTATTGCTTAGAATTATTTTAATAATGCCAAACATATCATTAAAATTTTTAAAAGCATCAATAATGTCGTCATCTGAACATTAATTTAATCGCATGACAATGAATAATCACCGTTAAGTTGCCAATGATTAATCACAGTTAATCACCGTTATTCTATATACTGTAATAGAATGTCACCAATATGGTTGCGTTGCGGTAGTACATAAGTACCGTTCTGTCGTACTAATAACACAGTCTATGTAAATGTTTGAAGTTAATTTAACCAATATTTTTCACGGTCTTCAATTGACAAGATTAATTTTACGACATCAAGTAAAATTAAGTCAAGTGAAATTAAGTATTACTTGTTGGATACTTAATCATAGCAAATAACATGATCGAGAAACAGGAAGAAACTGCAATAAAAGTTGAGGAGTGTCAGCTATGAATGATGGATAAATTTAATTATACCCTTGAAAACATGGGAGTCAGAAGTGTTAACAATTTTTCACTAAATTATTACGGTTGACATTCGTATTACTGACGTCATTATTACAGAGTTATGAAAATCATATGCGTAATAATGCAATATTTTCTTTTACTTAAATATGTTTTTGAAAAATAAATTAACTCGAATAAAATAATGAATGTTTTCAAGCAGTGTCCTAGATGGGATTGGTCACACAAATATCGAAATTAATAAAGACGCATTTCAGAAAACTTAAAAAAAAAAAAAGAAAGAAAATAATGGTAATATAATATTATATTAAAAAACAAAACAAAAAAAAAACTGCTAATTTATATCACAGATTTTTTATCAAACTCAAATTAAAACAGCACAGGGAAACAAAAAATCATTATTTATAAATTATTTTATTTTATTTGTCATTTTAAGAAAAATATTTATGAGGTCAGTGTTACAAATAACACAATCTATTAATATTTAAGTTAATTGAATCTATATTTTTCACGGACTTCTGTTGACTTCAGTTGATTTAAAAAAAAAATCATAAAAATTATATATATTAGTTTAAATCTTTTTTTTTTTTTTTTTTTTTTTTTTTTTAAATAAAAATCAGATTTTTTTTTTTTTTTTTTTAATGGCTTTATACATATTTTATCTAAACGAATTAAACTATGGTCATCGTATGTAATTTTAATCACGCTTAAGTAATATATATTTACTAATAAATAAATATATATTATTTACTTATTAGCAGTAGGCCATTATTTTACCAGTATTCCAAGAAACTGGTTTTAAATATACACCCCGCGACAAAAAGATAGGTACAAAGGGTTTTTTCTTTCATTTTTCATAAAATAGCATTACCTAAATTGTGCTTATCATTTATTATTATCATAAAATAACATTATTCCCGGACTATTTTTTGTTTTAAGACTCATTTAGAAAAATTTTAAGACTAAAATTTTTCTAATTTAAGACTACATACCGCGACAAAAAGATAAGAACAAAAGGTTTCCTTTCTTTTTTTTTTTTTTTGAATATGAATATTTTGAATATGATTTAAATATTTAATATGTTTTTGATATGATAATGTTTTGTTATGATAATAAATAATCAACACAATTTAGATAATGTTATTTTATGAAAATTTTAAAAAAATCCTTTGTTCCTATCTTTTTGTCGCGGAATGTAGTCTTAAATTAGAAAATTTTAGTCTTAAAACTTTTCTAAATTAATATTTAGACAAAAATTAGTCCGAGAGTAGTGTTATTTTATGATAATAATAAATGATAAGCACAATTTAGATAATGTTGTTTTATGAAAAAATCAAAGAAAAAACCCTTTGATCCTATCTTTTTGTCGCGGGGTGTACATTCATTATTTTAAAATTCAATAATATTTTACAATACTTATTATTGCTCTAACACAAGAACCTATTAGAATAATAGTTTAAACTGCTTTTTGAATTCATATATATATATAAGTATGTATGTATATAAAACCGGATGGTCCTTGGTAATTCTGAAAATTGAATTTAATCAAGTGATTAAAAAAAATAAAAATAAAAACCTTTCAAATTATCTTTAAAATGATTGCTTTCCCTCAAAAAACAAAATTCAGATGTGCTTGTAATTATTTTTACACACTAGTGGTAAACGAAAACTTTGAATACAAATGAAATTATTTAAAAGTTATATTTTTCTGATAAACATTACTTATATTTAAGATAAAGATATAAAACTATCATTTAAATCAATCATTTTATAAAATTGAAAATTGACTTTCAAAAATAATTCTGAAAATTAATTTTAATAAAACGATAAAAAAAATAAATAAAAAAAAATAGAAAAAGAAAAAGAAAAAGAAAAGAAAACGAAAAACAGAAGGAGACTGCTGTAAATACTGAGTAGCGTTAGCTTAAAAAAGCATGGGTATTAGAAGTGTTTAACAATTTTCACTAAATTATTACGATCGATTTTCTATTACTGACATAATTACTTCATGGTTATGAAAACTATACGCATAATAATGTAATATTTTATTTTTTAATACATATATATTAATTAATTTAACTAAAATACCGGATGATATTTTAAGTATTTTGTTATAGGTGAGATGTGTCATATAAATGTCGAAGTTACATATGCATTTCAGAAAACCAAGATATAAAAACTAGTACGATGTGACCCCCCACAAAACATTCTTCTATATAATTTACAGAAACCCATGCAGTACAGATTATTTATTAAATTATTATAATGAAAATTATTTCCATGATAAATGCAGACGATTTTTATCTGACAGAATTGTAACAATAAATGCCAAAAGAAAGTCGATTTTGTGCCAACATCAGATTATTATTTTTTTTTTTTTCGGGTGGAGGGGGGGGGTTAAAAACGAAAAAATCGGTAACTTTGTTTTAAATTATCACATATGGTTTAACCAGTCGTCTTTAAGGTAATGACGAAATCTTTCGAAAGATACCTATATTGAAAATGTACGCACCGGGGGGGGCGGGGGGGGCGATACTCCAACATGCACAAACTTTTTTTCCTAGTTTACTACTACTATTAAGAATAATTCATATTAATTTTACAATCACACTTTAAAAATAACTCTCTTGAAATTATTCTCTTTATGTGCATTTATACGAATTTTTGTCCTGTACTGTCATGTTAAAAATTTAGAAAAACCAACGGGGGATCCCTAAACTGGGATCCCCGACTGATCCCCAAATCTAATCAACACCAGTTTGTGTCAGGATCCAAGTAAATACGAAGTTTGTTAAATTTCAATCATTGTTTCGTGAGATACAGCGTCCACAAAATTTGTGATACACACACAGAAAGACAGACAATTTCTAAAAACAGTCAAATCGTGTACAGGGCATCCCAAAACATATAAATCCATCAAAAATCTAGAATTCTAAAATTTTCCCAAATCCAATACTTTCTCTCTATATATGTAGAAGAAAGTAATAATGGTCATGTATAATAATATATTTATTTACATAAAATCCCTGTAATTCAGATTTTATATTTAATTCAAACATCACTGCGAGCCCCCCTCCTCCACCAATGTATATAGATATATTTTATTTTACTTTATTTTTATTTTATTCATCACTTTGATAAAAAGCTACGAGGTCAGTGTCAGATAACACAGTCTATAAATAATTAAAATTTATTAAACCTACACTTCAGTTGATAAGATTACTTAAACAATATCTCATTTGCATACGACATTTTATTGATTAAGCAAGTCAAGTGAAATTGAGTTTCAATTGGTAGATACTTAATCATAAGAAATAACCTGAACACTAAGCAGGAAGAAACTACAATATATATATATTGAGGAGTGTCACCTGCGAATGATGATAATTTAATTATGCCCTTGAAAAACATGGGTGCGAGAAATATTTAAAAATTGTCCACTCAATTATGATGGCTGTGTGATGTAGAAATCACATATATTTTTAATATTTTTATTTAATTTTAATTCAGATCTATTTTAATGCTCTATGTAATAATTCATTCGTGTATTCAATATTAAGCTGCAATAACTGCCGAATTATTGCTTCATCGATAACATAATTATAATAATAATAAAAAAAAAAAAAAAGAAAGAAATGTGAAAGGTAATCACTCTTCAAGTAAATCTCATGATATATTTTCGTCTTATAAAGAATAACACATGGCTCATTTTATTTATGTTCCTCCTAAATCACAGTAGTCTTATTTCTAACGTAATTTATTCAGTTAGTCAAAATTATCCTTGAACACAATTAAATTATAGCTATATTTTATATATCTGTTTGTTGCGGTTTTCTTTTCTCATAATGAATGTCTGGCGAAATTTTGGGGGTTTCATAGGGTTATCATATTATGGAAATCCTACTGTGTATTCAAAACTGTTAGCCTAATTTGAGTTTTACGAATCTTTAAAAAACCACTTTTTATGTGTTCTTGCTGGCGATGAAATAAAAATGCCAATATGTAATGATTTTTTTAAATTGGCTGGAACTTTATCATTCTTCTCTGATCGCTCCTGCTTAGAACATACGGATGTAGTTCTTAAAATATTTATACGTTAGGGGCACCTTCCCTCCTTATTTTATGCAGCAAGTCAAGTCAATAAAGAAAACTGTGCACAAATCTTTATTGGTTTCTGAATTTCGTCCTTTTTTAACACCTCTGGATAGAATCTTGTGTATTTTAGTGGAAGTAATATAAATCAGATGTCTGGCGGCGTACAACGCAAGAAAAAAAAAACTGTTTACTTACACGGAAATATGGTATAGTGGAAACCGTCGAAATGGAAACTTTTCTATTTACATTTTGTCTACCTGCAAAAATCTTCTCTACATACCTGTATTATCCTACGGAAAATTATCTTACCTGCCACTAACTCGAGAAACTTCGTAACAGGCTAATTTTCTTATTACTGACGTAATGGTTACACAATTATGAAAAAAATCATTTGCATAATAATGTGTAATATTTTCTCTTTTTAGAATAGATTTTTTAAACGCTAACTCATTCAAATAAAATAAAATACTGAAGGATATTTTAAGCATCATAATCATTATTATTGGCCCCAAGACACGTTTTAGAATAAGATTTTTAAAAATGCAGTGATTTAAGAAAGTTTATTTATTTTTTCTTTTTGTTATGTTCTTATTGTACATTTTTTTTTTTTTTTTTTTTTTAATATCAACATACAGTAGTAATAACACAGATCTCCAATGAAATTTTTTTTCTTCAAGGTGATGTGTTTTTCTGGCGTATTTTTGGAAAAGAACTATTCAAGAATTTCTATCATGTACAGTTTTGACAAAAAATTGGATTTTTTCTAGCTTAAAGTTCCATTTTTTCAACTCCCATCTTTTTAGGACGGAGGATTATTAGTCCCAATCTGGGATTTTTGCGGTGTCATTTTTCGATAGTTGGACATTTATCGAAATCTGAAATTTATCGAAAGTATAATTGAATAATTTGAAAGCGATGTTAAAATTAAAAAAAAAAAAAAAAAAAAAAAAAAAAACTAATAGTCCCCCGTCTTAAACTAAATTCTGCTTTTGCTAGAATTTCATCAAAATCTTTCTTTTTTTTTTTTTTTTTTTTTTTTTGGAAAGAAAAAGAAAAGAAAATTAATAATAATCAGTATCAAAACAAACACTATCGAAAAAGATTTTTTTTTTTTTTTTTTTTTTTTTTTTTATAATTTTGAATTAGGAAATGAAAAGTGCGCGTGCAAAATGAAATAAAAATAAGTAAAAAAATGAATTTAATGATTTAATTTTTATATAAAACATAATCGCGTGCTATCTTAAAAAGTAGATGTAAAATTTAAAGTTTATGTGGTGCGTGTGGCATCTATAAAAATTGTTTTAAGAAATAGAATAGAATAAAGAATTCAACTATGTTGGTTGCATTTTGTTATATAGTTCGTATTATTATTATTTTTTTCTCCCTTCAATGAAAATCTGGGTGATATGAGTGAAGAACAAGGAGAGTAATTTCACCATAACAACAAAGAAATGTAGAGGAGGTATCAGAGTCGACGAAGGGTTAACATGTTAGTAGACTAGCGTTGAATGCTGATTAGGGAATACCCCCCCCCTCTCTCCTCCTCACACTGATAAAAAATTCTGTAACTGACATCTAGAATCTAAATTGTGGCTCTAGAAAAAATAGTTCCATGTCATCCTTATAAATGCTAGTCCCCTTTAAAAGCGAGTTCTAGAAACCCCTATTATAATTCTAGAGCGTTTGCTTATATTCTCGAGGGCAGAGTTATTTAAAAATTTCTGCAAATAAATGCGAACACAAGAGGTGGGTTTCAGCAACTATAATCTTGGTTTATGACCCAATTCTAGAAAATCAAGAGAGAATTTCTCGCAATACAAAAGATTCAAAATATTCAAAATATTGTTTCACCATATAGAAATGTGTAGACTAGAAATTCTCGATCATTTCGTCTATTTAGTTTATTGGAGTGTCGTATGCGCATAGCTCGGAAATCTATATTTCTAGTTAAGGGATTTGGAAAATGGCCATTTATTCATTCTACACTGTAAAAAAATAGGTTCTTAATAGCCCCGAAACAATATATACTTAAATTTGAAAACCCATGTACTCATTTTTGAGTATATTGACATGTTCAAAAATGGGGTTGACCAATAAGAATCCCAATATCCCCATGTTTGACATGTCAATGTACTCAAAAATGAGTACATGGGTTTTCAAATTCAAGTATATGTTGTTTCGGTGCTATTTTGAGACAATATATACTTATTTTTAAGAACTTATTTTTTACAGTGTAGATGAAGGCGGTATATATATTTTTTTCTCAGTGCAAGGTCCTCAAGCCGTACGCAAGAGAAAAAACTCTAAATGGAGCTTCGATGTAAAGAAACACATTTAGAAAATAATGTGTAAATAATAGCCTATTTTAATGAATTTTATACATAAATAGTTTCGAATTTGTTATAGATTCTGTGTGAATTCTTCTTATCTTCACCCTTGCTTTGTGAAAAACCCTTACTTGATAGGAAGAAAAGATAAGTATTCATGAATTCAATGTATAAAAACACACAAGAGACATCCAACGCAGTGCAATAAATAAATAAATAAATAAAAATAAAAAGTGCGATTTTACAGACTTGTGTAATAATAAGCTATTATTTAAAACACATCTTTAACGATCCCGATCAAAATTAAATCCCTTAAAAATGGCGAAGAACTGTTTCAGATGTTCTGCACACATTTGAAATATCAAAATAATAAGTAAATTAATAATTAAATGTGCTGCAATTTTCCAATAGTATTTGAAATGTCAATTGCTATGGTGTTTAGAGAGCACCAAATGCCACTATTTTTGCAATTTTTGTACAATGATAATAGTTACTTTTCTATGTATAAACAAAATTAAATTATAATTTTGTCTTCTTAAATAGTAGAAATATTTTTTCTTAAGGGGAAAAAAAAAAAAAAAAAAAAAAAAAAAAAAAACTTTTTCAACTGTGCAATACTGAGTGTATCTCTATTATTAATTTGGCATTTATTATTTTTATTTATGTTTATTAATATTTTCTGATAAAAATTTAAGGAAAAAAAAAATCTGTAAAATTTATTTATATAAATATTACAGTAATTTACTAAATGAGTAGCATTAAAAAACTGACAGGCGTTCAATTGCATTACATTTCAACAAAATAATTTTTATTTAAAAAAAAAAAAAAAAAAAAAAAACTTTAGTCATAATGTTTCTAAGTTGCCTAAAAAGATTTAAAAATGTTTCTATCTTCTTATGAGCATATTTAATATAGTTCTTTTACATTTAAAAGACTTCCCAAAAGGGCTTTAGTTATTTTGCATAAAATATCAAACGTGTCAAGCATTCTAGTGTACCAAAATATTCCATTTTTCTCTGGTTGTTTGATAAGCAATTTTATATTAGTTCAACATCTATATTCACATATTAATCATCCTTCCTACTGTATGTGGTGTGCATGAATACGCATAGGAATTTTTATTTTAAAAAAAACCTAATGATGGCAGCACTACTTTTCGTTGAATAATTGTGCGTTTTATGAAATAAATATGAGCTCGTTAATCAATACTTTTAATACCCTTTATAAAAATTAAGCCTATATCATATTTGTGAAGATTAAAATCAAAATGTTATATAACATTTGATTAATTATTTATTAATATAATTTTTAATAACAGTTTGTTTTTAAACATTTAATACTATTGGGTGTATGCATTAATTTTAAAGAATTTATAAGAGATGGCGCTACTAGTACTATACGTATCCGGCCATACTGTAAGTACATCATCTTAAAGCTACATCCTCTGGCTTCAGCTTGTAGTATGTATCCATGTGCCAAAGTGTAAACAACATATTGTTTTTGATCTGCGAATATGTCGAAATATGTGCCAACGAAAGAGCATTTGCGGGGAGTTTTACTGTACTTCTTTCATTAGAAGAAAAGGGCTGCTGGAAGTCATCCGTTGCTATTGGAAACTTATGGTGATCATACGCCATCGATTTCTACCTGTGAGTACTAGTTTCGTCGCTTTAAAATTGGTGATTTTGACAAGGAACGTCCAGGACAGCCGAAGAAGTTTGAAGATGAAGAATTGAAAGCAATACTCGATGAAGATCCGTGTCAACGCAAGAAGAACTTACAGAATCCTTAAATGTTGACCAAGCAACAATTTCCAGACGGTTGAACGCATTGGGAATGATTTAAAAGCAAGAAACTGGGTACCATACGAGTTAAAGCCGAGAGACGTCGAAAGGCGATTTCGCATGTCTGAGATGTTGCTAAATCGTCACAAAAAAAGTCTTTTTTTTGTATCCCATTATTACTGGCGACGGAAAGTGGATCTATTATGATAATCCTAAGCGCAGAAAATCATATGTCAAACCCGGCCAACCAAACAAATCGACTGCAAAGCTAGATACCCATGGTGCCAAGGTAATGCTGTGTATTTGGTGGGATCAGAAGGGAGTGGTATACTATGAGCTGTTGAGAAGTGGTCAAACTATCGATGGACCGCTTTACCGAAAACAACTGATGCGTTTGGACCAAGCAATAAAGAAAAACGCCCGGAATGGGAGGCTAGGCTTGACAAATTGATTTTCCATCATGGCAATGCCCGACCACATGTTGCACAACTCGTTAAAACTTACTTGCATAATATCGGACGGGAAGTTTTGTCCCACCCGACAGATCTTACGCCATCCGATTACCATTTGTTTCGATCCATGCAGAATGCCCTTTCTGGAATACGCTTCACTTCAGTCGAAGGTATCAAATTTTGCTCGATTCGTTCTTGGACTCAAAAAGGGCGGAGAATTTTTTTAGGCCGGAATCCATAAATTGCTAGAAAGATGGAAAAAGTCATAGCTAGCGAGGGACAATACTTTGAATGAATTATTTTTTATCATTTTATTGAAATAAAAGCTTTTCTTTCCCCAAAAAATCCTTTAAAATTAATGCATACACACAATAGTTTTTATTAACTGTTTTTCGATAATACTCAATTTAAACTATAGCTGCAACGGGATAATTTAGTGATGTTAATCCACGTGTTTTTGAATTTACCGCTTGAATTTTTAACTCGCCTTTTCCGATTAGTTTAAATATGGATGTTATATCTTGGGCTGAGACTGAAAAAGTTTTTACCTTTAGCCATTCGCTGTTTCGAAATATGACATCGTATTTTTGTGATGATTTCTGCTTGCCCAAGAAAGAAACGATACTATAGAAATATTCATTAAGGAACATAATTTTAGTTCACATTGTAATAGCTTTCTGTTTATGTTGATAATTTCATTTAAATTCCTAGGTGATTCAAATAATGAATGGTAAGGAAAAAACTTAAATAATAATAATAATAATAATAATAATAATAGACTATGTGTGTATACATTGCGGTTGGATGAAAATGTTTCATTAACATTATAAAAAATTATGCAGCATGATGCATAAGAATGTGGATTGAAAAGGATACGATTAAAGTATTTTATTAATCGTCGATACTGCACTGAGAAAAAATATATACCGCCTTTCACTAGAATGAATAAGTGGCCATTTTCTAAATCCCTTAACTAGAAATATAGATTTCCGAGCTATGTACATAAGGCACGCCAATAAACTGAATAGACGAAATGATCGAGAATTTTTCTTGTGTACACATTTCTAGATGGTGAAACAATATTTTGAATCATTTATATTGCGAGAAATTCTCGCTTGATTTTCTAGAATTGGGTCATAAACCAAGATTATAGTTGCAGAAACCCGCTTCTTGTAGTCTCATTTATTTGCAGAGATTTTTAAATAACTTTGCCCTCGAGAATATAGGCAAACGCTCTAGAATTCTTATAGGGGCTTCTAGAACTCGCTTTCAAAGGGGACTAGAATTTATAAGGATGACATGGAACTATTTTTTCTAGAGCCACAATTTAGATTCTAGATGTCAGTTACAGAATTTTTTCTCAGAGTGTGTAATTAAAAATAATGTGAATTTGAAGTGAACAACTTGAGAGAAAGAAATGAGCGAAATTTTAATAATAATGAAGACGACTTGCGAAAGTTTAAATAATAGTGACTCTAAAACATCTGAATTTAAAGATTTTATATTGCCATCACTTTGGATCCAGAAT